>CM042382.1:21278545-21698545 GCA_023634145.1 Thymallus thymallus | reverse complement strand
CACTTAACAATATAGAGGATAGAGAGAGTCTCTTAACGTTCTCTGAATGTTCTGAGAAGATTACTTTAAATGGAACCACGAGGAAACCTGTAGAAAACGTTATGCTGAAGTACAGAAATTCACACCTAACGTTATGAGGGAGATATCCTAATTCTGGGTGACAGACGGACCATGAACTTGGGAAAAAATATGTCCATTGTCTTCTTTCCTGGGACTTCCTGGGGACAGAGCCCAGGGTTGAACAGCAGTAAATCACACTTGGAGAAAATAATACGCCAAGTTTTATGAATGTTTATGTGTTTTTTAAAGAGAGTTGGTTTACCTTGGGGATTGGCTCTAACTTGGGGAGAGACAGACAGTGCTGAGAGGACCTGTGTGGATATCACTCACTTCTGCCATGCTGGCCCCAAAACCCACATCAGACGGAGAATGAGAAGCGTCACGCTCCTACTGTTCCTACTGTTTTTAGCACAGAGATTTGGACTCAAACATTTTGGTTTGCTTTTTATTTTTCTGACCAACCCCATTCTCAAAAAGAAATCCAGGGAGCAGAAAGCACAGCAGCCTGCAAATACTTTGTCTAACGGAGAGGAAAAACATTGTCAGACTCACCGCTGGAAAGAGGAAAGGCAGCACTGTGTCAGAAAGAGCTCCGCCCTGCATCACAGTCAGAATACAGGCAGGAAACTAGTGTGCCTCTGACACGGTGGAGGGCAGGGAGGGATGTCTGGGGGCCCCTGGCTGGCTGCAGCAGACCCAATGAAACCCTATGAGGTTTTCTAAAAATAAACAGCGGAAGACGTTTGTTTTCATTTCTCCAGTTTATTTGGGCTGAAATTAATATTGTGCCCCAAAATGTCAGTTGGACTCCAGTGGGGTATCGTGTGTGTTAGCTCCTACACATGCCCCCTGAGTATTAGGGCTATTAACAAATGTTAGAGCCTTTCTGGTATGATTAGCGCCGTCATTGTTATTACTAGTGGTAGTGAACTTACGCTGGTGTGACCAAGCTAATGAACCGACTGGGGAAAGTGTGAAATGTAAATAGTGCCGATCCTATCATGCCAGTCGCTGACCGTTAGTTTCTTCCACTGCGACTTTGGCAGTGGCTCTATGTTTGGGGCTCATTGCCTTGCCTTACTGTGTGTTTGCAGCCAAGAGGGTGGCTGCCAAGCCACCTGGAGCAGGTATTATTAATGTAGGTGCCAAGAGACACTTAAAGTGTAGCCGCTCAGTCTAGCACAAACACGCATGTCTGAGATCACACATGGACAATTCACCTGGGAGGTGACAAATTGCCACAGCATAGCTAGATAGATAGATAGATAGATAGATAGATAGATAGATAGATAGATAGATAGATAGATAGATAGATACTTTATTGATCCCCGAGTGGAAATTTCTTCATTAGGCAGCTACGAAAAAACACTGGGCAGGGGCAAAATGCTAGAACGAAAATACACAAAAGACAGATACACGATACATGATACATAGAGCGGAAGTATGAAAAAGTATAAAAATATAAGTCTGGAGTGCAAAAAAGCTATAAAAAGACATTGCATAGTATGGGTGGATGGCTAAATACAGTGGGGAGAACAAGTATTTGATACACTGCTGATTTTGCAGGTTTTCCTACTTACAAAGCATGTAGAGGTCTGTAATTTTTATCATAGGTACACTTCAACTGTGAGAGACGGAATCTAAAACAAAAATCCAGAAAATCACATTGTATGATTTTTAAATAATTAATTTGCATTTTATTGCATGACATAAGTATTTGATCACCTACCAACCAGTAAGAATTCCGGCTCTCACAGACCTGTTAGTTTTCTTTAAGAAGCCCTCCTGTTCTCCACTCATTACCTGTATTAACTGCACCTGTTTGAACTCGTTACCTGTATAAAAGACACCTGTCCACACACTCAATCAAACAGACTCCAACCTCTCCACAATGGCCAAGACCAGAGAGCTGTGTAAGGACATCAGGGATAAAATTGTAGACCTGCACAAGGCTGGGATGGGCTACAGGACAATAGGCAAGCAGCTTGGTGAGAAGGCAACAACTGTTGGCGCAATTATTAGTAAATGGAAGAAGTTCAAGATGACGGTCAATCTCCCTCGGTCTGGGGCACCATGCAAGATCTCACCTCGTGGGGCATCAATGATCATGAGGAAGGTGAGGGATCAGCCCAGAACTACACGGCAGGACCTGGTCAATGACCTGAAGAGAGCTGGGACCACAGTCTCAAAGAAAACCATTAGTAACACACTACGCCGTCATGGATTAAAATCCTGCAGCGCACGCAAGGTCCCCCTGCTCAAGCCAGCGCATGTCCAGGCCCGTCTGAAGTTTGCCAATGACCATCTGGATGATCCAGAGGAGGAATGGGAGAAGGTCATGTGGTCTGATGAGACAAAAATAGAGCTTTTTGGTCTAAACTCCACTCGCCGTGTTTGGAGGAAGAAGAAGGATGAGTACAACCCTAAGAACACCATCCCAACCGTGAAGCATGGAGGTGGAAACATCATTCTTTGGGGATGCTTTTCTGCAAAGGGGACAGGACGACTGCACCGTATTGAGGGGAGGATGGATGGGGCCATGTATCGTGAGATCTTGGCCAACAACCTCCTTCCCTCAGTAAGAGCATTGAAGATGGGTTGTGGCTGGGTCTTCCAGCATGACAACGACCCGAAACACACAGCCAGGGCAACTAAGGAGTGGCTCCGTAAGAAGCATCTCAAGGTCCTGGAGTGGCCTAGCCAGTCTCCAGACCTGAACCCAATAGAACATCTTTGGATGGAGTTGAAAGTCTGTATTGCCCAGCGACAGCCCCGAAACCTGAAGGATCTGGATGGAGGAGTGGGCCAAAATCCCTGCTGCAGTGTGTGCAAACCTGGTCAAGAACTACAGGAAACGTATGATCTCTGTAATTGCAAACAAAGGTTTCTGTACCAAATATTAAGTTCTGCTTTTCTGATGTATCAAATACTTATGTCATGCAATAAAATGCAAATTAATTACTTAAAAATCATACAATGTGATTTTCTGGATTTTTGTTTTAGATTCCGTCACTCACAGTTGAAGAGTACCTATGATAAAAATGACAGACTTCTACATGCTTTGTAAGTGGGAAAACCTGCAAAATCGGCAGTGTATCAAATACTTGTTCTCCCCACTGTATGTACACTAAACATTGTTACAGAGGTTAGGTAAAAATATTAAGATATATTGCAAGTTGATATAGATAAATAAGGAGTATTTGCATGGTTAACTATACTATACAAGTCGATGTCAGAGAAATACTTAAATAGCTAAAAGTGCATATGATATAATAATAGCCACCGGCAGGAAGGACCTCCTGTAGCGCTCTCTGGCACACCGTGGCGGGATCAGTCTGTGACTGAAGGTGGTCCTCTGCGTCATAACCATGGCATGCAGAGGGTGGGTGACGTTGTCCATGATGGCCAGCAGTTTGGCCAGGATCCGTCTCTCCGCCACCTCCTCTAGAGTGTCAAGGCTAATCCCCAGAACAGAGTTAGCCTTCCTGGTCAGTTTATTTACCCGAGAAGCATCACCAGCTTTTATGTTGGTGCCCCAGCACACCACTGCAAAAAAGGTAGAAGGTATGCAGTAGTTTACTGCATACGTTGAAGGACCTGAGCCTCCTCAGAAAGTAGAGTCGGCTCTGGCCCTTTTTGTACAGAACCCCGGTGTTACCAGCCCATTCCAGCCTGTTGTCCATATGAACTCCCAGGAACTTGTATGACCCAACCATTTCCACATCCATCCCCTGTATAGGGACTGCAGTCAGTTGGGCCTTGTTTCTCCTGAAGTCCACCACCATCTCTTTTGTTTTGCTGATGTTGAGCTGAAGGTGGTTCTGCTCACACAAAGTCATTGATTGTGCTCCTGTACTCCTCCTCCTGCCCACCCCTGATGCGCCCTACAATTGCGGTATCATCCGAGAACTTCTGTAGGTGGCATGTTTCAGAGTTATATCTGAAGTCCGAGGTGTAGAGGGTGAACAGGAAGGGGGACAGGACCATTCCCTGGGGGGCCCCTTTGTTGCTCACTGCCCGTTCTGACACACAGCTCTGTAGTCACACAAATTGTGGCCTACCGGTCAGGTAGTCCGTGGCCCAGGAGGCTAAGGGTGCTTCCACTTTCATCCTCTTCATCTTCTCACCCAGCAGCAGGGGCTGAATGGTGTTGAAGGCACTGGAGAAGTCAAAAAACATAACCCTCACAGTGCAACCTGCGTTGTCCAGGTGAGAGTAGGCCCTCTGCAGAAGGTAGATGATTGCATCATCCACCCCGATGTTGCGCTGATATGCGAACTGCAGGGGTCCAGTGATGTACATACCAGGGGTCTGAGGTGAGCGAGGACTAACCTTTTCAGGGTCTTCATGATGTGGGATGTTAGCGGTACAGGTCTGAAGTCATTCAGGACAGTGGGGTGCGCCTTCTTGAGCACTGGGACGAGGCAGGATGTTTTCCACAGCACAGGGACCCTTTCTAGGCTCAGGCTAAGGTTGAAGGGCCGCTGGAGTATTCCACACAGTTGGTAAGCACAGACCCTAAGCATCCTTGGGCTAATACTATCAGGGCCCGCTGCTTTCCACTGATGTAGTTTCTCCAGCTCTCTCTTCACTTGGTTGGTGGTGAAAGCCAGCCCAGGTGGGGAGGTGGGGGGAAGGGGGGTGTTGAGTATCAGTCCAGAGGGAGCAGGGGCGGAGGTGGGGAGAGTGTCGCTGATTGTCTCAACAGAGGTGTTGAGGTGTGGGACATATTTATCATACCCTTCCGCACCTCTCTCACCTGGCTCTGCCTCAGCTTGTCCTCCATCTTCTCCTTATTATCTCCTCTCAGAACATGCTAAGGTTTGAACAAAGGATGATAAGAGCATTTTGAAGCTTCTTTGACAATGAAAAGCGATTACTGTACAGTAGACTGTACGTCAGACTAGACACCCACAGAGGGACATGTACAGTGATTTTTTTAGCTTGTTGAGTAGTTTAATATTTCACAGTTAATTACGAGGCTGGTATACCGTACCAGGATTTCTCTGGAGTCTATCTCTGAAATGACAGAATTGACTGTAAGGCCCCCATTGTGTTGCACCATTTACAGATGTAGGATCTTAATTTGAGCCAGTTTACTACAGTTGGAAAATAATCCTGCAGCAACAGGAAATGTGAATTATTATGTGGATTATAATTTATGGGATTTTTTTAGGCATTGATCAAGTCTGAAATTTCAAAGTGGCAATGAAAAACTTTATAAGCCTTTTTAAAACTCAAATACACTACAAGTTTGCATTTCCTGCTTCGCAGGAAAATTCTCAGCAACAAAAGGGTGATCAAATTAAGATCCTACATATTAATGGGCACAGACGTCAATTCAACATCTAGTCCACATTGGTTCAATGTAATTTTATTGAAATGACGTGAAAACAGTGTTTATTCAACCAGTGTGTGCCCAGTGGGCTTTGACTTCCTGGTGTCTACAGTAACAAAACACTGAACATTGGACAGAAAACATGGCGTTGAGGAAATTAGGTAATTCTATATTTGGTAGCGAGCTAAGATGTTATGACATGAAGTTTGAGGTTTATTCAATACACCACATAATTTCAATTTGTACGCTGCAAATTGTAGACACAATGGTTTAATTTGAAACTTACCCACGTCCCTCCTAGATCACATGTTGTATATTGATTAGATCCATCAGCTGTATTTTGAGTTTTAGTTAGACTTGTGTCAAGACAGATTGGAATGCCAATTAAATAATCGCTCAAGCGAATAAATGCATTTTTCAAGATACAAGACATAATTTAATTTAGCAAGTAATGAAAGTGTGCCTGTCTGTAACGTGATAGCTTCTACTTGCTTACACAAACAATATTCAAAGGGAACCCTATGCTTTTAGTGTGATATTTGCCACACCCAATCAAATTCTCTATT
Source organism: Thymallus thymallus (assembly GCA_023634145.1). Taxonomy (NCBI): domain Eukaryota; kingdom Metazoa; phylum Chordata; class Actinopteri; order Salmoniformes; family Salmonidae; genus Thymallus; species Thymallus thymallus. Next base: position 21,692,581 of record CM042382.1, on the reverse strand, counting down.
ACTGTATTAAAGTACTGTATTAAAGTATACAAAATAGATAATAAAATAAAGACAAACAAGATTTAATTTTTTGTTCAATGTAACACAGCTGATTTTTCTAAACGTTTTTTTATTAATTGCTTTTTATAGAAGATTTCTAAATTGCTTTAAAGAACATGTAATTCCCCTAATAAAATGAACTGTATGAAACTGAACTTGAATAATTTCATGACAAATGCATAGAATACGAAAACAGACTACAATTAATTACAATGATGTGTAATGACAGACATAACTAACATCCATAATATATACTCTTAAAAGGTCTTAATCAATACTTATTACTTTTTAAAGTTTTGAACTAATTATGTTAATGGAGAGGCATTTTGATACATTTCTAAACTAACATTGATTAGGCAGGCTTTCCACACATCTACAGAATTATTCTCCCAGCAGACTGACATCCAGACGGGGGTCAAGTTGTGATGACCCACTGCCATACCGTGTTATGAAGTCATTACACAGAACGTAACGTAATAAAGCAAGCTACTGCCATGTTCCAACACAGCCCCAGTCGTTTCATGGAAACAACAAATCAGTTCAGACTTAGCCAAGCTAAAAATGGTTTACCTGTCAAAACAATTCCTGCTAATGTGAATGAACGGAACCAGTTAAATGTGTACCTTAAAGTGCTGCTGTATTCTGTTGTTCAATTGCAGTCTGTCAAAAACAGTGCAGAGTGAGTGATAAGCGAGTGAGTTAATTTACTTAGTAGATAAAAGTTCATTATAATCATTAAATACACCAAACGTATGTTGGTGTGTACAGCCAAGCAAGTCAATTTCCAGGCTTGTGTTGGTGTGTACAGCCAAGCAAGTCAATTTCTGCCAATGTGTGTGGATCAACTTTTTCAATGATAGTTAAGGATAGTATAGTTATCACATTTCACATTAGAGTTATTAACTTTAAAAAAAAATGTAAGACATGTTTTTAATTATGGTGCTGCTCTGCACAGCTTTGGTCCAACGTTAAGCCAACTCTCAGACGTTCAAAGACAGTTAAAGTTCCTCCATAGAAACCGCTCCTCCGTAGGTATAATTCTGTGGGCCTAATTAAGATAATGCATGTTATAACAAGATGCCCAGCGCTTCAAGACAAGCCTCCAACTCCACCCTCTCTCACTTTCTCCACTCCGCAAAATCTTAGTTGCATCTCACGCCATACACTTGTCAGTCCATAGCGCATGTAAACAATTTTGTCTTTCCCGGTCCATAGCAAGCTGCTCTATCCTCATTGATTGGTGAAGTCATTTAATGTCGAGCTAAAAAAACAATGTAAAATGGTTTAAAAAGGAACAGAAAGGAACAATATAAACCTGTACTTTTTTTTGGGTTCAACAGGCCGGAAAACAGTGCAACAGAATAAAAAAGTAATGGTTCTCTTCATCCAATCATTTTCCGGGTTTGTGTTGGTGTGTACAGCCACAACAAGTCAAAAGGTTACTCAGCGTAATAACTTGGGGGTTGATTCATTCCAGTTTGATGGAAATTATTCTTTAATAAAAGATGGAAATAAAATAAGATTAGAGCCTGTTGCAAATCCCCTTTCAGTGGAGTCATTCATCATAATTTCTGAGTGTGGATTACATTGAGCAGCCGTTATGTGGGAGAAAGACAACTTAATTGCTGAACAGAGACAGGAACGCCACTTTAACGTGAATGCAAAGCCTGTTTATTCAGTCAACACACTTATTCCTAATTATTGTTAAAGAGTGAAGTTGTTCCATTTTAAGGTGCCAAAACAGGTTACATTTAATGACTTGAATCGCACTGCGCTTCTCATGCATATGACAATATACTGTAGTTTCAGAGATGTATTTTCTGTTGGAAAAACATGAAGACAGTGCAGTTTCTCCTTCAAAATATTGTGGCCCAAAACATTCCTCCCCATTTATTTACATCTCACTGCACGCAATCTGAGACCTGGAGTAGCCTTGGAAACACAGTACAGTATATAAGCAATTGCATGATATCAGTCATCTCTGGTTTCAGAAGCACTAGAGAAAGAGATGATCTATCTCTCTCTCTGCCCTTTCTTCGCATCACTCTTCATTTATTGGCCATTGCCAAACAAGCCCCCGGGAACAGCAAGGCTGGTCACACCATTCCTCTTTGTTTTCCTCTTCCTGTGTGACTCACAGCAACATTGGGCACACTCAAGTGCCTCATTACCAGCTGCATGTTCACAGTACATCCTGCTTCAAAATGGACCTTTATTTTACAACCCACAGTGGAGCTGGAACAGGACAAAAGTTTTTTCTCTCTCTCTCAGTTGGAATAGAGCTGTCACTTTCCAGAATGTTTCATAATACGCCAATGGCAACTTAACCTCCATGTTCCAAATTCATTTTAATTTGTGTTTTTCGCGAAGGGTCGCTTGAATGATGGTGGAATGGTGGTGGTGATGGTAGAGGCGGAGGCTAGAAGCATATCCGTTGGCACTGAATGAAGATCCCAGCAGCCCTCAGCCCTGTGCTGTGAGTCATTCATCTTGAACTGGAACATAGCTGATCACTGAGTCACAGTGGGTTACACCCCTCCAACATAGCCCCGGTCCAGTCATACAACCAGTTCTCGCTTTTTAACAGATTGATACACTACAACAGGCTCCTTTCTCTCACAGTCACACGCCCAAGCTACCCCACTTCATGTTGAAGAAAGTTGTTGGCCTTTCCATGGAATCATAAGCTACCGTGTCATTCAGTATTGTATTCTGAGTGTATATAATAGAAAGCCAGGTTGTTATACTACACTACACGCTACATGTTTGTAATGCAAGTGCAAAACAGGTTTCTGAATAATCAGTAGGCATGCAATTTCTGATCAAATCCATTATGTATGAATGCCTGCCCCTATGCCTATATGTCAGGATTTCAATAGAAATGGCATATTGATGTTGCCTGCGTTGACAATTTCAATCTGTAATGCTGCCAACAGTTAGGCCTAGAGGTACTGTTTCCTTTAGTGCTTCTTTGCTATAGCAATTGCAGTTATTACCTCGACTCAATACATATCTCATTGCAATGTGTATGGACACATATCAGTCTTGAATCACATTATGATTTCCATCTGAATATACAAAGAGCACAAAACATAACATTTATTCCTGTTGGCTTTGATATTCCACAAGGAATTTTGATATTTATAAAAATATAAAAAAAATATTTACCCTACAAATGGGGACAATGTGGTTCTGTGTGATCTTTTCCCATTTAAGGATCACATGCTTGTGAATCATCAAGCCTGGGTACTAACTTAACTACAGCAACACATACTTTTTTCCATAGGAACAGTGTTTTCTGTGCCAAAGAAGTCTGACTATACATTTTCCACTGCTTAGTTGCACTGTGATGCGCTGCACCTTAATGATTCTGGGAACCATTATAGAGGCCTAGCAAAGCTAGGCTATGACGAGGAGTTAGCACTCCCAAGTAAGTCAGTTCCACCTTTGTGACACAAGATCTGAGACACAGAGGCTGCATTTACACAGACAGCTTCATTCTGATCTGATTAGCCAAGACCACTTATTGGCAAAAGATCAGAATTGGTCTGCCTGTTTAAACCCAGCCAGAATCACTATGTGGCCACGGCTATAACCTGGTGCACTTTAGGGTTTGATACCAAATTGCAATAGTTGAGTCAACGTCAAACATAATATATGATTTACATGCCAGGTTTTGGAGGTTTTAAAATTGGTTTGATTTATTATTACGAGAACCATAGTAGATGTGACGTCAACGTATTCAATTCTACCCAGTTATTTCATAGATTGCGTAAAAACAAAAACACATTTCTGTACATGCAACTCTAATGGTTACATTGTTTTTGTCAGGTCCAACCCATTGGGCACACACTGTTAGAATCAACGTTGTTTCCACGCCATTTCAACAAAATTACGTTGAACCAACGTGGAATAGACATTAAATTGATGTCTGTGCCCAGTGGGAATATTCCAACATCAAGGGTGTGCAGGTAGGCGCCAGGAATATCATCTGGCTGTGTGTCTGGGGCTGATCTCCACTACCTCCCTGTAATGAGGGCTGACTTGTAGTGCGCTCTGGCTAACGTTACCCCGAGGAACTTTATGTCACTCATTATGCATTGACAATAAAGATGAAACAATTAACTGCCTGTGCAGGGTTGGAACTCTAATTAACACCCAAATTAGGTTATTGCCAGGGATACATTCTGAAGACAGACAAGTATCATACACTACCTCACCGTGATAAGCAGACAATAAGGACCCACTCCGACAGCTGGCTCCTAAGCCACTCAGATAGGAAACATGACATGGTTCATTTTACAATGAGCCAGGTAATGCTAATGAAAACCAGGTTGTATGTTATTTCTCCCTCTGCTCCTCCTCTGACACATTAGGAAGTGATAACCTATCCCAGAAACCTAGTTAACCTAACCTATCTGCCACACAGTAGGCCAGAGGTGTCACTGTTCAGAAGCTTATTGGCAATATGAAGAATATGCTTTCCTTGCCTGCAAAACGATGATTCAAACCAAGAACAATTCATCAATGGAAAATATGATAATATAAAGACGGTTTTGCAGTGATTGCTGCAAAATAATCCATACAGTAGAAAATATCCCAGCATATAGTTTGTGTAGTTCTGATTATAGCCCTTCAAAGTGCCGCTGTGTGCGTCCCAAATGGCACCTATATTTCCTATTTAGTGTTACTTTACACTATAAAGGGAATATGGTGCCATTTGGGATGCAGAGAGAGAACAATATGGCTCTATAAGGAACATGCCTCAGATCAGAGAGGCCATCTCAAGTCATTAGACATGTCCCTGACATCTGAAAGCACCTGAAGGCCATACGGTCTCTAATTCATGTCTATTCTGAAAGTCTCAGTCAGTCGCGGCTTGATCCCCGGTCCAAACCACACGATGACTCATGGGGGGAAATGAGAGGAGAGCATAGGACAGAAACCGACATTCAGTGGGGGGAACGATTTGGGGCTGAGAATCAGAGAGATAATTAACTGTATTACTGTAGGCACGGTTCAGCAAGGATCCTGAAACAATAAACTGGAGCTGTCAGATGAGCATGGTGGTCCGACAAAAATCTAATTTTAATAGATCTCAGGTTTTTGGGAGAACCTCCAGTATCCTGTGAGGGTATGAATGATAAATACTGGTTGTGGGTCTTTAAAACAAGCTTTATTTTCATTCACATTTTGTTGGAACCAAAAATACATGTATATTTATTATTCACAAGATAATTACTTACTTACTTACTAGGCTACTACTGTATGGGATAAAAATGTAATCTGCTGGTTCCATATTATAACACTTCAAGGCTTTCAATAAATAGTATATTCTATGTAGACAATGTAGAAATAACAGCAAACTGTACACAGCCACAACATCCCATTATTTTCAGATATAACATACAGAAATGCCTTCAGAAAGTATTCACACCCCTTGGCCTTTTCCACATTTTGTTGTGTTGCAGGATTAAAATGTATTTAATTGTCATTAACACTAATATGTCTTGATTACGTAAGTATTCAACCCCCTGAGTCAACACATGTTAGAATCACCTTTAGCAGCGATTACTGCTGAGAGTCTTTCTGGGTAAGTCTCTAAGAGTTTTGCACACCTGGATTGTACAATATTATAAAAAATAAATATCAAGTTGATTGTTGATCATTGCTAGACAGCCATTCTCGTCTTGCCATAACTGTAACTCGGCCACTCAGGAACATTCAATGTCATCTTGGTAAGTGACTCCAGAGTATATTTGGCCTTGTGTTTTAGGTTATTGTCCTGCTGAAAGGTGAATTAATCTCCCAGTGTCTGTTGGAAAGCAGACTGAACCAGGTTTTCCTCTAGGATTTTGCCTGTTCTTAGCTCTATTCCGTTTATTTTTATCCTAAAAAAAACTCTCTAGTGTTTGCCAATGACAAGAATAGCCATTACATGATGCACCCACCACCATGCTTGAAAATATGAAGAGTGGTACTCAGTGATGTGTTGCGTTGGATTTGCCCCAAACGTAACACTTTGTATTCAGGACAGAAAGTTAATTTCTTTGCCACATGTTTTGCAGTTTTACTTTACTGCCTTATTGAAAATAGGATGCTTGTTTTGGAATATGTTTATTCTGTACAGGCTTCCTTCTTTTCACTCTGTCGTTTTGTTGATCCTCAGATTTCTCCTATCACAGCCATTAAAATGTAACTTTTTAATGTCACCGTTGGCCTCGTGGAGCGGTTTCCTTCCTCTCCGCCAACTGAGTTTGGAAGGACGCCTGTATCTTTTTAACTGGGTGTAATTAGTCACCATCAAAAGTGTAATGAATAACTTCACCATGCTCAAAGGGATATTCAATGTCTGTTAATTCTTTTTATACCCATCTACCAATAGGTGCCCTTCTTTGCAAAACATTGGAAAACCTCCCTGGACTTTGTTGATGAATCTGTGTTTGAAATTCACTGCTTCACTGAGGGACCTTACCGATAATTGTATGTGTGGGGTACAGAGATGAGGCAGTCATTCAAAAAACACTATTATTGCTCACAAAGTAAGTCCATGCAACTCATTATGGGACTTGTTAAGCACGTTTTTACTCCTACAGGGGTTGAATACTTATTAACTCAACTCGACATTTTAGCTTTCATTTTTAATTCATTTGTAAACATTTCTTATTTATTTGCAAAATAACAAGTACTTTCTGTTAAAATGTTTAGCATTTGCTTTCTATGTGATAGTTGTTTATTTTTCCGCCATTTTCCAAAGTCAACGGAGGCTACTGCAAATTAGCTGTAAACCTAAAGCCCTACTAACACTCTTTCAATCAATGTGTTCACATTTCATCACAAAGATGGGAAGCTAGGCGTCATTGGGTAATGTCCAAAGCCAGGGACATTAGTGGAGAGAGAGAGATAGTCGTAATGGCCCGACTCTCCAGATGGTTCTCCTTCAACACTGAGCTTTGTTTGTGCTAGCTTAACCAAAGTCACCAGAACACAAAGAAAAGAAAGCAGGCAAGATAGGATTCGCAATAGGCAGTTTTTAGGTCAAAATTAAATGTAACCTTTAATGTCCCCAACATTGCTTTGTTCACCTTACCAGGTTGAGGTTAAGATGTTCAGCTGCAGCGACAAGTCTACACAATTCAGCTGGTTAAACAATGGGAAAAAGACCAATGATGAACCATTTGAACTAACAGGGGATACTACTAACCAACACACTTTAAACAAATATGGCCCATAGACTCTCTGGAAGTATAGTAGCTGATCAATGGAGCTATAATGTCATATTGAGAATCACGATCTTGCCATTTGCTTTAACAAACAGATCATTATGATGAACGGTCTCTACTGTTCAGCCAGTCAGGGCAGGGCGTTCCAGCCTGAAGTCGGTCTAATGTGCTCCTTATGAAATTAGGCCAGCGTCTGAGGGGTCAACTGAGGTAGGGCCTTTGACTAACTAACGAACAGAGGATGCACAGCTCGACAGCTCCACACGCCATCTGGCCATTATTAGTGAGAGTGATGACCCCAGGGCCCAGCTGCCTGCCATGCCAGACCCAGACCAGAGCAGACCCGAGGAGGTTAGGGTCTGGGACTGAGTGTGGGAAAACAACACAGCCGTACTCCACTCTGCTCTGCATGGTCCGGGGCATGGACAGTTGCCATACCAATAGTCTACTTACAATGTGGCCTACACCAGCCAGCCATAAAGAGTCTGCCTGCCCCAGGACCACGACTCATGGTTCAAGCCTTTCTGCCTGGGACATGGCGAAAGGAAATCAGATCCAAATGCCGAAAGATATCCATAAACACATGGTGGCCGGCTAACACGACACACAGACCCTCAGCCCGCTTCTCGACACTGAACAATCTGCCCCACTGACAATGGACTCAGGTGCATCCCAAGTGTTCACCTGATAGGCTTTGTATGCCCTTTGGCCTGGTATTTTGCTCAATATGGTATATTCTGAAAATATAGAGGTTTATTCCAATTTGAAATGCCACTGATCTGGGTCAGGTGCATTTATAAGAGGTGATCTAGGATGAATGCTTCTAATTTGGTGATGATAATTGCAGTACTATTCCAAGAAGAGAAATTGCCCAACTGAGTCATGACAATATATTTTTTTTCCTGATACATCTCCACTGACGTAATAACATTCGCCAACAAAGGAACAAAACAAAGAATTATGTTTTTTATCAAGTCACAATCTGTCTGGTTTCATCCCAGAGAGAACAGGAACATTAAAGAAAAACAATCCTGCAGCAACAGGAATGTGAATTATTACAATGAATGGATATTTTTGTAGGGGTTGATACATGTTTCGTAAAGGAAAATCATGTCTGAATTGTCAAAGTGAAAATTACAAACTTCAGAAGCCTTTTTAAACCTCAAAAACACTACACGTTTTACATTTCCTGCATTGCAGGAAAGTCCTGCAACAGGGTGAACAAATAAGATCTCTTCACTCTGGGTCTGTCTCTGGGTTCTGGACATTTCATCTCTATTGTCATATTGGATATTAACTTAGTGCTGTGAGACTTTCATCTTCATTTTAATCATCATCTTCCACCTTTCAGTGTACACAATGATCTTTACATTGAACAACACAAATATTTCATTAAATTAACCATCAGTGTACATTAATGCACACTTTAGTTAAAACAGAATGAGACTTATTTTTCTAAAGTTCATGGCAGAATGAACCAGTCTCCAGTATAATTTCTGAGTAAGAAATCAAACTTTTCATAAGCATGAATCATCTGCATGAACCTTTACCTGAAAAGGTTACCCATTACCCACGCGGTTACCCATTACCCACGTGATTACCCTTTACCCACATGTAGATGCACGATTTGAGAGCCTCCATAAAATATCAAAGTATAACTCAGGGGCAGCGAGGTGGAAACAAAGTGCAAGGCTAGGCTGTATTACATAAATACTCATAGAATAAACATTGTCTTCAAAAGGTATGTCCTCTTATCTCTTGTCATTCATTTGGTAGAGTATTACTTTCCAGTGGAATCTATTAAAAAAGAAAAGCACATAAATCGACAAGATATGAGGGATGAATCATGAACCACAGTGTGGTTTTGTCATTTGTAATTAATTATAGCAAAAAAAGTTATTTGTACTTGTATTTTAATAGTTCACCTAATTTCAGTGTATGTGGTGAAACATGCAGTCATTGTGCAGAGAATCATTGTACCATCTAAACCGCAGTGAAATATATTTTCCATGACCCAAAATATTATATTTTCAGCTGTTTGAAGTTGCTTAACAAAATCAAAAGTAAAAGATGAAAAAACAAAACTTAAGAACAGGAAGCATAGAAATAATGCACATGGAACTTTCAATGAGAATGACAGATTTATAACTCATATTTGTCACAGTTCTTATGAAGGACCTGAGTCACTGAGCTGTAGAATGCAGACATTCCTTTTTATTTGTGATAAAACAAAGGCAGGAACAAACCCACAAACAAAGAACCACACACAGGTGGTAAACTAATCAGCTTAAATAGGATCCTCAATTAGAGACAACGTAATGCAGCTGCCTCTAATTGGGGACAAACACAAAAAAACTAAACATAGAGCTGCCTAGAAACCCTTACTGTCATGCCCTGACAGTAACCTCCAGACACCATAGAGATGCCTAGAGATCTTACCCTAGTCAGGACCTGACAATATTTCTATGTGAATTTGTTGGGGTCGCTCAAAAAGTTACATATTGCAACTTTAAGGGGATATACCTCAGAGTTGGGGGGATTATTAGTAGATATGGTGAAGACTTTGTGTCATGACATTGTTCTACATTTTCATAATATTATCAGACATAGCTTATGTTTTCTACAAAAGTTAGTTACATTATCGTCAATCTCTGGGTACAAACAGAACCTTGAAGAGTGTAGATAGTGTGGGAGGCAGGTAGCCAAGGGGCTAGGAGTGCTAGGCTAGTAACCAAAAGGTTGCTGGTTCAAGTCCCTGAGCCTATTATGAATATGTCCTTGAGCAAGGCACTTAACCCTAATAGCTCATTTAAGTCACTCTGGATAAGAGTGTCTGTAAACATTTTATGCCCTGCATTTCTGATGGAGTTCATGACTTTTTCTGAGTTGTCTAAATCATTGATCTAGATATGTGCTTTGGATCCAAACTTGCAATGTTGTTACTCAGCAAAATGCTCATATACAAATATAAAAAATAGATGTTAACAAGTTTTAGCTTTTGACAAAGTCACCACAAACTACAATAAATCTATATAGGCCTAGTACAATATCAGAAAAATAAGAACATCCACCATTTTAACATTTCAAATAAAACACAGGAGACTGCTACACCTGTTAACTTAAGTTGAATTTATCTTCAAGTAGTAAAGCTATTATATTAACAAAATACAATGTTCTACAATAAGTACCTATTCCCATTTGAAACCTGACATCCATGTGTAGGCCAAAAACAAGTATTGCATTACAATGGAGGTAGTATTCTGTCAGCCAAGGAGTCAAGGGTAAATTAATCCAGCCATTGCTTGTTCAGCCTGGTCTTTTCAGCTTGACATGTGCCCTGATGTGAATAATGGTGTTTGCATTTTCCCTACATTCTTCTTTTAGACTTTAATATATTTAGGACGTGACTGAAACAAATTACATTTTATTTATTGTAGTCATCACCATATTGTTGAAACTTGTCCACTCAGTTTAGCTGCTAATTCCTGACGTCAGTAGTAAAGTATTATGTCCTTTGTGTAGATGGCAAACAAGGTATTTTTTCTATAGCTGATAGTGAAGCAAATACTACAAAGGTGTGTATTGTAAACGCAACTTTTGATTTAATGACTCACAGACTAAACTTGGAATAATGTATTAATTTGGTCCACTGGATTAGCCTGAAAACAACCACAGTAACAGTACATATTGAAGTAAAGCCCCTAAAACGTGTCTAGCATAGAATGTTTGTTTGTGCAATGTTTACACAGAATTCTTAGCTATATATTAGCATAGACAGCTGCAGCAACTTAAAAATTATATAACATCTATTTTGATGACAAAGATAATTGCATCCTCAATAGTCTTAGCGGGCCTTGTGGACTGCGGTTGTACACATCTGCTGGAGCACCCAAGCCTCTGTTTAAGTGTTTCCATATTGCCAGCCTGCCTTAAAGTTTGAGTAAAAATTTGACCTCTGTCTTACAATTCGCATACTATTATACTGTATATTGGAACGTCTACTGTGCTGTGTGTGCACTCACTCAGACCATGTAAAATCAAGCAGCCTCATTTTGTTTATAGCCAGTGAAGTTGTTTATTGAGTATGCCTGAGCATAAGAGACTGTTGGGATTCTGATCAAGAGCAGCAGTGTCACTGCGTATCCATATGGCTAGTTCATTCATTTACTAATAGTGAAGTCAAGCTGAATGCCAATAAACTCTTAATCAGTGGGACTGAATGAGACATGGAGGGATGCAGATGTGGATGGTGGACTAGACTGAATGGAAGGGGAAGGGATGCTTTCTTTGTATCGAGCAACTCTAACTCTAAAACTGAATATCTGATGTTGGCGCAGGCAGCCAGTCGCCCATTGGCATTCTACTTCAGAGCAACCTAATGTTACCCATTGAAGTGAAATTAGGCCACACTTAACCGCATTTGCTTGATCTTCTAGCAGCTACTCTGGGCTTAGTTTGAAACTTCAAAGAGACGTCGGAGGCATAAACACAGATTAATCTCTAATTGGGAACAGGATCGATTGGGGCCGTGCTAGTTCCATAACAGCCTGAGCTTTGGGTCTGACGCTATTTTACTGTTACCATTATTTCATTTCACAAGCAGTAGGGCCTCCAAATGACACATTGGAAATAGTTTCAGGGGCCCCCTCACAGGGCATCACATAGTATCAGTATTGCAACTGTCACAGTAGCACTGTTGCAACAGACCCTGCTAGTCTGATCAATTTAACACTTCATGCTGTCAAGCTGTTAGAAAAAAACAACAATACTAACAATTCTCCTTATAATATAATCCATAATAAGGTTGATGGAGATGGATAAAGTATGTCACAGAAGTCCCTGAACATAAGGGATAAAGCATTCATGCAGTGTATAATTTATTTGAGTAAAGACAGCTGAAACCAGAGACATGTGTTTGGGGTTTATTTCATAACATTTAGACATATTCCACAGTGGTGGGAGATAGTTCACATCATGGCCACAGAAAAATATGTTTTCTCTTTTCTCACTTTTTCAAAATGAACAAAGAACGCAGTTGTCTGAGCAGTAGTCCTTCTCTAGGCTGGGCTAGGCTAACTGACAGTCGCCAAATCTCCCGCCTACGCAGGGTGGGTCTGTCCGGGGCAATGACTCACACACACACACAACTTTACTATAGTAAACTATGACATGAATACTAGAATATTCACTGTAGTGTTTGTGCAGACTTTTCTTTAGTATTGCGGACTGTAGTATACAGTAGTATTTACAGATTACTACAGCATAAATCAGTGGCAGTCAGTGCCGTTTAAGATGAGGGAGGATGATTTATTTTTCATGAGCATGGCCTTATTTCTATTACAGCATATTGAATGACTCTCATTCATATTCCATTCACCCAGTTCAATGGGTTAAGGCTACTACATGATACTCCAATTTTCCATATACCCGTCATGAGGTTGCTACAACCTAGCCTACGAATGAAAGTTTACAACATAGGTGCACACAGGTCGAGAGACAAATTTGAGGTGCACACTCTTGCCTGCATCTAGCTGATAATCATGCAGTAACGTTAGTGTACAGTCAGTAAGCAGTTACACCGGCAGGCCACAGTGGCAATAAATTTGTAATACTAAAAACGTACCTTGACTTGGAAGAGTTCAACTGTCTTGTTGGATAGTCATAGCCAGCTAGCTAACATAGCATCGCTCTGTTTGAACAAGGTGTTTCAGTAGGCTATACTAGCTAGCTGCATTTGCTAGCTACTGTAAGTAAGTGAAAGTGAAAGTGAAAAAGAATGACAATCTCTCTCTCTCTATTTCTTTCTTGCTTCTCCTTCATTTTTGAAGATATTAATTTGTTCAAAACTGTTCAACTACTGTCTTTCTCTCTCTTTGAGTTAACTACTCATCACATTTTATACACTGCAGTGCTAGCTAGCTGTAGCTTATGCTTTCAGTACTGGATTAATTCTCTGATCCTTTGATTCAGTGGACAACATGTCAGTTCATGCTGCAAGAGCTCTGAAAGGCTGGAGGACTTCCTCCGGAAGTTGTCATAATAACTGGGTAAGTCTATGGAAGGGAGTGAGAACCATGAGCCTCCTACGTTTTGTATTGAATTCAATGTACCCAGAGGAGGATGGAAGCTAGCTGTCCTCCGGCTACACCATGGTGCTACCCTAGTGCTACCCTAGTGCTGTTGAGGCTACTGTAGACTTTGCAAAATAGAGTGTTTTAATCAGTTGTTTGGTGACGTGATTATATTTAGTATAGTTTTATCACTGAGGTGGATGGTCCTCCCCTTCCTCCTCTGAGGAGCCTCCACTGGTATAAATGGTATAAGTATACAAATCTTCTGTTCTTTTCTATAACCTGTAGGAAACACAATATATGGTCAATACATATCATGCAGGTTTCTCACTTATGGGTGGCACAAATTGGGAGGGGAATGGGCAGGGTATATGCAAATTAAGTACTGTAGTATATATTACTGTAGTGTTTTAGCGGACTGTAGTGTTTTTGCAGACATTACTAGATTATTTACTCTAGTGTTTTAGCGGACTGTAGTGTTTTGGCAGACATTACTAGATTATTTACTGTAGTGTTTTTGTGGTCTGTAGTATATTGTAGTATTTAAAATAGTATTCTAGGATCAGCTTATAAAGGCGTCATAAAGCCTTCATAATGCCTTCATAGGCACTACATAAGTGTTACAAAGCATCTATAACCATATGTCATGCTTTATAAAGGGTTCATAAATGTGGCACAACTGTATGACATAGTCACCAATGTCAAATGTGACATAACACACTATATTGAATATAATATAAACATGTGCTTTATAAAGTGTGACATGTTGTGCTGAAGGAAGTGATGTCATTACACATAATCTTGTTCCTAGACACTTTTGCCCAAATGTGCGGAAGGTCTGGTGAACCAACCCATCAAACTTGGCCGTCATAAGTTAGGGTTGGGTTTAAAATCACATTTTTAGAAAATAAATTGTGGAAATGGGCAGGGTTTAGCCATAATTATGACTTTTTGACAGTGTTAAGTAGTGACGATGACAAATACTTTACTCAGTAAGGTCATTCCCATAGAATTCTATGGTCACTCCCACTAAGGCCAACTTTGAATGGTTGATATCCCAGGTATATATATATATATATATATGTGTGTGTGTGTGTGTGCTGTGTGTGCAACAGCCTGGGTACGACGTTACAGCATTAAACACTTACCTTGATGAAAGCCCCCAACCTAAAGAAATTAAAAGTGTCTTTCTTCTGGAATGAAGTTCCTCAGTATGGAACATGTAAGGGCATTTCTGTGCTGCGCCAGAAACTCTAAATAGGAAGACGGGAAACTCCATTCAATTAGTATTATTATATTCCTCTTTCATTTATAAATCTCATGACGTGAATATGAGATGTGGCTGTATCAGGAGGCATTTGTGCTTAGATGAGCCTGCTAGCTAGTAATATTTTGGATAGCTAGAAATTGCTGTGAAGTCACCAAAATTATATATTAAACAATTGAGGTAGCTACAGTATGCAATCAAACTCAACACTTAACAACTACAAACTAATGTAAATGACAATAAATAAGGGTTAACTTTCGCTGCCCAGTGGCAACACATGAAAAATAATTATCTAAACATTAATAATGATTAATATTTGTTCATATTGAAGTGACATTTGAATAAAATTTGGTTAAAATAAATGCTCCCAATGCGAAACACTGTATATTGAATACATATTGGCTTAGAGCAAGAACTATTCTGGGTGCTGCAGTAAAAGTATTGTAGGGAATACTCAGTAGGTTCTGTAGAATGTATATATGTGACCAACTGCCTCGATTCGGTCTTATGTAGCAAAATTTGAAATTGTGTTTTTACATTGGATAAAAGTAGAGCTATAAAATGCTATATCATACACTGCAGTTTAGGAACAATGGGAAAGTAATTCTACTTTGAAAGTTGATCAACTTGTAACCCCACTAAATGGCCCTTGAATGTTTTGATACACCTACTGGAGAATCTTCTTTGTCTACACCTATTCAGCATCGTTCACACCCTCTTAAGCCTTAGCCCCATCCATTTCTTCATGGATTCACATGTGAAGCCATGTGCTAAACAGAGTGAGTAAGGTAGTGTAGTAAACAACCAAAGATTTCAAAACTAAAAGTGGTAAAAGTAGTAGCCTACAATAAGGAAAAACTCCAGGTAAAAATACACTTTATTTAGTCCTTGGCCTATATCCTAATCTGACTTTGGTGCAGTTCATGTTGTTCTTCACATTACCGTCTCTGGTAAACACACATTACATCAACTAAAAAAAAGTGTATTTTGTCACATGCACAGGATACAGAAGGTGTAAACGAAACAGTAACATTTTTACTTGCATATTTGCATAGTAGTTATATCAAAAAGAGTGTCCAAATTTATGGGTCATGTCAAAGAAATGCTATAACCATCCCCCAGCCACATCTAGCTAAGTGGATGGGTCACTATAGTCTCGATTTACACATGTTCATGAAATACAATAGATGGCCGTTATCACCCCCAGACATACTAGGCTAACTTGATGGGTCATGTAATCATCTGACAAAGTGCTAAACAATGAACCATAATCCCAACCCATAGCTATAGTACAAATGGATTGTCATAGCTATCCACCATGCATGAAATTCTGTAGGTAGCTAAAGCTAACCAACTAGGTTCAATGTTATCTAGCTAATATTATGCTATAACTAGAAATGCAAATGGATTTCTGAGATACAAATAATATTAATACAGAGATCCTACACATAACGTTTGCTAGCGAGCCAGCAAGCTACCGTTCGCTGGCTAGCGAACAGTACGCTCTAACTTGCAATGAAAAACGACTTTCTGACCAAATTAGAAACTTATAATATCAGAAAATGTAGCTAGACTCTTACCCATCTACATGGATGAACGCTTCACGGCAGTGTGTTTTCTGTTTTGTTTGTTGCTAGCTACAGCTTGTTTGGCCTGTGTGTCAAGTCACACTGGTTCACACTGACCGTGTGCAGAAAGTAGTCCATCACAACTTTTCCCACTGATCTTTTGTCGATAGCGCCTGTTACATTCAGGGCAGTTATGTTGTTGAGAGCAGTAGCAACACTTTTGCAGTTCTCCATGACTAACGTTATGTCTTATCAACACTGAGCAGCTCATGTTATAGACAGAAGCGTGCTACATGGCTGACAAATCCGAACTCATCTCTTGGCTTGTCCAGCCCATCCATTATCTCAGCCAATCATGGCTAGCAGGAAGGTTCCTGTCTTTTTCTGTGGTTAAACCAACTAGACTCGTAATTTAACAATTGTATTCATATTTACAGATGGCATACAAGTTTGTTATGTTGCAGAAGGCGTTTCTGCCAAAAAACGCATTTTGATCAAATAAAATATATTGCGTTCAAATGCCTCTCCTGTAAAGTAGTGACGTGCGACATACACCTATTGTCTTGAAACAGGTCACATACTGTATAATATGTCATTTCATGGGTCTTCTAATAATACAGACTGTTGCTGGTCTTTTACTCCACCCATTCCATTGGCGGCCGAATCACATCACACTGCTAACCAAACAACAGTGCAGGGCATGCTCACTGGCTTAAAGGACATATACACAAGAAAAGTTTCTTAGATTTTTCCCAGACCTCAAAAGTCACCCCCTGATGTGATTCAAACATTGTTGTGAAACAATGGGGGAAATCCGAAACCTGGAAAAACAAAACCAAGAAATCGGAATTTGGCAAAAAATAAAAACTGATTTTAAAAGGCCAATATTTTTTGCTTCAGCACAGCATTTTGTGGGAAGTTGAGGTCAGGTCCAATATTGAATATGCACCCAAGAAGGAAAGAGGTTGGGCCAGGAACGTTTTAGTGAAACATAATATAATATATAACATTTAGCGGACACTTATCCAAAGTGACTTACAGTAATGCGTGAATATATTTTTATTTATGGGTGATCCCGGGAATCAAACCTAATATCCTGGTGTTGCAATGGTCTACCAAGATGCATGACAGGGTTCTAAATGCTTTGTGAAGCCTCAGTTTCATATGATTTATAAGGCCTTTATTAAGCAGTGCTAATGCCACCCTTTACAAAGCATAGGTTTATGTCACATTTGACATTGGTGGTTATGTCACAAAGTTTTGCCACATTTATGAACCCGTTATAAGGCATGATAATAGGTTATAGATGATTTGTAACACATTTATGTAGTGTTTATGAAGGCTTTATTAAGCCTTTATAAGCTGCACATAATTTAAAGCGTGACCGTATTCTACATTATACTACAAAATTAAGTACTACACATGATCGAGGGATACTACAGTGTGTAGTATATAGTATTCTACAGTATACTACTAAATAATTATCTAGTAAGTACTGTAGTATTATATAGTAAAATGTCATATTTGTTCTTGTGGGCTGGGTTTCCTATGCAGTGAGATACAGATGAAAGTGTTCCCTTTGTGGGTCTGCCTGTCTGTGTCTGGCTGTCTGTCTCAAGTCACAGATAGGGAGTGCATAGGCAGCCTTTGTTTTCACTTGCCGTCTGGGCAACCTGCCAGGCAAAATACACAATTTTATAGTTTGGTTCTAGACCATTCTTTTGTCGACCTGCTTTTACTTTTCTTTTCAAAAGGTTTGTCCATTGTTTGGTATTTTGTATTTCAGTCAATTTATTCAGACAATCAAATGGGAGTGTAAAGTTTGTGAAGCTTCTTTCCTCCAGTATTTGAAATGTGTATTCAGAAGATCCTTTCAACTAGATTAAGTCAGATAAGTCAGGTTGACTTTGAAATAACATCTAGTTGCATATTGTTTGGCTGCGTCAAGCTTTCTTTGTAGCCCCAGTATTGTATACTGGAAAGAATATGCAAAGCAATATGCATCCCATATAATGAGAGAAACATTTATGCTAATTTGATTGATTTGATAATGTAATGATGTTCCCTAGCAACATAGCATTATGCTGTAAATAGAAACTAGTGGACAAACCCTGGTACCCCTCACAAGCTCTAGACTACACCTTTAGTTTCGGGCTATCATTTGAAAATGATTAGTCTGGGGGAAAAAGATAACAGCTCAATGGATGTACTGTTCATAATTTTTGAAATAGGTACAATAGCCTTTTCATGCTGACAAAGAATGCTTTAATTTTCATGTTAATTTGGTACTCATTACCCCAAAGAAACGCAACATTTGTTTACAAACTACAAATCCCTTGTTTGATATGATGGATTACACATAGCCCTAATTACAGAAAGTAAAACGCATGTAGCAATGAGATCAACCAAGAGTGCACAGCACACACAACAAAAATGGCAGCGCAAGTTGTGCTATAGAAATGGTGTGCTTCTTTGTCATAAAGAGATTCACATGTCTGAAGAGGGATGAAGGCTACATACTGCCCACACACAAAGGAAAGAGGCGCAGCTGGTTGTCATCAAGGATGGGAATCAGGATGAAGAGAGCCCTCAACTACATGCCCATGTGCCTACGCACACACCAACCACACGCACACCCCCCCCCGACGCACGCGCCGCACACGCCACACGCACACACAGTGTATATTCAATTACCAGTACACACTATGACCTGAGACCACATATCTCTAAGCTCTATGGTGTTTAAAGCCAGAGCCCACCACACACCTACTTACGTCTTTAAAATAGAACCCCCTAGCTGAAAACAATAAACATCCTGAAAATGACCACTGCGTCGTAATTGTATTTTCAAAACACAACCTACTACATGGCTATTTGAGGGTTTGGCTGTGCAGAAAACAGGAGTTTCCTCCTTCTCCTGGTGTTATTTAAGGAACACTCAGTGTTTCCCCTCCTTTCATGCAGTTCTGGGTGTGGTTTTGAAACTTCTGTGAATGATGTGTATGCCTTTGACTCATTCGCTAACTTAAAGAGGTGGAGGAGGAGCGTACAGTACTAGTTGGAGCACAGTTTGAGCTTGGGGTTGCATTGGAGCTAAGGAGCAACATGTATGATCCGCTGTGTTCTCTCTTTAACTAATGGCTTTGGAATCAACACACTAAGGTCATATAAAGAGCATTGGGCTTTAATTCAATCCCAAATGAAAGCTGGCAGTACTTTTGTGTGAGTAAGACAGTGTTTTTCCTCAATATGTTAAAATGTCAAGTTTGTGTTTATTGTAAAAATGTATTCTGATAGCAACCGTTTAACTACATAAAATAACTTCAAGATTATTGTTGCAAATGGAAACTGTAATTGTATGATATCTAATACTACAGTATAGTACTTTCCAGTAAGTACTTGGAGTACTTTTTCATCCTTCAGAGCAGTTTGGGTCTCCAGCTTGTGTCATGTGCATTTGGTTCCCACCTGTATTTGCCCTGTACACCCGTACAGGGAATGAATGAAAAGTTATCTGCTTTCAGTCGATTTTTTACCATTTTTACCTTACTTAAGATAACCGTTTAGATAAACCTAAGCTATAGCCTCCGAAAACGCCCACAGTTGGAGCAAAAAGATTCATTAGTAATTGAGTGTTTTGGTTTAGACTTAGAAAGAATGCTAACATGTCAAAATTCTACATTGAAATCAAAGCCAGAAACTTTAGGACTTGCCAGACACCAATTGATATCTCTACTTGTTTTTAATCCTCAATAGTTGATTTACTAATAATACAAAATATACCAAAAAGGAAAATAATAATAATGACAGATCATTTGGGAGCTGCTTAACAGGCGACCACACAGGCCGGCGCCAATCTCAACTTTTTTCAGAACAGATACTACACTTGATCTTAGCCAAAAGGCCGAGAAGCGATAACGCCCATAGTATATATGACAGTTGGAGCAAAAAGATTCATTAGTAATTCAGTGTTTTGGTTTAGACTTAGAAAGAATGCTAACGATGCAAAGATCATTTCCCAACCCTTTTCTCAGTGTTCAGCACAATGCTGTTGTTGCACTGTATACTTTGGGCAAGACTGTGCTTTTTGTTTAGTTTTAACAATGGCCTGGTAATTCTGGGGTCCACATTTTATTTCAGTGTGTTGCAGATGTACTTGGAATGGGATCCACAACAACCACCATTTCTATTGCTTTGTGATGGTTGAAATCTGGGAAGGAATTGTACCAAAATACCTTATGTGCTTTTAGTGCACCTCACTCAGAGGTTAAAAATCATTTTGTATTGGTGGCGCCGTAGAAAGAGGACACGTACATCTCTTATATTCATTATTATATTCAGAGTCATTTTTTGTTATAGCCTTGACATATTGCTTTAAATTCAACATTCTAGCGTGCAGCACATTCTAACAATATTGCCAGAATCAATTAGATGTGTTTGCGTGAATGTAAACCTCCCCTGCTTCACTGCTTATATGGCTCTCCTTAAACATTTATCAAATATGAGAGAAGGAAGTAGGGAGAAATAAACAACTGTAACACAGTCTTCAAAAGTTAGAAGATGTATAATGAATAAGAAAGTCGAGCCATGTACCTTGCCTAGCCTTCCCGCTCTCTCTCTCTCCCCGCTTTCTCTCTGGACTGAGTGTTGGCACAGAGGGAGGAAGTAAGCCATCTTTTCCACCTGACATCACTGAATGATTAGATCAACACTGTGGTTCTCTTTGCAGACAGTTGCTGGCCAGTTGGCCATTATAATATAGCAGGTTTGGGGGTTTTCAGCTAACATTATAAATCTTACTGAGATTTTCCAGCAACAGTATATCACTGGGGGAAAAAAACAGCTAACCTACTGTTCATACTCTTGATGAACATTGAGATCGCTTTTTAGAAAGATGGTCCAGACAGAACTGAGTAGAATTTATTAATTGATACATATAGCTGCCACAAACGTGAATGGCAAAGCGATGGGTCATGTTTAAATGATTGGGATGGTTTCGTTGTAATGTTTCTTCAAAAACAACTTTCTACACTGGAAATAATAATCATATTTCGCCTACGGTGTGCATATACTAAATTTAATTGGATTATATGTTTTTATATGTACCACTTCTAAAATGTATATTTAATATATTTACAGTATAGGATAATAGGTTTCAGAGCGGAGCTCAGTGATTCTAACTATTTTAATGGAGATATATTTGAACCTTAGAGTGAACATGGCCTGTACCAAATTATTATGTTGTTGATTTTATTTCCTATGGGTTCTTACTGATGGAAAGCCTTGAAATCTGTCTTTTTGGAATGGGGAGAAAAAATGTGTCTCAGAGTAACTTTTTATATTTTATTGTAAGAATCAGGAAATTGCACAAATCAATATAGAAAATTAATTGATTGAAAGGAAACAAACTCTACACAAAGCGTCATATAAGGGCACAATGTAAATTGAATTATACAAAATCACATTATTTTGAACTATAATCCTTGATGGTCATGAGTAAATGGATATAAAACAGAATATAATTAATATAATAAATACATTATTCACAAATTCTATATCCTCTAATATATATTTATTTAGATTTTACTTATTTATAATTTATTTAATCCTAAATAGAAAGAGATAATACATGTATTTCATTATAATTTGTCTGCCTGCATTCAACAACAATGTCACTGTTAATGTAATTCAACATTTTCCATTGAGTAATGATTTCCTTGGTGAATTTATGTGATGGAAACGTAATTGCATGTAGTTTACAGGTGGAATATAGATGTATGCATGATTAGCCATGAGGGATGTATCAGCAGGGGTTAGCTATTGTGATATAATGCATAAATCTGAGCCTAGATTTTATTCTGGATGATAAAACTACAGAATAATCAAATCACATATTGATCTAATCAAATCCATAAATGATGATATATAAGTATATATTATATACAATACATGTATAAGTATATAGAATAATGTTAACAATAACAATACTGTCTTTCTTTCCTCTTTACATCCAAGCAATGTTAGCTTCCAATGCTACCACTATTTTGAAGTAAACTATATAATTTAGAGGTATTTTTAGAAAGGAAAGCCAAAGAGAGTGGGAGTGTGAAAGAAAATGAAAGGAGACAGATAAGAAAAGTAGGTAGAGAGAAAACATAGAGTAGGCAGGCAAATGCAAGAAGAAAATAAAGATGAAAGGGCAATTATGGACGAGGAGCTGATGTGAGAGGTTTTTCTCTCCCAAGCTTGTTTACAGGAAGTCCTCTAAGGTCCAACAGATGGGTGCATTCACATTTTATTGTATTTTTCCAAGCCTCATAAAGTCCCCAAATTCTGCCTACCTTTATTTGCGTCTGGGAAAACAACATTGTTGCTTCTACTTGTCTCACTGCATCCAATCAGAAAGTTATATGTGAGTACTTGTGACAGGTCAATTGCAAACTATCACTGTCATTTTTATATTTTGCTTTTATTAATTAAGTAAAATGTGTAATTTCTATAAGCATAGAGTATACTATAGAATACTATAGTAAACTGTAGTATACTGTAGAATACTATAGTACTTACTATAGAATTATGTAGTAAACTGCAGTATACTGTAGAATACTATACTCCACACTGTAGTATCCCTCAATCATGTGTAGTACTTACTATAGAATGTTGTAGTATACTGTAGAATACTATAGTAAATACTACAGTATCATCCACAAAAAAAACACTGTAGTATCCACTGTCTGCAAAAACACTACCGCATATCCGAATGTGTGCCACCCATGAGTGAGAAACCTACATGCCAAGTTCAGACTCCAGTCCTACCTAATTACAGGTTATGAAACATTTGCTCTTTTAGGGTTTGTCTGGTAGGTTTCCTCAAGGAGAAAGCCCCCACTTCTATGTCAAAGATAATAAAACAAAAACACTATTGTCTATACTACAGTCATGTCTGCAGAAACACTACAGTGAATACTTCAGTCCATAAAAACACTATAGTATATAAATAGAGTAATACTACAGTATGGGTTGTTTGGGCGGCCATGAAAGTTCAGTCACGTCATGCAACACCCATTGGAATAGCATGTACCCACCTCATCTCTTTTATGTCTCTCTAATGCTCACTGTAGTCATTTCTCTCTAAGCGTTTTTGCAATTTGACTGCCTTCTTTGGCAATGGAAGTTAAAGGCTCTGTTTGGTTTGATTCAAGTTTGTGTCCTCAGCATGCACTTTAAGCCCTGGTTCCATGTTGTAAGGTTAAGGGTTATTTTGCTTCCAGATTCCTGGGGCTAAAGGCCTGTAAGACATTTAGTGACTGAAGAGGTTTCTGAGGTTTAATTTGGCTGCTAACCTCAATATAATTATTTTTAGTTTACTCCTTCCACAATGTAAACTAACCTAGGGAGATTGAAATAAATACTTTATGCTTGTTTTTTTACTGTTTCTGATAATCACTACGCTGAGTAGACAGTGGCATTATCTATGAGGGTCTTCACACTTAACTAAACTTTTCACAAAAA
The DNA here is from genome assembly GCA_023634145.1 of Thymallus thymallus. Lineage (NCBI taxonomy): Eukaryota > Metazoa > Chordata > Actinopteri > Salmoniformes > Salmonidae > Thymallus > Thymallus thymallus. Next base: position 21,668,901 of record CM042382.1, on the reverse strand, counting down.
AACCCTTGGCTACACATATAGGCTACTTCATTGTAAACTTACTAATTAGTCACTCGCCCGACAGTTGCCCACTCTAAGCAGGGCAGTGTAAACAGAAATGTCTTGTTGAGCAAACACTTACAGTAAAAAGTGTAATAGCAAAGCAATGTTTTTGATACAGCTGAAACTAGTTTTTACCTGAAATTGTAGTAACGGTCTGTTACATTCTGAAATTGTAGCCGTAGCTTTAACGACATGCTTTATAATCAAGTAACGTTAGCATATCAATAATGAACATTTACCCCTCCCGTACGAATACTGTATAAAAGTACTGTAACATTATCATACAGTGTCATTCATATTATAATATAAGTTACACAGCAAAGTAATGCTAGCAAACTAGCAAAATAATATCTGCATCCTCACATAAACATGCTAGCTGTAGGTGAATGTTAACGTTTAGCTGAACCTTAGCTAGATAGGAGCTCTTAGGCTTATACTAGCTGCTGTATTAATGTTACCTTAGAACAAACTATACTTATTTATTTTTATTTGTTTAACTAGGCAAGTCAGTTAAGAACAAATTCTTATTTACAATGACGGCCTAGGAACAGTGGGTTAACTGCCTTGTTCAGGCGCAGAACGACAGATTTGTACCTTGTCAGCTAGGGGATTCATTTGATCAATATCAAGGAAGTCATTATATGAGGTAAAAGCAAATTGTTGATAGTTCCCTGGGCAGTTGCTTCTTGCCTGGACCTTGGTGGCTCAGTGCAGTCAAGCAAAAAAAAAGGAACACTGTTGAGATTAAAAGCTACAGCGACAATTTCAGAATGTATAACATTCTGTTACTACAATTCCAAGTCTCAAAAATAAGGAAAATGTCTATACAATGTCTCAGTAAAAAAAATGCTATTTACATTTTTTACTGTAACAATGTTGGCTCAACGAGACATTTCTGTTTACACTGCCCTGCTTAGAGGGCGGCAAATGTCGGGTGAGTGTCATGTGCTACCTCAGGAGGTAAGGGTTGTGACGTGACAAGTTCGAAACTTTACATTGCAGTATATGTGTAGTCAAGAGTATTTTTGCGAAACTTCTAGTGTGAAGACCTTCTATGAGTGGTTAGTGTACATCAACCTATCAAATAATTTATGGAATTATATAGTTGTTTCTTTCTCACATAATTAGAATGAACCATTGTTTTTGTATTGTTAAGTCTTTGCAACAAGGGTGGCAATATGATCATATTTTTCTGATTCAACAGCCACTCATAGAGAATGTTTTCAGTTGCAAGTTCTATAAAATGTGTTTTCTTTTTACGGATTCTGAAGTTTCAGATGTTTTAGGTTAGCTAAATGTATGAACATACATATGAATAGCAATGTCCTTTCCTTCTGGTGCCTTTTAGTCTGTAGGGAAGAATCATCTCAAAAACCAGGAAGAAATATATTCTTGGTTAATTACGGTTTAGCTCTGAATTATAATCATAACAGTGACGGGAACCTCACAGTTCATGAGTTCACTTTGAATGACAGGTTTTTCCACATTAACATAATTTCAAGTAATTGCAAATAGGTGCCCATCAGTATCTCGTAGTATCTTTACTGATGGACTGGTGGTGTATACTGTATATAGTGGTTTAGTTGGGTGGTTGTGATCTAGCTGCAGGTGATTCTAGCCTGGCAGAGACCGATCTCTATACTCCCTAGCAGAGCCAGAGGCCTTGTGGCTGTTTGAGCCTCTCTGTTCTCTTGTCTCCAACTGAAGTTAGCAGTGTGCTTCTGTCTGCATGCGTTATGGCTCCTCTGAGTGACCCCCACCCACCCTGCCAAACAGCCAAAGGCCCGCTCTGCTCACTCACTATGTCCTGTCTGGGCACAAAGTCAACTTTATCTGCAGCATCAGCCTGGGTCCTGGGAAACACGCCCACAATTTCCCAATATGCAATGCTTCCTTTGTCCACTGCAGTGTTTCCTCCCTGGCAAGGACACGAAATGGCGTCTGACTGAGGGCCAGACGAATCACGTGCTGCCCTTTCCTCTGGCCTGACCCCAGAGCAGAGTAGTCGTCCAGCCACAACAGCTGAGACTTTGGGCAATCAAGGAGAAGGGTTCTGGCACAACATAAAGATTGGGAGACAAACTCCATGATTGTTTGGCAACAAGTGGCAGTAGTGCTGTAATGCATCAGCCAATTTCAGTGTCGAGTGCTGGATTATAATGGTGGAAAGTGAGGTGCCAATGGCTGGTCTCAAACTGAAATTATTTTCCTTAGAGAGAGCAAGCTAAGACATCAAATGTTGAAGTCGGGTTCTACGGGGAAAGGCAATTTTTCATCAAACTTTATAACAGAATCTGATAGCACCCTAGACATAGCATTAATTTCCCAGCGAGATGGGGAAACAGACAAATCCATGTTGATCTAGTTAACGTCTATTTGCGTGAGTTAGTGAGACTTGCCATGTACATACTATCCTCAAAACATAAGAGTAAAATCTCTGAAGTTCCCATAGTAGGAAAGTTGATTAAAGCAGACTAAAGCTTGTATGGGGAAATATGTACAGTATATGTGTTCTTCATGAAACTAATATACAGTATTATGAAGACAAGGGCTGAAGACATGGTGATCCCACCATGGCCATTATTACAGGGCTTTGTGGTCTGGCCATAGACTCAGAGCAGCGATACACTCCAATTTTGTGGACAGGCTTTTGACGTCACATGTAAAATCTTAATTTACTTTTGATGAAAGGAAACTACTGATGAATAGGGTACACACCTCTGTATGATTAAAACATTTTTTTGGAGAATGTATGAACGTAACAGCTCACAATATATTTGCTCATATAACACATCTGAAAGTATTTTAAATTCATGTCCTTTTGACATCTCTCATACGTCAATGTATTTAATTCAATGGCATCCTATCTTTTATTATAATCTATCTTTAATTTTTCTTTTATTCAGTCAGTCAAGTCTTTTTCTAGTCTGTAAAGTGATGTAAAGAGGAGAGTGAAGATGGGCTTTAATTCAGTAGTCTGATTCCCAGAACTGGGACAGTTTAATTAACATTAATGTAGCTGTCAGACTTGGAAGGGAGCTGCCTTACATTCAAGCCATAAGATGTCAGCTATCTTCCTTGCCTCAGAGGATGTCTGTAAATGTTCGCCATGGTCTAAGACAAAATACCCGTTAGCGTAATTAAGAGGCATGATTGACAAATGATGCAATTAAAAACTTTTATCACACGATACACGATGTCATGAATTTCTAGGATGACCCATTATTTATTATGCGTCCATCTCCCTCCCCCGTGTGATGGTCACTGCTGATACCTTAAATTAAGTTTTCGAACCACAGAATTCTAATCAAAACATAGAATTGTGAGACGACGATGATGATGATGGCATAAAATGTTCAATTTCACCCATTATTACAACCCAGGAGCGGTCAGTCAGTGACAACAACGGTGTGTAAAGCCGACTGCAGCGGAAAGAGTTAACCGAACGCTGTAAACGATACAGGAAAATGTATGTTTATTCTGGATTAGACCCTCGTATCGGAATAAATATTTATAAATGCGATGTTTTGCCCCTTGGTTCTGTTTCTACTGTTAAGGAGGCGAGGTCCACTGCTTCTGAGCTGTGTGAGAAGTAGGGCAAACATTTACTCTCAGTCCATCAGCCACTGCTGCTCTCTCTTTGTCCATAGCTCCAAGTACTGTAGATTACATTAGATCCTGTAATTCTGGCTATTCTTTTAATCTCTGGATGAATTATTATCTTTACCTCCCTTTACCTTAAAATTATTATTTTCATCTCTGGATTAATTATTCTCTTTCACTTTCTTTATAGTATGGATCTCAAGGTTTTAGAAGATTTCCAAAATAGACATCCTAAGGGTAAGTATGTTTCAACATAGAGTGAGCTGGACACTAACTTTTAATCGTGGACACCATAGAATGACATATAAAGAACAATAATAGGATCTCTATAGTTGATGCCATAATGACTTGCTAGGTAATATCTAATAGATAGTACTTCCACTGCGTGGCAGTGATCAGCTATTGCATGTAAGGTCATTTAAATGTACAGTGCATTCGGAAAGTATTCAAACGCCTTGACTTTTTCCACATTTTATTACGTAACAGCCTTATTAAATTGCTTTTTTCCCCCACAATACCCCATAACGACAAAGTGAAAATGGGTTTTCAGATTTTTTTGCACATATATTCAAAATACAAAACAGAAATACCTTACGTACATAAGTATTCAGACCCTTTGCTATGGAACTTGCAATTGAGCTCAGGTGCATCCTGTTTCCATTGATTATCCTTGAGATGTTTCTATAACTGGATTGGAGTCCATCTGTGGTAAATTCAATTGATTTGACATGATTTGGAAAGGCACACACCTGTCTATATAAGGTCCCACAGTTGACAGTGCATGTCAGAGCAAAAACCAAGCCATGAGGTCGAAGGAATTGTCTATAGAGCTCTGAGACAGGATTGTGTTGAGGCACAGATCTGGGGAAGAGTACCAAAACATTTCTGCAGCATTGAAGGTCCCCAAGAACACACTGGCCTCCATCATTCTTACATGGAATAAGTTTGGAATCACCCAGACTCTTCCTAGAGCTGGCCGCCCGGCCAAACTGAGCAATTGGGGAGAAGGGCATTGGTCAGGGAGGTAACCAAGAACCCGATGCTCACTCTGACATACCGCTCAGGAAGGAGACGCGTTCTGTCTCCTAGAGATTAACGTACTTTGGTGCGAAAAGTGCAAATCAATCCCAGAACAACAGCAAAGGACCTTGTGAAGATGCTGGAGGAAACAGGTACAAAAGTAAAACGAGTCCTATATCGACATAGCCTGAAAGGTCGCTCAGCAAGGAAGAAGCCACTGCTCCAAAACAGCCATAAAAAAGCCAGACTACGGTTTAGCAACTGCACATGGGGACAAAGATCGTACTTTTCTGAGAAATGTTCTCTGGTCTGATGGAACAAAAATAGAACTGTTTGGCCATAATGACCAATGTTATGTTTGGAGGAAAAAGGGGGAGGCTTGCAAGCCGAAGAACACCATCCCAACAGTGAAGCACGGGGGTGGCAGCATCATGTTGTGGGGGTGCTTTGCTGCATGAGGGACTGGTGCATTTCACAAAATAGATGGCATCATGAGGAAGGAAAATTTGGTGGATATATTTAAGCAACATCTCAAGACATCAGTCAGGAAGTTAAAGCTTGGTCGCAAATGGGTCTTCCAACTGGACAATGACCCCAAGCATACTTCCAAAGTTGTGGCAAAATGGCTTAAGGACAACAAAGTCAAGGTATTGGAGTGGTCATCACAAATCCCTGACCTCAATCCTATAGAAAATGTGTGGGCAGAACTGAAAAAGCGTGTGCGAGCAAGGAGGCATACAAACCTGACTCACTTACACCAGTTCTGTCAGGAGGAATGGGCCAAAATTCACCCAACGTATTGTGAGAAGCTTGTGGAAGGCTACCCGAAACATTTGACCCAATTTAAACAATTTAAAGGCAATGCTACAAAATACTAATTGAGTGTATGTTAACTTCTGACCCACTGGGAATGTGATGAAAGAAATAAAAGCTTAAATAAATCACTCTATACTATTATTCTGACATTTCACATTCTTAAAATATAGTGGTGATCCTAACTGACCTAAGACAGGGAATTTTTACTAGGATTAAATGTCAGGAATTGTGAAAAACTGAGTTTAAATGTATTTGGCTAAGGTGTATGTAAACTTCCGACTTCAACTGTACATCCAGTTCAGTTTGAGGGTTTTCTAAACAGGCATAGAGATTTAGTGTTTGCTCAGGTGCATCAGTGAATGTGAGCCCCCCTCCTACAGGACTGTTCCTATAGGACTGTTAAAAAGAAGACGAGGAGGGGAACAGTGAGCTCAGGGGGGGGACGTGTGTTAACTGTAATTACAGGGTGATGAGTGGCTGGACTCGGCCATACTGCACAAACGCCTGCTGTATGTCTGCTATCTGCCTGACTATAATACTATTGTGTTCTGTTTGTCTGTCTGTCCGTCTGTCAGCCTCTCTCCCCCCTCTCTCTCTTTCTCTGTCTCTCTCTGTCTCTCTCTCTCTCTCTCTCTCTCTATCCTACATGGGGCAGCCAGTTGGATTCCTGGCAGAGTGATTTGGTATTGTATCATAAAATCACATTGCCAGGGATTTCCAACCAGCTGCATGCCACCCAATCCAGCTGGAGCCTCTTGCCTTCCTCAACCTTTGTCCCCCGTCCCCATGCTACATGTTCTGTCAGAAGCTCACCGGAGATGAGGATCATCACTATTGAGGCCCAATGGCACTCATGGTCAGGATATAGCTAACGGCCTCTTATTTTCCTCAGTGTTATAATAAGGCCACAGACTAGCATTCTTTGCTACAAATATGAAATGTTCCTCAACATCTAATTGTGGTTTCCCAGTCCCTTGTTCAGTCTCAACAACCCACTCTAAACCCACTCTAAACTTTATTCTGGCTGGGATAAAAGATCCAGGATATTATCCCTAAGCCAAATATCTCCACCAGCAACCGTAAGACAACGGTGATCCATATCTGAAAGCTCGTACTTTCTGGATAAAAGAGGAAGAAGTGGCACACAGAAATATGTGAGAGAGATGGTACAAGAGAGATGGAGGACATCTGGATCTATTGATACAGGGTTTTGAGTTTCGTGAGGTGCAGGACTTAGCTCACTTTGTGAACAGATCTGTGAAAGCCCATGTTCACAGTGGCTAAGTTCCGCTCCTCAGAGGCTCTCTCATCAGCAGTGGAGTGAGACACTGGACATTATGGAGGGAAAGCAAACACTGTCAGGAGGGAGGGAGGCTAGCTGAGGGGGTAGGCGAGCTTCTCATACAGGAAGGAAATACAGAAATTGTCCCATTGGGAAAACCAGTAAGAATCTAATTGTGAACAATGCTCCCATTTCAATCAGGGTGGTCATGTCGAGGGTTACGGTCAAAGCCGTTCTAAATGACTCTTGAGAAATATAAACACTTTATATCATTTTGTGTTTTGAGTGGTTTATTTATCAGTACAGCCTATTTATCTCAGCATATGCAATGTGTTTGTAATTTCTAAGGAAATTCAATTTGAATGAAATGTCATTATATTATTATATTATGTAGTTAGGTCTATTCTGTGCTTGTGTGATTTTGAGACTCATTTTTGGATACACATGTTGTGAAAACAATCTACTCTGTGGGTGTATGCATAATCATGATGACTGCTGTTCTTGGAATGACTAGTCCACCAGATCTCGCATGGATCTGGGTGTGAGATCTGGGTGTGCCCCCCTGTGGTGAAAACGGAACATTGCGAGTCACGGGGCTCAACCTCCTGTGCCTACTGAGCTGATAACAGTTTGATATAATGAGCACTGGCTCAGTTCAGCAGGAACCGGAGTTATGCCTTCTAAAAACGATTTAAGAAATGAAACATCAACGTTATGCTTCACGTAATCATGGCAATCAAAAAACAGAAATCAATCAGCAATCAAGGGAGAGAGAAGAAGTTGGTTCAACCCAGTCATCCACTAACTCGAGCCCATGGAGGAATACTGCTCCTGTCATTTTCTCCTCTAAATAGATTACAGGAGCAGAGTTTTTCCAGATGTATTTTCTACCGGAGCATCAAGGTTTCTACATCTCAACTTCTATGTCTATTCAATGTGAAATGTTTTTTCGCTGTGTGAGAAAGAACCAACCAGTCTGAGCACTATATAGTTTTTTTACCCTTATTTTACCATGTAAATTGACTGAGAACACATTCTCATTTATAGTAATAACCTGGGGAATAGTTACAGGTGAGAGAAGGAGGGATGAATGAGCCAATTGGAAGCTGGGGATGATTAGGTGGCCATGATGGCATGAGGGCCAGATTGGGAATTTAGCCAGGACACTGGGTTTAACACTACAGGATCTTTAGTGACCACAGAGTCAGGACACCCGTTTAATGTCCCATTTGAAAGACGCCACACTACACAGGACAATGTCCCCAATCACTGCCCTGGGGCATTTGGATATATATATTTTTAGACCAGAGGAAAGAGTGCCTGCTGCTGGCCCTCCAACACCACTTCCAGCAGCATCTGGTCTCCCATCCAGGGACTGACCAGGACCAGTGGTGTAGTGGAGGGTATACGCAGGTATACTCCGTATACCCACTTGTTTTTCAGTAGGCATTGCATATACTCACTTCTTAATCCCCACTGATAACCAGGGGGCGTAACTTTCACTGGGGACAGACATGCCCCCCACATTCTGAAATTGCATTTTTGTCCCCCCACAGATTTATAATTGGAATGTGAAACAAAACGTGGCAACGGTGTGCTTAAGGACCAATGCGGACGAGCGGTCGGGTAGGCTGTTTGGAGTGTTATCCGACTGCCCCCGCCAAAAATACATAATTATCTCCCACCCACTTCTAAAACCAGAGTTGCGCCCCTGCTGATAACTATCAAAGTAGTGTAGTGTAGGTATAAGCTGTATCAATTAACAGGGCTGCTGGAACAGATCGGAATGTTGATCAACTAGTATCTCTTAACATTGTTTTCAAAGCAATGCACAAGGCAGTTGGCCTACGTGTGAATGTTACACAATTTCATTTGCATTGTTTCTAAAATGCGCAACCCACATACAAGCAGTTTGGAGGGGGGATTTAAAGATACAACAACTATCATGTGTTTCCAGTGGAGGCTGCTGAGGGGAACAGCTCATAATAATGGCCAGAACGGAGCAAATGGAATTACCTGGAAACCATGTGTTTGATGTATTTGATACTGTTTCACTGATTCCGCTCCAGTCATTACCACGAGCCCATTCTCCCCAATTAAAGTGCCACCAACCTCCTGTGATGTGTTTCTAATATGATTAGGATGATTCATTTGCCTGCTAGACAATGAAAGAAAGTTGAAAGAAACCAATAGAACGCATAATGTGTAAGGCTTTATAAAAGAAAGAATTGCCTCCACGTTTCTATGGTAGGATTTTGGCTATAGGCTACTTTAAAGCAAGGTAAGACATGCCTCAAAGTATGAAGTAAAATGTCCAGGTTTCAAACAATTAAGGAACAGGAAAAATATAGCAATGCTAATGATAGGCCTAACCGTCTACTGGTAGATGGAAAAGCTTTCCCAAAAACCTTCTCTATTAAACGTTAACGAGCTACAAAGTAGCCTATGCCTACCTGCCAGAATGATATCATGATTATTTGTGTTAAACTCCATCTTGCAAACTCCATCTTATTATTTGCTACAGAAACACAACTAATCAAATAATAAAGGGTAACTACTCTCACAATTTCTTAGATTTTTCCCCAACCTCAAAAGTGATCTCCTGATGTGGTCAACGCATTGTTATGGACTTAGAACATACAAGGTTGTTGTTTTTCTGTTAAAAAAAACAAGCAAGTGTGACTTTGAGAACGAAAACCTGAAACATGTTTTATTTGTTTCAATAGTAGGCCTACTATTAGCCTACTGCACAGTACAGCTTGGATTGGCCTGACTGTGAAAGACCAATGTGGGATTTATCATTTTAGGTAATTCAGAGTGTATTTCACTGTTTCTGATATAATTTTTCACACAGGGCGTCTTTCCTTTGCCGGACAGGCCAGTTGGAAAAGTTTTTACAAAATTAGAGTAAACCCACTTCTCCAGGCACCACTACACCACTGACCAGGACCTGCTGGCATTGAGGCGGTATGCTGCTGGCATTGTACAGTTCTAAAATAAAATCCTTCTTTATCAAAACTTTGCCTGCCCTCTTTTTGCTTCTCAAAATTTTATCGTAAGGATGGCCTCTAAAATAATAATCAATAAAAATGTAATGGAGGCAAATGATATATAATTATCTTATTTAATGTGGTGTTTGATGACAGAATTATTATCATGCTATACGGGCGGAGGGTGTGGGTGCACTGCTGTTTGTCTCATAATCTGTCGGCATCATGACACATAAAGAGGTGTGTTTGGTTTTACAGCAGGGTTAGATTCATCGGAGCTGTCATGCCTCGACACAGTTACATAATGTCAGTTCTGAGGCGGCCGGGTTGCGTGTGACTGGATCATCGTTTCCTAATCTTCTCCTCACGCTCTGAGAAAAACCAGGGACAGTTGCCTCTTTGTTGTCATGAAATGCAAGATGGGAGCTAGTTTTCATGTCTTCAAGTAGAGAGTTCAAAAACAACAAAGTGCTGTACACATACAGTATGTACTGTATGACTATTCTAAGATAACAGTTAATATAGCTTACTGTGACAAGACTGTGAACCATGCTCAATTCAAAGCTATTACCTCATGTCTGATACATGATGGATTTCTCACCAAGTATTACAGTAGTGGAGGAGACCGGCCATGATGAACAGCTAATATACTGTACACTGAGGGTAGCAAGGGGTGGTTCAGCTAATATACTGTACACTGAGGGTAGCTGGGGGTGGTTCAGCTAATATACTGTACACTGAGGGTAGCTGGGGGTGGTTCAGCTAATATACTGTACACTGAGGGTAGCTGGGGGTGGTTCAGCTAATATACTGTACACTGAGGGTAGCTGGGGGTGGTTCTTTGAAACTCATCTGAAAATCAAACGGCAGTTTAATTTTACCTCTTGATCTCAATGACAACACCAGCCAATTCTATATAATAATAATTTAGCTAGCGTAACATTACTGTATTTTAGCTAACAAATGATTGCATACATCATAAATACAGTTGGCTACACTTCCAGGATTACAAGTTAGCTAGCTAGCTAGTTACCTTGAAGATTTCTCGGATGATCTGATGAGAATTTGAGGAAGATATGTAACTTGTTGTAACTTGTCACTCTGATCTTAAAAGCGCATCTTGGCAGACATTAAACATATACAGCGGGTGAAATAAGTATTGAACAAGTCACCATTTTTCTCAGTAAATATATTTCCAAAGGTGCTATTGACATGAACGTTTCACCAGACGTTGGTAACAACCCAAGTAATCCATACATACAAAGAAACCAAAACAAATAAGTTCAGAAATTAAGTTATGTGTAATAATGTGAAATGACACAGGGAAAAAGTATTGAACACATGAAGAAAGGGAGGTTCAAAAAGGCATGGAAAGCCAAGACAACAGCTGAAAACTATCAGTAATTAAAAAGCAATCCAGCCCCCTGTCAGTGCAAATTAATATCAGCTGGTTCAGTACCAACTGATGGCCTACAAAAAGGTGTCATTGCCAAGGTGTCACACAAGACACATCTCATGATGGGTAAAAGCAAAGAGCTGTCTCAAGACATTCGCAACCTAATTGTTGCAAAACATAATGATGGCATTGGTTATGGGTGCATTTCTAAGCTTCTGAATGTTCCAGTGAGCACTGTTGGGGCCATAATACGGAAGTGGAAAGACAATCATGTCACCATAACTTTGCCTCGACCAGGTGCTCCTCGCAAGATTTCTGACAGAGGAGTGAAAAGAATAATCAGAAGAGTTGTCCAAGAGCCAAGGACCACTTGTGGAGAGCTTCAAAAAGACCTGCAATTAGCAGGTACTGTTGTCTCAAAGAAAACATTAAGTAATGCACTCCACCGCCATGGCCTGTATGCAGGCTTACCACGCAAGACTCCATTGCTGAAAAGCCAGTGAAGCCAGTGAAATACTGGGAGAATATAGTGTGGTCAGATGAGAGAAAAATTGAACTGTTTGGATGTCATAATGGACACCATGTTTGGAGGAGAAATGGCACTGCACATCACCCTAAAAACACCATACCAACAGTGAAGCTTGGAGGTGGGAACATCATGGTGTGGGGCTGCTTTTCAGCAAATGGTACTGGCAAACTTCACATAATTGAAGGAAGGATGAATGGGCAAATTTACGAGGAGCACCTGGTCGAGGCAAATTTATGGTGAAATTATTGTCTTTCCACTTCCATATTATGTACCCAACATTGCTCACTGGAACATTCAGAAGCTTAGAAATGCGCCTATAACCAATGCCATCATTATGTTTTGCAACAATTAGGTTGCGAAGGTCTTGAGACAGCTCTTTGCTTTTACCCATCATGAGATGTGTCTTGAATGACACCTTGGCAATGAGACCTTTTTGTAGGCCATCAGTTGGTACTGAACCAGCTGATATTAATTTGCACTGACAGGGGGCTGGATTGCTTTTTAATTACTGATAGTTTTCAGCTGTTGTCTTGGCTTTCCATGCCTTTTTGAACCTCACTTTCTTCATGTGTTCAATACTTTTTCCCTGTGTAACTTAATTTCTGAATTTATTTGTTTTGGTTTCTTTGTATGTATGGATTACTTGGGTTGTTACCAACATCTGATGAAAAGGTCATGTCAATAGCACCTTTGGAAATATATTTACTGAGAAAAATGGTGACGTGTTCAATACTTATTTCACCTGCTGTATATATATGTGTTCAATACTTTTTCCCTGTGTCATTTCACATTATTACACATAACTTAATTTCTGAACTTATTTGTTTTGGTTTCTTTGTATGTATGGATTACTTGGGTTGTTACCAACATCTGGTGAAAACTTCATGTCAATAGCACCTTTGAAAATACATTTACTGAGAAAAATGGTGACGTGTTCAATACTTATTTCACCCGCTGTATATATATATATATATATATATATTATTGTATTTTTTTAAATGGTGGCAACGATTTAGCGGTGGCTTTGCGCCACTGATAAATGAATATATAGTGTTTCTCCACTGTGTACGAGGCTACCATCTAGTCAGATTTAAAGTGCCTTTAGAGAGGCAGTTGCATAATCTTTAAAAGCTATACATTTAATGTAAAACATACACACACACTTGCATTAAAAGCTCTTCCTTTCAGATTCACTCAAAAAAGTATTGTTCTCCGTTTTCTTCCTTTTAGTCTGTGAAACTCATAAACCTCAGCCAGTCAGTCATTATGGACCCCACCCGTCCATATAATCCTATCAATTATGATCTGAAAGGCAAAACTGATCCTAGATCAGCACTCCTATTCTGAGGCTTTATGGATACGGACCCTGGCCTCGCTCTTCCCTTTTTCAGTCATCAATCACCAGCACATGGGTTAGTCAGCAATAAAGAAGCAATCTGTCTTTGTCTTCAGGGGTTAGAAGGAATCAATCGAACTGTGGAGAAATCCAATAAAACGGAAACAGGAAAGGAGTGATCAGGTTTGTCTTCAATGTCTCATCTTCCGATGGAGTCAGAGAAAAATCGGTACAAGGGATGTGTACAAGAGAGGGTGGTTGGGGGAACTTTGTCTTTTAAAATCTTTACATAAACATGATCTTGGTACTTGACAGATGCTATTTTCATCACCTCTAATGCTCTCCTCAAGCTTAAAGGCATAGTCCAATGTTTTGTTTATGCAAATAATGAGCCTTAAAATATATGACACAATTGAGGCTTGATAGAACTGACAGCAAAAAAATATAGGGATACAATTTGTCTTGTTATTTAACTACAGTATTTCCCCTTTCACTGACATGAATCTTGTAATTCTTCTCAATGATATTGTGTTTTGCTTATGTTCTCAACCAGGGGCCCAACTTTGGTTTTAAAAGTGGGGGGGGGGACATAATTATTGTTAATAAACACTCTAAACAGCCGACCCGATCACTCTGAGGCGTCCGCATGGTCCTAAAGGAAACCTTTGCCATGTTTTGTATCACATTCCAATTTTTTATTTTTTTATTTTTTTTATTTCACCTTTATTTAACCAGGTAGGTCAGTTGAGAACAAGTTCTCATTTGCAACTGCGACCTGGCCAAGACAAAGCAAAGCAGTGCGACAAATAACAATACAGAGTTACACATTAAACAAACAGTCAAAAACAAAATAGAAAATCTATATACAGAGTGCAAAATGTAGTGCAAAAATGCAGTAAGGTTAGGAGGTAGGACAATAAATAGACTATAGTGGTGAAATAAATTAAAGAATTATCATCATTAACACAGGAATGAAGGATGTGCAAATTATGATGTGCAAATAGAGATACTGGAGTGCAAGATTAGTGAAAATAAACAAAAATAAATATGGGGATGAGGTAGTAGTGTGGGCTATTTACAGAAGGGCTATATACAGGTGCAGTGATCGATAAGCAGCTTTGACAATGATAAATGATAAAACTGGGAGGTACAAACATGCTCCCCACCCGTCCCCAGTGAAATTTGCACCCGTTCTCAACCAATCAGCTGAAATTGATTCCAAAATCAGCGGGCCATAAGTAAATAAAGAATAGCCACTTTGCCAGTACATGGTGTGTTTTAGTTTTGAGTTGGCCCAACTAATCACTGAAGCCACCATCCCTTTATACTTTCATGTCTGGCAGCTATATACTGTAGACCTCATGCACATTTAGTAGAGACAGAACCTCTTTTGATCTATCAATCCAGCTCCCTCCTCAGTCCTCACACAAGACCGAACTGCAATGAAAAAACAACTGTCGTCTTTCATGGTCACGAAATCCACTAAAAAGATGAGATTAAGATTCATGACATCAGTGTCTCTGCTAAAGGCTCTGCTTAGGCAATCAAAATAATCTCCCTGAGTAGAACCACTTGATTTTCTACTTTATTGTGTGCAGAAGCTTTTATATGGCATAATTTTGTCATAGAAAGTTGGTTTAGCGTGCTGGGCCTAAACCAGTTATAAGACACAGAAGTAAGTACTCAGACCCCATTGGCTGGTTTTGTTCACAGGGTTTTGTAAGTTTCATTCACACCACTTCCGGCATCAGGGTGTCCCAAATGGCACCCTGTTCCCTATGTAGTGCACTACTTTTGACCAGGGCATGGGCTTCTCATAGGCTATTCCCAAGAAAACCTATTCCCTCCTCAGCAGGAGTGGTGAATCATAAACCCCTGGTCAATATTGTTGCACAACACTTTTTACACTTATAGCCATTCAATGCTACCTCACATAATAGGCCTACAGCACTTGAGGTTGGATAAGGAACCTTTCTCACACACTCTTCACCCCAAAAAACTATATTTATTTTCTAGTATTCTATTATCTGTCATTCTTTTAAGACTGGAATTTAATAGATGTTTCAATCGACTTGAGGTACTAGTAGAGAAAGTGAAGGGGTCATACAGTATAACAACTGTAGCTTGAAGATTTGAAGGTGACATTTCAATGGGTGTGGTCATTTCTACGGATATCATCCATCTCTGGACTATAAGCTTGACTCAACGAGAGAGTGACTCACAAACACAACACCCCGCCAGGGCCAATGTAGACGCCTACTTCGCATGGCATGATGGGAACAACAGGTCCTGCACGTGGCCACACATCACTGCTGTTACTGAGGCCTTCTTTCCATACTTCAATGAAGTCCTGGAACATCCTGTCAGACTCTCTGTGCTCTCACACACAGAAGCAGTGCCTTAAAAATGTTCAAAGACTCCAGCCACCCTAGTCATAGACTGTTCTCTCTGCTACCGCAGAGGTCCAAAAGGCTTCTCAACAGCTTTTACCCCCAATCCATAAGACTCCTGAACAGCTAATCAAATGGCCACCCAGACCATTTGCATCCCCCACCCTATTTTATGCTGCTAGTCTCTGTTTATTATCTATGCATAGTCACTTTAACTCTACCTACATGTACAGTGGGGAGAACAAGTATTTGATACACTGCCGATTTTGCAGGTTTTCCCACTTACAAAGCATGTGGAAGTCTGTAATTTTTATCATAGGTACTCTTCAACTGTGAGTGACGGAATCCAGAAAATCCAGAAAATCACATTGTATGATTTTTAAGTAATTAATTTGCATTTTATTGCATGACATAAGTATTTGATACATCAGAAAAGCAGAACTTAATATTTGGTACAGAAACCTTTGTTTGCAATTACAGAGATCATACGTTTCCTGTAGTTCTTGACCAGGTTTGCACACACTGCAGCAGGGATTTTGGCCCACTCCTCCATCCAGATCCTTCAGGTTTCGGGGCTGTCGCTGGGCAATACGGACCTTCAGCTCCCTCCAAAGATTTTCTATTGGGTTCAGGTCTGGAGACTGGCTAGGCCACTCCAGGACCTTGAGATGCTTCTTACGGAGCCACTCCTTAGTTGCCCTGGCTGTGTGTTTCGGGTCGTTGTCATGCTGGAAGACCCAGCCACGACCCATCTTCAATACTCTTACTGAGGGAAGGAGGTTGTTGGCCAAGATCTTGCGATACATGGCCCCATCCATCCTCCCCTCAATACGGTGCAGTCGTCCTGTCCCCTTTGCAGAAAAGCATCCCCAAAGAATGATGTTTCCACCTCCATTTTTCACGGTTGGGATGGTGTTCTTGGGGTTGTACTCATCCTTCTTCTTCCTCCAAACACGGCGAGTGGAGTTTAGACCAAAAAGCTCTATTTTTGTCTAATCAGACCACATGACCTTCTCCCATTCGTCCTCTGGATCATCCAGATGGTCATTGGCAAACTTCAGACGGGCCTGGACATGCGCTGGCTTGAGCAGGGGGACCTTGCGTGCGCTGCAGTATTTTAATCCACGACGGCGTAGTGTGTTACTAATGGTTTTCTTTGAGACTGTGGTCCCAGCTCTCTTCAGGTCATTGACCAGGTCCTGCCGTGTAGTTCTGGGCTGATCCCTCACCTTCCTCATGATCATTGATGCCCCACGAGGTGAGATCTTGCATGGTGCCCCAGACCGAGGGAGATTGACCGTCATCTTGAACTTCTTCAATTTTCTAATAATTGCACCAACAGTTGTTGCCTTCTCACCAAGCTGCTTGCCTATTGTCCTGTAGCCCATCCCAGCCTTGTGCAGGTCTACAATTTTATCCCTGATGTCCTTACACAGCTCTCTGGTCTTGGCCATTGTGGAGAGGTTGGAGTCTGTTTGATTGAGTGTGTGGACAGGTGTCTTTTATACAGGTAACAAGTTCAAACAGGTACAGTTAATACAGGTAATGAGTGGAGAACAGGAGGGCTTCTTAAAGAAAAACTAACAGGTCTGTGAGAGCCGGAATTCTTACTGGTTGGTAGGTGATCAAATACTTATGTCATGCAATAAAATGCAAATTAATTATTTAAAAATCATTTTGTTTTAGATTCAGTCTCTCACAGTTGAAGTGTACCTATGATAAAAATTACAGACCTCTACATGCTTTGTAAGTAGGAAAACCTGCAAAATCGGCAGTGTATCAAATACTTGTTCTCCCCACTGTATGAGCATCATAGGCTGTGTGAGTGCAGCTGCAGACATGGAATTCAGTGATTTTTGACAATAAAAGCAATGCATTAATATGTTGGGAGGTTGAATGCAATGTTTTTATTAGACACATTTGCAATCACCTGCACTAACTTTGTTTACAATATCATCACAGCTCAATGAGTTCAATGAAGTAACCCCCCCCCTCCCAATACTGTAACTCGTGTCAGTGAGGGTCTGACAGAGAAAAGGCAGGCAGGCAGGCAGGCAGGCAGGCAGGCAGGCAGGCAGGCAGGCAGGCAGGCAGGCAGGCAGGCAGGCAGGCAGGCAGGCAGGCAGGCAGGCACTTTATTGATCCCCGAGGGGAGATTTCTTCATCAAGCAGCTACGAAGAAACACACAGGGCAGGTGTAGAATGCATTGTTACAGAGTGTTAGTTGAAAAATTGATAACAATATTGCAAGTTGATATAGATAAATAAGGAATATTAGCATGGTTAACTATACTATACAGGTCGATGGCATAGAAATACTTAAATAGCTAAATGTGCGTATGATATAAGTGAGGGTAATAATAGTTTACTTAATATACATTCTGGTTAAATGAACATGTAAGTGAACATTTGCATGGTTAAATTAACTGTACAGGTAAATGCACAGTTAAATGTACAGGTAAGTGAATATTTGCATGGTTACATTAACTGTACAGGTAAATGACAGGAAGAGATACTTAAATAGCTAAATGTGTGTATGATATAATTTAGGGTAAAAATAGTAATTCCCTTAAAATACAGTCCTTAGTGTGCAGGGTTTAATTACAGATAAATGCACGTATTGCACATTTGATATAATAAAAGCAATGAAAAAAGGATACTAATATGCAGTCCTGAGTGAATGACTACGCAAGTTCAGTCTAGGAATTACTTATAATATTGCATGTGATATGATATAACAACTGTACATGAATATGTATATACAGACCTGAATGAATAAATAAGTTCTGAGTGAATGAGTGATTACAGACCAGATTTACTCACAGATGGATGCATAATTGTTAAACTAGGTCCTAACACCCCAACAGTTCCAGGTCTATGTTGCCGACGGCATGGCACCCCGGTGAGACATTAAATAGTCTAATAGCCGCTGGCAGAAAGGACCTCCTGTAGTGCTCTCTGGCACACCGCCTTGGGATCAGTCTGTGACTGAAAGTGCTCCTCTGCATCATAACCATGGCATGCAGAGGGTGGGAGACGTTGTCCATGATGGCCAGCAGTTTGGCCAGGATCCTTCTCTCCGTCACCTCCTCTAGAGTGTCAAGGCTAATCCCCAGAACAGAGCTAGTCTTCCTGATCAGCTTATTTACCCGAGAAGCATCACCTTTTATGTTGGTGCCCCAGCACACCACTGCAAAAAAGATGGCACCACAGACTGGTAGAAAGTATGCAGTAGTTTACTGCACATGTTCAAGGACCTAAGCCTCCTCAGAAAGTAGAGTCGGCTCTGGCCCTTTTTGTACAGGGCCCTGGTGTTACCAGACCATTCCAGTCTGCTGTCCATATGGACTCCCAGGAACTTGTATGAACCAACCATTTCCACATCCATCCCTTGTATAGGGACTGCAGTCGGTTTGGCCTTGGTTCTCCTGAAGTCTACAACCATCTCCTTTGTTTTGCTGATGTTGAGCTGAAGGTGGTTTTGCTCACACCACACCACAAAGTCATTGATTGTGCTCCTTTACTCCTCCTCCTGCCCACCCCTAACGCTCGCTACAATTGCAGAGTCATTCGAGAACTTCTGTAGGTGGCATGTTTCAGAGTTATATCTGAAGTCTGAGGTGTAGAGGGTGAACAGGAAGGGGGACAGGACCGTTCCCTGGGGGGCCCCTGTATTGCTCACTGCCCGTTCTGACACACAGCTCTGTAGCCGCACAAATTGTGGCCTACCGGTCAGGTAGTCCGTAACCCAGGAGACTAAGGGTTCTTCCACTTTCATCCTCTTCATCTTCTCACCCAGTAGCAGGGGCTGAATGGTGTTGAAGGCACTGGAGAAGTCAAAAAACATAACCCTCACAGTGCAACCTGCGTTGTCCAGGTGAGAGTAGGCCCTCTGCAGAAGGTAGATGATTGCATCATTTGATTGAGTCTAATCTACCTCATATATAGACTCATAAGGTTATCATCCACAGTTAGTTGATCTCAGGGGAAATATGTTCTCACAGTTTGTAACCTGGCCATTCTGTACTGGTAAATATTTTTTTATAACCAAATTTTAGGTATGGATTAGGCTAGTTATTTTTTCAAAGCCACCCTCAAATGAAGGAGAGAACAAACTGTGGCACTTTAGTTTGACCATATTGGCCAACAAAATGACTGTATTATCCCAAACAACTGAATCAAATGGCAGATAAAGTAACTACCGTCTATTCACATTGAAAAAGGTAATGATGTCTTCACAGGGCAGGGCTGTGAGTATCACAATGGACAGTATCAAGCTCAAGACTGTAGACCTATGCACATATTACACTAACATAATAAGCAAGTAATGAGTCAAAGGAACAAATTGTTGATTTGATTTAGATTTCAGAGGTTCCAAACAAACCTGCCTTGCAATTGGTAGCTACAGAGGTTCCAAAGTGGTAGCTAGCTACTGCCACACTGTGGTTTTGTATGCCATTGCATCATGTACCCGTATATACCCGTACAGGAAATGCAAACAATATTTCACATCCAAACCATATTCGTTCAAATGTATCGTTATTGGTTATACTCAACAAGAATTCTACAAAATAAAATAATACCACATAGCTAAAAGCTATCTGGCAACTTTCCTGATTGACAGCCTTTGAGAACGCACTTGCTTCCAACCAATCAGCATCGCCCATTTCTACTTCATCCGCTGACGAGAAATGGCTTTCAAACCTTTGGCGGATGACTGGGATTTGTTTGCCTGTAGGCAGCTAGGTTGGATGTAAATAACTTTTATAAACTTGGCAAGTGAGCTCACGTATTAACATGGATTCAACTATGGTGAACCTTCTTGTTGGGCTTTCAGTCAACATCCAAAGAAGCGATGGTAAGCTAATTTAGCTAGCTTAAGGAATTGTTAGCTAGGTTTGTTTATTTAGCTTGTTAGTGAGCCATATTTGCCTCCCACATGATGTACCTAGCTGAACATAACTTAACTATGTAACTTTAGCAGTTATTTGTTGTAATACACAGTAACTTTGACGCATGTCAATAAGTTATACGTGAATAAGTTACGAACCTCGACGAATTTAATTAGCTAACGTTACTTGAATGACGAATCGTAAAACGCATTGTTGGTGCATGTGCGGTTAACGTTACTTGTGTAGTTGATTAGCTGCTAGTAGGCATAGGTAGTTATAGGATAATGATTTGTTTTCATTAGTTATGGCCGTTGTAGTAATACAGTTAAGTTACCTAACTAACATTACACTGAACAAAAACATAGTAAGTAAAGTGTTGGTCCCATGTTTCATGATCTGAAATAAAATATCCCAAACATTCCATATTCGCAAAAAGCTTATTAATCTCAAATGTTGTGCAAAAATGTGTTTACATCCCCGTTAGTGAGTATTTCACCTTTGCCCACATAATCCAACCACCTGACAGGTGCAGCATATCAAGAAGCTGATTATAAAGCATGATCATTACACAGGTTCACCTTGTGCTGGGGACAATAAAAGGCCACTCTAAAATGTGTAGTTTGTCACACAATTCCAGATGTCTCAAGGTTTGAGGGAGTGTATAATTGGCATGCTGACTGCAGGAATGTCCACCAGAGATAATTGTATGTTAATTTCTTTACCATAAGCTGCCTCCAATGTCGTTTTCGAGAATTTGCCAATACGTCCAACCGGCCTCACAACTGCAGACCACGTATAACCATGCCAGGCCAGGATCTCCACATCTGGCTTCACCTGTTGGATCGTTTGAGACCAGCCACCCAAACAAGAATTTCTGCACAAACTGTCAAACCGTCTCAGGGAAGCTCATCTGCATTGTCGTCCTCACATCAGTTCGGCATCGTAACCAACTTCAGTGGGCAAATGGTCACCTTCGATGGCCACTGGCACGCTGGAGAATTGTGCTCTACACGGATGAATCCCTGTTTCAACTGTAGCGGGTAGATTGCAGACCCTGTGTATGGCGTTGTGTGGGCAAGCGGTTTGCTGATGTCAATGTTGTGAACCGAATCCCCCATGGTGGGGTTATGGTCTGGGCAGGCATAAGCTACGGACAGCGAACACAATTAGCTTTTTATTCGATGGCAATTTGAATGCAGAGATACTGTGACGAGATCCTGAGGCCTATTGTCGTGCCATTCACCCGCTGCCATCATGATAATGCACAGTTGTGCCAGTAACATTAGTAATTAGTATTATTCCGTTTTCATGTTAAGCTCACATAATTTAAAAGTATGCATTAAGGTGTCTTGAATAGAATAAATGGGGCAAAAACAAATGTAGACTTTTTATAGCTTCAAAAATATTTTGTTGTACTTGTAAGGGACTGCCAAGATGGAGGTACGGTGCCCCATTTATTCTATTCAAGACACCTTAATGCAAATTATGTTAGAATACAGTTAAAGTCAGAAGTTTACATACACCTTAGCCAAATACTTTTAAACTAAGTTTTTCACAGTTCCTGACATTTAATCCTAGTAAAAAATCCATGTCTTAGGTCAGTTAGGATCACCATTTTATTTTAAGAATGTGAAATGTCAGAATAATAGTAGGGATTTTATTTCAGCTTTTATTTCTTTCACCACATTCCCAGTGGGTCAGAAGTTTACATACACTCAATTAGTATTTGGTAGCATTGCCTTTAAATTGTTTAACTTGGGTCAAACATTTCGGGTAGCCTTCCACAAGCTTCTCACAATAAGTTGGGTGTATTTTCGCCCATTCCTCCTCACAGAACTGGTGTAACTGAGTCAGGTTTGTATGCCTCCTTGCTCGCACACACTTTTTCAGTTCTGCCCACAAATGTTCTATAGCAGGGGTCTTCAACCTTTTTAAAAGTTAGTGCGTTTTAAGCCTGACCATACACTAACAGTAACTGACTAACATATTTATCACCTCTTTTAACCTATTTTGTACTCAGTTATACATAACCATTATTGGTTTTTATTATTGGCCATATAATAAAATAATTGTAATCCCTTTTTTAACCTATTTATATCCTCAATTATTATGTTCGAAACCTTTTTGTTTTTTATTATTATTATTGATGAGGTTTACATTTGGGTTTATTTAGCTTATGGATGACACATAAGCCTACCTTAGTGAGATGACTGGCCCTGGTGGGTAGCACACAGCTTGTCTATTCTGGGGGAGATGGAGGTTGTCAGGCAGAGCACCATGTCATCCTCAGGCTGCAGTCTGGACTGGTATTTGCTCTTCAGGTAGGTGAGGGAGGAAAATCCACTTTCACAAAGATATGTTGTTGCAGAAGGCTCAGCATTGCCTTTGCAGTGAGCTAGGGGACGTCTTTCTGGCAATAAATCCAGAACTGAATGAGAGGCCTTGACTCATACACATTTTTGTGCGTGCTGTCTGTGGACAGCTCTATCAGCTGATCTTCCTCAGAGGCTGTCAAGTTTGAGCTGTCATATGCTTTGTCTTTGAATGGAAACTGTATCCATATCTTGTCCCTTCTCCAGGACTTTCCAAATTGACTTTCGAGTGCCTCCAAGTGTCCAATAATTGCGTGTTTCACGTCAGGCGAAAGAACTGCAGAATCAGCCAACTCTTCCACTGATGGAAGCATAGAAAAGTTACCTTCCCTGATTCGCTCTCTCCATCTCGTTGTTTTCTTCAGAAAGCTTTCCATCTTGTCATACAGCTGAATGGCATGTGTATTACGGCCCTGCATGGAACTGGAAAAATATCCACAAGATGAGCCAGACATTGTCATTGAAATGTGCAGCCAGCTCCGTGCAGTTTTGGCCAGCTATAAACTCATGAATAGCTGTGCGTAACTCAAACAAACGGGCCAATACTGGTCCACGAGAAAGCCATCTGATCTCGGAATGGTACAGGAGCGCATTGTGACCCTCTTCCGTAGCGTCGCAGAGCGCAGCAAAGAGGCGCATTTGCAAGGCGCTCTTCTTAACCACATTGACAGTCTTCACAACAGTGTCCATAATGTGAGCAAAGTCAGCACTAATTTCTTTGGCAGCGAGAGATTCTCTGTGTAACATGCAGTGAATCCACAACTTTTGGGGCGACTTTTTTGATAAGCGCCTTCAGTCCACTTTTCTGACCAGTCATAGCACGCGCACCGTCAGTACACACCGCAACACACTTTGCCCAGCTTATCTCATTTGCTCTTAAAAAGTCATCAATCACTTGCAAAATGTCAGAGCTTGTTGTGCGTTCAGGAAGCTTCTTACAAAAAAAAAAACTCCTCAAACATTTTGTTTTTGTCAACAAAACGCACAAATCCCAAGAGCTGTGCGTCTTTGGACACGTCCACAGACTCATCCAACTATAATGAAAAGGCTTCCGCCGATTTCAGCTTCTCAATTAACTGCTCCCTCACATCAGATGCCATTTCGCAAACTCGCCGAGCAATCGTTGTCTGATAACGGAATAGTCATCAGTTTTTTTGGCATATTCATCATTACCAAACATGGTCTTGCACATATCACTGGCAAGCGGGCAATATCAAATCTTCTGCAATTGTATACGTTTTTTTACATTGAGCGATGCGAAGAGCAACTTGATTGGAGGCTTTCAAAGCGAGCTCCTACTTTCGCTGATTTCCTCATTGTCTGTTGGCCTTGGAGTGACTGCCATTACACTGAAAATATTCCAGCGGTTTATCTTTCAAGTGGCCATGATTAGTCGTTGCAGCTTTGATGGATTCATGCCTTCATTTGAGTGTTGCTGCACAAATAACACATCAGCAATTCAATTCCTTTGCTTTCTTTGAAGGTAAATCCAAACTTTAGGTAGGTTTCTGAATATTTTCGGGACCTCTCTCTTACTCTTACCCTTTCCCGCTGGGGCAGGTGCCTCTGGAGCAGGTGGAGCCGTGACACTATAGTTTGTGGCCTCGGACGAGGTGAAAGGAGTAACTTTAGCGTTCGGGTTCAGAGCTCGAGGCCTTTTTGTTATAAAGCGATCCATTTGTTAAAACAACCTAACTTAGTAGTCAAGTCTATTATATGCTTTCCAGCTTTTTATTTATTGGCGGCTAAAATTAGCAAGTCTTCTTCTAGTTTTTTTTAAAGGCGGTTGGCAATCGCCCGTGGTATCATGGGAAAAAAATTAAGTAGCTTATTATTGCCTATTAATGCTTGAAATTTACTCGTCTTCTCCCCCACCAAAAATTATTTTGATTAACATTTTTTATAAATTTGGGGGACCCCCTAGAGGCCGCGGACCACGGTTGAAGATCCCTGTTCTATAGGATTGAGGTCAGGGCTTTGTGATGGCCACTTCAATACCTTGACTTTGTTGTCCTTAAGCCATTTTGCCACAACTTTGGAAGTATGCTTGTGGTCATTGTCCATTTGGAAGACCCATTTGCGACCAAGCTTTAACTTCCTGACTGATGTCTTGAGATGTTGCTTCAATATATCCACATCATTTTCCTTCCTCATGATGCCATCTATTTTGTGAAGTGCACCAGTCCCTCCTGCAGCAAAGCACCCCCACAACATGCTGCCATCCCCGTGCTTCACGGTTGGGATGGTGTTCTTCGCCTTGCAAGCATCCCCCCTTTTTCCTCCAAACATAATGATGGTCATTATGGCCAAACCATTCTATTTTTGTTTCATCAGACCAGAGGACATTTCTCCAAAAAGTACGATCTTTGTCCCCATGTGCAGTTGCAAACCGTAGTCTGGGTTTTTTATGGTGGTTTTGGAGCAGTGGCTTCTTCCTTGCTGAGCGGCCTTTCAGGTTGTCGTTTTACTGTGGATATAGATACATTTGTACCCATCTACCAATAGGTGCCCTTTGCAAGGCATTAGAAAACATCCCTCGTCTTTGTGGTTGAAACTGTTTGAAATTCACTGCTCAATTGAGGGACCTTACATCTCATTGTATGTGTGGGTTACAGAGATGAGAGAGTCATTCAAAAATCATGTTAAACACTTACACGGTGAGTCCATGCAACTTATTGTGACTTGTTAAGCACATTTTTACTCCTGTACTCAACAGGGGTTAAAGTTATTGACTCAACGTTTCAGCTTTTCATTTTTAATTAAAACATAATTCCACTTTGACTTGATGGGGTATTGTGTGTAGGCCAGTGACAAAACATCTCAATTTAATATTTTAAAAATTCAGGCATTAACTAAACAAAATGTAGAAAAAGTCAAGTGGTGTGAATACTTTCTAACGGCACTGTAGCTCTGGCACAGGGCGTTGTTGTGACCTAGCTATCTGGGTGTAATTTACATATTTCTGACTTCTGTG
Source organism: Thymallus thymallus (assembly GCA_023634145.1). Lineage (NCBI taxonomy): Eukaryota > Metazoa > Chordata > Actinopteri > Salmoniformes > Salmonidae > Thymallus > Thymallus thymallus. The sequence continues at coordinate 21,643,259 of CM042382.1, read as the reverse complement.
TTTACAGGGCGAGTGCATCCTGCAAACGTCAAATCTGTGGATTCCACAAAGAGTACTGTGATGGTTGAATGGTTTGAGAAATCTGTATGCAGGGGAAAAGAGGTACGTGGCTTGAGAGAGAAGTGCCTTATATATGTTACAGATATTGGACTAAACTCCACTCCGTGGTGAACTTCCTTCACTGTGGAGTTCAGTCCGTTATGTTAAGAGTACAATTCAACAAGTGTCATGATTATGCATTGTCACACTTTTTGCTTTGTACTGCAAGTGCTCGATCTTGAAAACCTTACTGCTGACATGCACAATTTCTTGCGACCATATCAACAGTGCGATAATTAACAAAATACTAACATGTTTTTGTTATGGACTCAAGTGAGCCGGATGGCAATAGTTGCATCTTTCATAGATCTAGCTATGCTATGTGCTGTAAGTCTTGTCAACTGAAACTTATTATTGTTGACGTACTACTATTCCTGCTCTTTAGCTTGAAATGAATGAATTATGGTCCCTGAACAAAGAGCTTTTTGAGCACGTGAAACCAACTAGTACACCTGCTGCTCCAGAGAAGGTAAGCATACTCTAGGGCCAAGGAACTTAAGGTTCAAAGTGCATTCAATTTGAAAGTTTGTGTGAGCAATGTTCTTTACATGTGATTTTATTTTCTCCAGAAATATGAAAGCCGTCTTCGTTCATCCAGGATCCCTGCTCCTTCCAGTCGTAAGTGATTTTTACCTAGGTCTAGTATGTCTTAGAATTGTGGATATAATTTGTGTGTGTGTGCGGTGGTTAATTATGGATGTTTCCTTCATAAGCTTCTGCTGCAGCGGGTCCTCCTGAGGAGACAGGTTTGCATGCAATGCATGTTCTTCTCTAAGCAAATCATATGTTTAAACACTGAGTTGGAATCACATCATATAGGCCTATTTCCCCGCACACTTAGGCTGTGTTTACACAGGCAACCCAATTCTGATCTTCTGCCACTAATTGGTCTTTTGATCAATCAGATCAGATCTTCTGTTACTAATTTGTCTTTTGACCAATCAGATAAGATTTCTTGCCAATATTTGGGCAAAATATCAGATTTGAAGATTCATGCCATTATGTGGTTCCATCTTCAGGTGCATAATAATTTTACTTCAATCTTTAATTACTGGTGCACAATAACTTTACTCACTGGTGGGGTTGAGTGGTGGACATGTCCTTGTTTCAAAAGGGCGACAGTGTTTTCTGTACATAAATAATTGATTAACTAATGTAGAGTATACTATACGGTTTCCAGCCAAAATGCAAAACACTAAATTGTGGTATTTCTCGAGGAAGAATGGTCTTGCATCTCTCCAATAGTGTTCCAGACACTTGTAGAATCTATGCCAAAGGGCGTTGAAGCTGTTCTGGCGGCTCATGTTTGCCCTATGCTTTATTTTACTGAGTTACAGTTCATACGATGAAATCAGTCAATTGAAATAAATCATTAGGCCCTAATCTATGGATTTCACATGACTGGGCAGGGGCGCAGCCATGGCCCACCCACTGGGGAGCCAGGCCCAGCCAATCAGAAATATTTTATTTACATTTTTTTGACAAAAGGTTTTTACTACAGACAGAAATACTCCTCACTTTCATGAGCTGTCCAGGTGGCTTGTCTCTGACAATCCTGCAGGCGAAGAAGCCGAATGTGGAGGTCCTGGGCTGGCGTGGTTACACGTGGTCTAGTTTTGACGCCAGTTGGACGTACTGCCACATTTTTTCAACCACTGTTGGAGGCATCTTATGGGTAGTGAAATTAACATTAAATTATCTGGAAACAGCTCTGGTGGACATTCCGGCAGTCAGCATGCCAAATGCACGCTCCCTCAACTTGAGACATCTGTGGCATTGTGTTGTGACAAACTGCACATTTTAGTGGCCTTTTATTGTCCCTGGCACAAGGTGCACCTGTGTAATGAGCATGCTGTTTAATCAGCTTCTTGATATGCCACACCTTTCAGATAGATGTATTGGCAAAGCCCAAGGATGCCTCCTTACTACCTGGCCTGTTGACTCTTGGCTGTCCCCAGTCCACCTGGTCGTGCTGCTGCTCCTGCTAGGTAACCCTGACCTGTTCACCAGACATGCTATCTTGTCCCGGACCTTGTCCCGGACCGTGCTACCTTGTCCTCGACTCTCTACCGCACCTGCCTCTGAATGCTCAGCTATGAAAAGCCAACTGACATTTACTCCTGAGGTACAGACCTGTTGCACTCGCTACAACCACTGATTATTTTTTTGAACCTGCTGGTCATCTATGAACGTTTGAACATCTTGAAGAACAATCTGGCCTTAAATGGCCATGTGCTCTTATCTCTACCCGGCACAGCCTGAAGAGGACTGGCCACCCCTCAGAGCCTGGTTCCTCTCTAGGTTTCTTCCTAGGTTCCTGCCTTTCTAGGGAGTTTTTCCTAGCCACCATGCTTCTACATTTCCATTGCTTGCTCTTTGGGGTTTTAAGATGGGTTTTTGTATAGCACTTTCACATCTTCTGATGTAAAAAGTGTTTTATAATCCATTTGATGTAAACACATTCAGAATAAAAAATAAATAAAAAAAAGTTTTTTTTAATGAAACATTTCTGCAATTGTTTTTATTTCAGCTCATGAAAGATTGGCCCAACACTTATATTTTTGTTCAGTATAGAATTACATTTTGTGACAAGGTTCCTTATGTGATGGGTTCCAAAATATTCTAATTGTATAGACATATTTACACGGTAAAGTAAACCTAAGCAGTTTGCTTAAGGGTCCTAGCACTCTTTCTAGGGAAATGCAGACTCAGTGATTTGGATCTTATTTCCTAGCGTACTAGTAGTATGTGTTCTTGGTTGTTTCCACTAACTTGCCACAACTAAAGTGGTTCCCAAAGCTACTGTCTGCTATTCTCTTTTTAACTCTGCATTGTTTCAGCTTCATCTGTTTTACAGCTTATGGTGAAATCAAAAGTAATGCATTTTCTGCAATTATCATTAATGGCATGCCAGATTCACCCAACTAAAATGTAACACACACTGATTATTAGTGGTTGTATGAAGGAGCTGGCCAGCTGTTTAGTAGGACTACATATAAATCACTATATTTCTATGGTGTGGTGTCTAGTGTTGGGATCAGTAGGATTATGAACAGGAGTTATGAATCAAACCAAAGCTACTTCATTTAACTGTTGTGGTAAATCTGCTAAATGTACAAATTTTCCTCTCAGTTCCATTTCCAAGAAAGTCCACACGGCAGACATGCTTGTTCCGAACCCCTGCCGCTGTCTCTGAACCTGCTGCTAAGACTAAGCATGACTCCCTGTCTTCAGAGTATCCGCCCTCTGTCCTCAAAGCGTCAGGTGGGGGCTGCCTCTGATTTCTGATGTATTGCCTTTATCCAGAGCCTAGTCCCAGCTCTGTTTGTGCTCTTGCCAACTCATTTGCTGTCATTGTCAAGTCTTTGTTTGGTGTGACAAGGAGTTGGCGTGATGGCACAAACATACTGGCATAAATTATCCTATTACCCTCTGAATGCTTCACTCAGTGACTCGGAGACCTCTTGATATTCAGCTTTGTCGTCATGCTTCATTTTCCAGGTGTGCCCAACCGAGAAGGGAAGCGGAACAATCAGAGGCAGACTGCTGTCCTGCCTCCAGTCAACGAGGCCCTAAAGGAGAATGAGGCCAAGAGTGTCACCTCAAGTGAGCATTAGGAACTTAGATTCACACACATCACTGTTTATCGCCCTGGGCCTTTATTTATTTTATTTTATTTATATATATATATATATATATATATATATATATATATATATATATATATATATATATATATATATATATATATATATATATATATATATATATATATATATATATATATATATATATATATATATATATATATATATATATATATATATATATATATAAATAAATAAATAAATAAATAAATAAATAAATAAATAAATAAAAAAGATCTCCACCATTTTCCATCTTGTCTCATCGCTGCAACTCCCCAACGTGTTCGGGAGGTGGAGTCATGCGTCCTCTGAAACATGACCTGCCTAATCGCGCTCAATAACACCCGCCAGCTTAAATCCGGAAGCCAACAGAACCAAAGCGTCAGAGGAAACCCCGTTCAACTGGCATCAAGGAGTCGCTATAGCACGATGAGCCAAGTAAAGCCCCAAACCGGCCAAACCCTCCCCTAACCCAGACGACGCTGGGCCAATTGTGCACCGTCCTATAGCACTCCCGACCACGGCCTGTTGTGGCACAGCCCGTGATATGAACCCTGGTCCGTAGTGACTCCTCTAGCACTGCATGCGATGCAGTGCCTTAGACCGCTGTGCCACTCAGGAGGCCTAGGCCTGTATTTTTTTTTTTATTGCCTCAGAAGAGGAGTTCGGATCTAGGATCAGTTTTGCCTTATAGATCACAGTGAATAGATTAAAAAGACTGGGGGACGTGATCCTAGCCTGAGACGCCCTGCTATCTTTTGAGCATCTTCATCACACTGGGCGGCAGGTAGCTGAGTGGTCAGAGCGTTGGGCCCGTAACCGGAAGGTTGCTGGATCAAATACCCGAGCTGACAAGGTAAAAATCTGTCGTTCTGCCCCTGAACAAGGCAGTTAACCCACTGTTCCTAGGGCGTCATTTTAAATAAGAATTTGTTCTTAACTGACTTGCCTAGTTGAATAAAGGTTAAATAAAAAATATATGAATCTTCACTCTTTCAGGCAGACGGAGATCAGTGCTACCCCAAGACATGAGCAAACAAGTGAACAAAAGATTGTCCCATGCAGTCAAGACCTCTGACATGGTCCTCAAGAAAGGAAAAGTAAGAGAATTGATCGCATATGAGACAGTGGCCCTGTCCGAATACCCATATTAGTCAAATCAAATTTGACACATGCCCTGAATACAACAGGTAGACCTTACCGTAAAATGCTTACTTACAAGCCTTTAACCAACAATGAAAATATTTAAAATAAAATAAACCCCCCCCAAAATTAACAAATTAAAATGACATGACAATAACGACGTTATATACAGGTTATCTGGAGTACATGTTAGTTGAGGTCATGACTAAATACTTTTCTAAATAGTATGTGAAAAAATGTAGTTGTGTGAAATTGCGAAAATACTACTCCTAATGCGCACTTGTGTTGACTCCGTCATTCGTTAATTTTGGTACGTCAATTATCAGATGTTGTCAAACGTGAGTCCTAAAGACAAGTGAATTCTACTAGATCATACACTTAATTAGTCTGCAGTTTAAGTATGTAGTACTCTAGTATGGGTATTTGGCCACTGTTTGTTTGTTTTCCTGATACTATTGGCCCATGTCCTGTGTTTTTAATTGATCTTTTTGTAGATGCATACCAGTAGGTATATCCGACTTACTTTTATTGGGGAAAGTTGCAAACACAGTAAAAGCCTTTACTAATGTATTGGCAATATTAAATACTGCTACCATCACTTTCTCCCATACATGTATTTCTGCTCCCTGTAGTTTGAAGACGCAAACCGACCGAACAAGCAGTTTTACCAGATGATTGAAGAGTTCAGAGAGACCTTGGAAGTACTTCCTTTATCTCCATCTGATACAGTAAGATGGAGTGTTGAAATGTTGGAGGCCATTCTTAACTGGTGTTTATCAACTATGTAATGTTCTTTTTGGCCCACAGGTTGAAGCTCATAGAATTTGTGTGTGCGTTCGCAAGCGTCCTCTCAACAATAAAGGTTACTTACTTTTAATTGACCAAACAAAAACTTTTCTGACTGACCTGTATCCACCAACCTGTTTCTCAAGTCTTCTCTAATGTTGACTTTCCATGTGTGGTTGTCTTAGAGGTGACTAAGAAAGAGATTGATGTGGTGTCTATTCCTGCTAATGGAACGCTGATCCTTCATGAGCCCAAGCAGAAAGTGGACCTGACAAAGTACCTTGACAACCAGGTCTTCCATTTTGACTACTCCTTTGATGAGTCATCAACCAATGACTTAGTGTACAGGTATTTATATTTATTGGATTCTAAACAATATTTTGTTCAGTTTTTCTCTCAGGGTGATTTTACAATTAGCTGATTTTGAAAAACATTCTGTTCAAATACCTTTTGCAAGTATGTTCTCTTGTATGACGTTTGTTGGTTGTGTAATAATCACTTGTTTTCGCAAGAAGGTTATATACCAAGATTTTTCACTGGTAGGTTCACTGCCAAGCCTCTTGTCCAGACCATCTTTGATGGAGGGATGGCAACTTGTTTTGCTTATGGACAAACTGGAAGTGGTAAAACCCACGTAAGTCTTTGTTTACTTGACAGGCTGACACTAGCAGTTTTGTCTGAATGTCCGCCAGATGTCATGTAAAATGTGTACCCATCTTTTACCCTATTCAGACAATGGGAGGAGATTTTTCAGGGAAGAGCCAGAACAGCGCTAAAGGGATCTATGCCATGGCAGGTAATTCATTGTCTACTTGCTATTGGCTTCAACAACATTACATTTTGGCTTAGTTATTAGTGATGTAACGATTCACAGATATGCATCGGTCCCCTGTTCAAATGTTGAAGACATGAGTGCATCGATCCGGTGGGACCCCAAACCGATCCAAATGTAGCATGCAACGGTCAGAAAATCGATTAAAATGTTACCAATCATTGGTTCACAAAATGTTTTTGCTCAAATTTCTTCCTTACTACCTTCTGAAAATACCTCATTTTGTGACAACTAGGCATGTAATTATGTTGACAGTCATTGATCTTCAAACATAGCCATGGGAAGTAGGGGTGCTGAAGGTGCTGCAGCACCCCTGTAATAAATAAAGTGTGTGTGTGTGTGTATAAAATATGTGTGTGTGTGTTCACAAAAGTAGCGCACTGGGTCTTTAATAGTCGTCTTTTGCTACCCGAACTGCATGGTCCAACCGAGAGAAGATAAGCTCTCTCTAAATCTGTCAACTTCCAAACCATTCGATAATGAGACTGGGTGGAATCCAGTTCTGCTATACACTGAGTGTTTGACACATTAGGAACACCTGCTCTTTTTGTGACAGATTGACCAGGTGACAGCTATGATCCCTTATTGATGTCACCTGTTATATCCACTTCAATCGGTGTAGATGAAGGGGAGGAGGCAGGTTAAAGAATGATTTTTAAGCCTTGAGACATGGATTGTGTACACTGGGTCTATAAAACATTAAGAACACCTTTTGGGTGGTGGACCGTTCTTGATACACACAGGAAACTGTTGAGCATGAAAAACCCAGCAGCGTTGTAGTTCTTGACACAAAACGGTGTGCCTTGCACCTACTGCCATTCCCCGTTCAAAGGCACTTAAATATTTTGTCTTGCCCATTCACAATTACACATACACAATCCATGTCTCGAGGCTTTAAAACCCCTTTCATCTACGCAGATTAAGTGTTTTTAACAAATTACATCAATAAGGGATCATAGCATTCACCTGGTCAGTCTGTCATGGAAAGAGTGAATGGGCAAGACAAAGATTTAAGTGCACCGGTTTGAGTGTCAAGCACTGCAACGCTGCTGGGTAGATGCCCAGATTTGAATTCAGAATGGAAAATTTATGTTTATGCAACAAATGTTATTGAATCGTATGGCATCGAACCGAGTCTTTTTGAAATGAAACATATTGGAGCCCATGTATCGAATCGTCTTTAAAGGGAAATATGCACATCCCTATTAGGTATCCTTGGGATCTTTTCCTTTTTGGTGGGGGGGGTGGCGGCGGTGGCTTTGTATTTTTTGGTACTTGCCTTACATTTTTACTGCACTGTTAGGAGCTAGAACACAAGCATTTCGCTGCACCCACGATAACATCTGCTTAACTGTTTACGCGAGCAATAAATGGAAATATTTTGACAGTCCTAGTTCTTTCAGATCAGTAATAAGGAGTAGATCTGTCCACCACATATTTTAGATACAAAGAAAAAGTTTATGTACGTGACGGTTATATATAAATAACCTTTACTTAGGCAATACTTCCTTGATGTATTTCAGTGTATTGTAGCTCCTTGTTCCTCTTTGTTCTTCAGCTCAGGATGTATTCGCCCTCCTGAAGCAGAGGAGGTATTCCAGTCTGGACCTGTGTCCCTATGTGACCTTCTTTGAGATCTACAACAGCAAGGTGAGAAGGAAACGCTCATAGTGCTCTTCAAGCAGCTCTGTGGTTTGGATGGTTGACATGTTTTGTTGTTGGTGGAGAATCCATGATAATTGTATAAAAGTGTAGAGAGACATTTTGCTAACACACTTGCTTCCTCTCCTCAGGTGTTTGATCTGCTGAACAGGAAAGCCAAGCTGCGAGTGCTGGAGGATGAGAAACAACAGGTCCAGGTGGTCGGCCTGCAGGAGATGTACGTGTCTTGTGCTGAAGACGTCATCAAGATGATTGAGATGGGCAGTGCATGCAGGTAAAAAAATGTTTTTTTAATCCGCCCAAGGTGTATTCAGTGAGGTAAAACGCTCAGAACTTTACAGATAGATGTGTAATGAATATGGTTGACATGACTATTCAATCGGAAGCCACGCTTCAGGATTGTTTTGATCACGCGGACATGTTCCGGGTAGCTTGCGAAAATAATTTAGACTAATACACTGATACGTTGACTGACTTTATCAGGAAGTGTATAGGAGATGTTGTACCCACTGTGACTATTAAACCCTACCCTAACCAGAAACCGTGGATAGATGGGAGCATTCACGCAAAACTGGAAGCGTGAACCAGCGCATTTAACTATGGCAAGGTGACTGGGAATATGGCTGAATACAAACAATGTTATTCCCTCCGTAAGGCAAACATGCAAAACATCAGTATAGGGACCAAGTGGAGTCACAATTCAACGGCTCAGACACGAGACTTATGTGGCAGGGTCTACAGACAATCACGTATTTAAAAGGGAAAACCAGCCAAGTCGCCGACATCGTCTTGCTTCCGGTCAAGCTAAACACTGCCTGCTTTGAGGATAACACAGTGCCACCAACGCGGCCCACTACCAAGGACTGTGGGCTTTCCTTCTCCGTGGCTAACGTTAGTAAAACATTTAAACGTGTTAGACGCACTTCAATTTGCTTACCGCCCCAATTGATCCACAGACTGAAAACGCCATCAGTCTGCACACTGCCATCCCATCTGGACAAGGAATACCTATGTAAGAATGCTGTTCATTGACTAGCTCAGCATTCAACACCATAGTACCCTCCAAGCTCATCATTAAGCTTCAGGCCCGGGGTCTGAACCCCGCCATGTGCAACTGGGTCCTGGACTTCCTGACGGGCCGCCCCCAGGTGTTGAAAGTTGGAAATAACATTTCCACTAAGCTGATCCTCAACGTTGGGGCCCCACAAGGGTGCGTGCTCAGCCCACTCCTGTACTCCCTGTTCACCCATGACTGTGGCCAAGCACGCCTCCAACTCAATCATCAAGTTTGCAGACGACACAACAGTAGTAGGCTTGATTACCAACAATGACGAGACTGCCTACAGGGAGGAGGTGAGGGTTTTGGGAGTATGGTGCCAGAAAATAACCTCTCACTCAACGTCAACAAAACTAAAGAGATGATCTTGGACTTCAGGAAAAAGCAGGAGGCTAAAGGAATTTGGCTCGGTACCACAAACTTTTACAGATGTACAATTGAGAGCATCCTGTCGGGCTGTATCACCGCCTGGTACGGCAACTGCACCGCCCGCAACCACAAGGCTCTCCAGAGTGTGGTGCGGTCTGCCCAATGCATCACTACCTGCCCTCCCAGGACATCTACAGCACCTGATGTCACAGGAATGCCAGAAAGATATTCAAGGACATCAACCACCCAAGCCACTGCCTGTTCACCCCACTATCATCCAGAAGGCGAGGTCAGGACAGGTCCATCAACGCTGGGGCAGAGAGACTGAAAATCAGCTCTCAGACTGTTAAACAGCCATCACTAGCACATTAGAGGCTTCTGCCAATACTCTTAAAATCACTGGCCACTAAGAATTGGAACACTAGCCACTTTAATAATTTGTACACATCTTGCATTACTCATCTCATTTGTACTGTATATACTGTGTTCTATACTAATTATAGTCCATGCCGCTCTGACATTGCTCGTCCATATATGCATACAGTGGGGAGAACAAGTATTTGATACACTGCCGATTTTGCAGGTTTTCCCACTTACAAAGCATGTAGAAGTCTGTAATTTTTATCATAGGTACTCTTCAACTGTGAGTGACGGAATCTAAAACAAAAATCCAGAAAATCACATTGTATGATTTTTAAGTAATTAATTTGCATTTTATTGCATGACATAAGTATTTGATACATCAGAAAAGCAGAACATAATATTTGGTACAGAAACCTTTGTTTGCAATTAGAGATCATACGTTTCCTGTAGTTCTTGACCAGGTTTGCACACACTGCAGCAGGGATTTTGGCCCACTCCTCCATACAGACCTTCTCCAGATCCTTCAGGTTTCGGGGCAGTCGCTGGGCAATACGGACTTTCAGCTCCCTCCAAAGATTTTCTATTGGGTTCAGGTCTGGAGACTGGCTAGGCCACTCCAGGACCTTGAGATGCTTCTTACGGAGCCACTACTTAGTTGCCCTGGCTGTGTGTTTCAGGTCGTTGTCATGCTGGAAGACCCAGCCACGACCCATCTTCAATGCTCTTACTGAGGGAAGGAGGATGTTGGCCAAGATCTTGCGATACATGGCCCCATCCATCCTCCCCTCAATACGGTGCAGTCGTCCTGTCCCCTTTGCAGAAAAGCATCCCCAAAGAATGATGTTTCCACCTCCGTGCTTCACGGTTGGGATGGTGTTCTTGGGGTTGTACGCATCCTTCTTCCTCCAAACACGGCAAGTGGAGTTTAGACCAAAAAGCACTATTTTTCTCTCATCAGACCACATGACCTTCTCCCATTCCTCCTCTGGATCATCCAGATGGTCATTGGCAAACTTCAGACGGGCCTGGACATGCACTGGCTTGAGCAGGGGGACCTTGCGTGCGCTGCAGGATTTTAATCCATGACGGCGTAGTGTGTTACTATTGGTTTTCTTGGAGACTGTGGTCCTAGCTCTCTTCAGGTCATTGACCAGGTCCTGCTGTGTAGTTCTGGGCTGATCCCTCACCTTCCTCATGATCATTGATGCCCCACGAGGTGTGATCTTGCATGGTGCCCCAGACCGAGGGAGATTGACCGTCATCTTGAACTTCTTCCATTTTCTAATAATTGCGCCAACAGTTGTTGCCTTCTCACCAAGCTGCTTGCCTATTGTCCTGTAGCCCATCCCAGCCTTGTGCAGGTCTACAATTTTATCCCTGATGTCCTTACACAGCTCTCTGGTCTTGGCCATTGTGGAGAGGTTGGAGTCTGTTTGATTGAGTGTGTGGACAGGTGTCTTTTATACAGGTAACGAGTTCAAACAGGTGCAGTTAATACAGGTAATGAGTGGAGAACAGGAGGGCTTCTTAAAGAAAAACTAACAGGTCTGTGAGAGAAGGAATTCTTACTGGTTGGTAGGTGATCAAATACTTGTCATGCAATAAAATGCAAATTAATTATTTAAAAATCATACAATGTGATTTTCTGGATTTTTGTTTTAGATTCAGTCTCTCACAGTTGAAGTGTACCTATGATAAAAATTACAAACCTCTACATGCTTTGTAAGTGGGAAAACCTGTGAAATCGTCAGTGTATCAAATACTTGTTCTCCCCACTGTGTGTATATGTGTATATATGTATATATATGTATGTGTATGTGTATATATATATCTATATCTATCTAATGCCACTGGGTGAGAAGTTCGTTGTTTTTGGGCAGAATAATGTGAGGTGTTGGAGGTGCGTCTTGGTCAGTTTAGCTCGGAAAATGCCACCCTCGTCAAACTGCCACTAGTTGGCTGCCTAATCCTGCCTACTGGGTGGGCCTGCCGTGGGGCTTTAATCATAGTTATATTTAAAATCCCTATTAATTCAATAGCATCTCTGTGGGCCTAGTCATAAAGATTTGTCATTTGACTTTTAAAATCTTATTGTCAATCACTTAAAAGGGCTCCTTTACTAGGCTAGCTGCGCATGTTCCTCCACTCACCACATATTTCAAGCCTACAAACAATAGGTGAATGGAAAGGGACAAGTTACACAGAACATCAAGTGTAAAGACATTTGGCTTATTGTCATCAGGACAGAATTAATGCCTCCACTGTTGTTCCCATTTGATTTCGGCCACTCAACTCTGCCTTGGAAAAATGTCAATGTTCACATTTTGGAGCGTAGATTATACCACCCGTTTTCAAGTCCATTCGCTAATTTTTCGTACCTCTGACATGCGGTAATGATAAATAATGGTGTAATAACAGTTTTCTTGACATTTTGTTTTCATTATTGTGATAGGCTCATGTTTTACCGGTACAGCGTACCCCCACTTTATTTGCCGGGACGCCGTACCACACCACTTTAGTTTCACCCCTGCCAATATTTCTTAAATTTAGCTTAGTGAATAACGATCTGATACACCTCTTTCTCAGGACATCTGGCCAGACATCAGCCAACGCCAACTCGTCTCGCTCCCACGCCATCCTGCAGGTGATCCTGCGGAGGAGGAACCAGGTGCACGGGAAGTTCTCCCTGGTGGACCTGGCAGGGAACGAGAGGGGTATTGACGTTCGCAGCAGCGACAGACAGACCCTCGTAGAGACGGCCGAGATCAACCGCAGCCTGCTGGCTCTCAAGGTGAATACAACTACTGTCTACAACTACTAGCTTACTGTCCATTCATTCTCACTCTTTCAACATCCCTTTTTACCTGGGTCGTATTCATTAGTGCACACGTGGTAGCAAAACGTTCTGCAACGGAAAATGGAAACAGACATTTTTTTTATTGGACATGTTCAGTTAGTCCCTCTGTTGCGGTCAGTTTTCTTCCGTTTTGTGCCTAGTGAATATGACAATATAGCAGGCATGCACCTGCTGTATGTACAGAAAAACTCTTCAGAAATGTGTTGGCAATGTCATCAGTGGTGTTTTTAAATGTGTATGATTTGAAAATATCCAGTGAGGAGCTAATTCTGTGGAGGGTTTCATTCTAAATGTAACCAAGCTGTGAGCTGCAGCGCCTCACTCACTCTAAACCAGGGGTGTCAAAGCCGTTTTTCCTAGCAGGCCGCATTCGGTCTTTCTCCTTGGTCCGGAGTAGTGCTTGACCGATATGTTTTTCTGTGTCCGATTTTTGGGGGGACAACTTTCTGATCAATATCTGCCGAAATACGGTTTTACCCTTATATTTATATATTCAAATGTTGATTTCTTAGATTTGTGAAATGAATGACCCACGAGATTCCCTTTTTCTGTAATTTATTGAATATCAGTTTTTTTATCCTCCGACTGTCTAGCTTTCATTTCAATGACTGAAGATACTATATAAATGAAGGTTCATTTTATTTCTACACAGTTACAATTAGGTTTTAGTATGGATGTAATGATTCACTCATATGCATCAGTCCCGATTCAGACGTTTAAGATATGACTGCATCGGTCCACTGACCCCAAACCTATCCAGGTGTAGCATGCATAGATCAGAAAATAGATTAAAACATTACAAATCCCCAATTTCAATATTGTCTCATCGCTGCAACTCCTCAACCGGCTCGAGAGGCGAAGGTTGAGTCATGCGTCCTCGGAAACATGACCTGCCAAACCGCGCTTCTTAACACCCGCCCACTTAACCTGGAAGCCAGCCGCACCAATGTGTCGTTCACCTGAAGACCGAGGTCCGCCTGCAGGCGCCCGGCCCGCCACAAGGAATCGCTAGAGCGCAAGGAGCCAAGTAAAGTCCTCAAAGCCAGAACAATTGTGCGCCGCCCTAAGGGACTCCTGATCACGGCCGGTTGTAGTGATGCCTCTAGCACTGCGATGCAGTGCCTTAGACCGCTGCGCCACTTGAGGCCCCCCAAAACGTTACAAATCTTCTCTTTAAATTTGTTGGTGGTAGTGGCTTAACATAGAGTAGTATACACCATAGACATGCATAATTTACGCATGGATAAGTCAGCTCGGACAGATCCAGCTCAGGAGCTCCATCAGCAGATTTGAATTTCGAGATGGAAAATTAATGCGTTGATGCAGCAAATGTTAATGCATCGAATCATTATATCAAACCAAATCACACTGAATCGTTTCAAACCAAAACATTCCTGCATCCTATCAGAGCCTATGTACCTAGATGCGTATCGAATTGTCTTGATAGGGAAAGATGCACATCCCTGTGTTTTAGATTTGAGATCGTTTTCTCTATTTAAAAAAACAAATTATTACATTCTCTTGCGCAAACCACCTACGTGCCCGATTTTAATGGGATCTGTATGTTTCGATACCCCCTGGTCTAAACACTGCTGGCTCCCTCCTCTCCCTGTAGGAATGCATTCGCTCCTTGGGGATGGACAGCCACCACATCCCCTTCAGGATGAGCAAGCTGACACAGGTGCTCAGAGACTCCTTCATCGGAGAGAACTCAAGGACATGCATGGTAAGGCTCGTATCCTTTCGTTGGGCTTTAGCTCTAGAAGCTGTGGTTGTTCCCCCTCTCTTGAAAAGGTGCTCACCATTTTTGTAAATAAAAAAAATTGTTTTATTTAAGCGAAGTTAAAAGATCGACGTTTCAGCCATCAATGACCTTCCATCTCCCTACATTACTAGAAGGTACACCTAATATCAGCTATAATGTTATTGGTTTTCTTATATTCCAGATTGCAATGGTGTCTCCTGGAATGTCCTCATGCGATTCCACTGTAAACACACTACGCTATGCAGACAGGTACCATCAAAACGATCAATGGATATTATTATTGTTCTGCTTTTCCAGTAGTAGACCTAATTGTAATTTTTTTTTTTTTTTTTTTTTGTCATAGAGTGAAGGAGCTGAACGGGATGTCAAAAGTGAATGATGCTGATTTTCCCAAGAAGATTGATGAGATGGCACTGGAGGACAGCTCCTCATCAGAAGAGGTGAGCTCATGGGCCCTGGTCAAAAGTAGAGCTATATAGGGAATAGGATGCGATTTCAGATGCAACCACTGATTTTTGTTTTAGTTGCTTACCACTGATTGGTCCTCAGGGGACAGACTGTTCTAATGAAGTTTTTAAAAAGAGACCATACCAGATACTTCCTGTTCTTCGGTGTGTTTATAGCAGGGGTTCCAAAACGTATTCACTCAGAACACGCCCCTCTCGTTGGTGGAGAAAATGTTGCCGTTTTGAAAGCTAATTTTCTTGCAACTCTGTACATTTTGCCATGTCTAATGTGTAATCATGTGATATTTTACTGACAAACATTACAACAATAGCTATGGGCAAAAAAAAACAACCATTAGCTGACATTGTCAACGGCTAGTTGACAAGTTCTAAAAAAGGGGAAAGGGGGATACTAGTCAGTTGTACAACTGAAATGTGTCTTCCGCATTTAACCCAACCCCTCTGAATCAGAATAGCCCTCTAAGGTATGCAATGTCTAACATGACAAAAGGAACTGATGATGCACTACCCAATTTTGAAATGTCACTTTGTGCATTCTACTGTTACAACGTTCAAGAGTAAGTATAAAGCTGGACTGAGTTCCTTTAAAAAAATAAATAAAAATAAATAAACCCTCGCCTGCCACGCGCGCCCCACAGTTTGGGAACCACTGTTATACAGTAGTATCAAGTACTAAAGTGGCCATGTTATTAACTTCTAATCTTTGTTGCAGGACTCCATTGTGCCCATGACCGATGTGTACGAGGCAATATCCCAGGTTTCTGAGCTAGAGGAGAGGGTGCACGAAGAGTTGACGGTATACCTATCTCTGTTCCAAAGACTCCTTGTCTGACACATTCTGAATGTAGAATTGCAATATAATTTGATGCAACTGAAGGGCTCGACATAATACTTGTCCGGGGCAAGTAAAACTAAGTTCACTGTCTTTATCTGTTGTACAGGGAGCCAGTAATATTCTCAAGCCAATGGAGATGCCATCATATGACATTGAGGTTGGGGTGACAGATATTGTGGACTACGCAAAAAAATTACTGGGTGTGTGGATGTGTTAAGAAACCAGCTACATTTTGTAATTCCATCAACAAAAATTCTCAGCCTAACATGAGGTCTGGAGCCAAGGTTGATCCCAAATGTGCTTTTCTAACTCTGTTTTCACAGACACAGTACTGGCATTGCAGTCTGCCATTGATGGAGAGCGACTGACAAGGATGTCACCCAAATCAGGTTATTGCTGAGAGGGGACAGCCACTCAACTTGTTCACTTGGAAATATTGTTCTAGTAAAAGTTTCATTGAGTTAATGTTTTATCATGCAGTAACTTAACTATTGGGCAATAATTCCCTTCCGCTAACTTTAATTAATGGTAAATGAAAGAGAACATTACCTCTATCTTGTAAAGCCTCTCACTACATACCATAGATGTTCATGAAAGTATATTAACAATTCATATTTTAAATTTATTTGTATTCAAACTGGAGTTTTGTCTAGCATTTTAAATGATTTATGAATATAATAAAGGTCTTTACCGGTATGTTGTTTTGTTGCATTTACCAAACCATTTGCCTCATGCTGTTTTTAATTTCCTTCAAGAAGTTTAAATGTGTTTGTATACATGCCCTACCATGGAGCTGCATTCTAGCCCCATGACATCAATGGAGACCGCTGGAGGATGACCGCTGGAGGATGACCGCTGGAGGATGACCGCTGGAGGATGACTCGTGCACATCTGCCTAGCACTCTGTGTGGGTTTTTTTTTTTTTTTTTCCTACCTTCCTTTCTCCTCGGCCCTAAACCTCTACTATACACAAGTTCAGCTTGTGTATATACATACCTTGCAAGCAAAAGCTGACAAGACATATCAAAGCCCTAATAAACATCTCACACTGGACAATTTTCGCCAAAGGATAAAAATAAACAAATTTTGCCGGCAACTGGGTGGCCCCACAGCATGGTGTGAGGCCTTGCATGCAGCACAACTGTTTCCTATGCACACAACCCCCACCCCCATCTCACTGGGTGGTATTCCCCCCTCTTCTCCCAAAACAACCCTCCCCCAACCAGCAGTCTTGTCTGCCCATTCTCACAGGCAAGTGCTATGCGAAGAACTTTGCAATGGCCTTCTATATACCGCAAATGTGAACTTTTCTTTGAACTCTGCGTCTCAATAATGGTTAACGAGCACAGCGTTTTTATTCTTTTGTTATTCGTGATGACATGCAGCGCTGCCTTTCTAGTTTTTTTGATCGTCTAGAAAACAATTTGTTACACAGACCGCGCGTAGCCACATCAACTTGTTGAAAGTTTGATAGCTCATTCTTGAATTCCATCTAGTGTTGTGCTGAACAACATCATTATTTTGGGGTTTTGAATGGAATTGTTTTTGGTTTGGTTGCATATTGTTCACTTTTGTAAAATACAGCAGGGATGTCGGGAACAGCCCAGATGTTCTCTATACACAATCAGATATGAGACTAGCAGTTGCAGTACATCTTTTAATCTTTGCCATTTTTAAAAAGTGGTAATAGGCTCATGTTTCAGACTTTAATTCACCCTGATCTACTATTTCACAACACTGATAATTTCTGCTTCTGAATTGTTAATTTCTTTGCCAAATCCCATTGTCTTTCAAATTCCTGTTTTTCCTGAATTTGAGGGAGTAAAGAAGCCAAAAGCCTCAACCATGCTGAGATTTGAATGTGGAGCTGTTTGTTTCATGTGAGCTGAGGCTTATATATCTTGGCCCTGAGACTGTTTGGTTGCATCCCAGATAGAACCCCATTCCCTTTATAGTGTACCCCATGGGTCCTGGTCAAAAGTAGTGCACTATAAAAGGTATAGGTTGCCATTTGGGACGCATGTTTTTGACTGCTCCCTGGATTCAAGCTGTCCACATGAATATTTTCTCTGTGCAAGAAAATTGGCAGTGGCTGCTTCTCGGTTCCCATCACCTCCACAGACTAAATAAACAGACAAACCACCCAGCGAGTCAGTCCATCGGAGGAGAGCGGAGCGCCGGCCAGCCCTTGTTTTTCCCCCTTTCTTCCTGACTCGTTCCCTTTTGATTATCTCCTCCTGTAATGCTCTCAGGACTGCTGTCTTATCGCTCTGGTGTTTGTTATCTGAACAAGCCTGTATGTGTCTATCAACATTATTCCTGTCTGGCTGCAGCACTAAACACCAAGTTGATCCTTTAATGGACCCAGTTATGGATTCATAAGCCAAAAATGGGACTGTAAGCAGTTTTAATTCCTATATATTGTCTTAACCTACAATGAAATTAAATCATATTTTATTTGGTTGATTAACACAAGGTTGTTTACCTTAGTCACATTCTCTTGACACTTAGTAAAACATAGGTAGAACCTTTTCTGTTCTTGCAATTGCCTGGCTGGAAATAATATTGCCTCTGTTTTTGGTTAATGCTGAGTTTCATAATGCATTCACAGTTTAACCAGCAGATGTCAGTCTAACTGCAACCAGGGGAGCCATACACTTCTATGAAGTGGGCCACTCATACAATCTTTCAGTGGGATTAAATAAAGACTGTGAAAACTGCATGCCAAAAAATATCTGTATACTTGTAAGTTGTGGCCTACCCTGAAAAGTCCCCTGTTTCTTTACACAAGCCTGTCGCATTTGTATAATTTTGACTGAAACTTGATGTATAGATGTTCCCAAGAATGATACACTGTATGGCCATTTTACTGAATTTACTGCCACCATCCATCCACATTTGCTCAACCACACCCCATTTTAATGTATGTTTGCCCAGCTGGCTATGTTTGTTAATTTTCATTCGTCAGCTTGGTACACACAGGTGCAACCACATACTATTTGTTTGACCAGTAGTTACAACAAGCACTGCTAGTGATTTCACATATCATACACACACTGAATTAGGCCTACACTACTTAATTCAGGAGATATGTCTTCCCTACACACAACAAATTATAGCAACCCATTTACTGAAGATCCTATTTACAGTAATTAAGTGATATGTAAAGTCTCCAGTACTCTATGGGGCGGCAGGTAGCCTAGTGGTTACGAGTGTTGGGCCTGTAACTGAAAGGTTGCTTGTTCTAATCTCAGAGCTGGTAAAGTGGAAAAATCTGCGCCCCAACAACACCTACTCCCTGAGCGTCGACGACATAGACCTCGATTAAGGTTGAATGCATTCAGCTGTGCAACGGGCTAGTTATACCCCTTCCCTCTTTGGGCTTATATAAGGTTTCTAGGTTGGGTTGTTAGTTGTCATGCTCAAAAGGGAAACAAATGTGTCTTGCCCCATTTGAAAGGGCATTCCCTCCATGATTCTTAACTATGCTATGCTGGGAACAGTTCATTGGCCCAGACCCCATGTTTAATGAGGTAAGGCCCTGTAGGCCCCCAGGGAGTCAGCTCGGGGACAGGCAGCATGCAATCTGGGATAGAGCTGGGTGGGATTGGGCTGGGGCTAGTTTGAATTGGGTTTGGGGTTGTGGCTAGGTAGGCTGGGCTCCTAGAAGAGTTTTACCTACTCCCCACCACTGATGGATTTAGGTGATAGACATTTGGTTAGGGATTTGTAGCCTCCTCTATCCTAGCATACTCAACCACCTCCAAGTCAAACCATTCTACTGTAACTGAAAACAGTTCATAGTGCTTAGCACCTTAACACCTAAAACAGTGTCAGCCTTTAGAAATTATGTTTACAGCTTCCAACATGATGTCATATGCACTGTAGTGTAGAGTTACACCCCCGACTCAAAAGTTTGGAATATTACTCATTGAAGGTTTTTTCTTTATTTGCACTATTTTTTACATCATAGAATAAAGGTGAAGACATAAACTATGACATAACACATAAGGAATCATGTAGTAATCAAAAAAGTCAAATCCAAATATATAAGTAGCCACCCTTTGCTTTGATGACAGCTTTGCACACTCTCAACCAGCTTCATGAGGACTGCCACAGGAATGGAAGACTCAGAAATACCTCTGCTGCAGAGGATAAGTTCATTAGAGTTACCAGCCTCAGATTGCAGCCCAAATAAATGCTTCATAGAGTTCAAGTAGCAGACATCTCAACATCAACTGTTCAGAGGAGGCTGTGTGAATCAGACCTTCATGGTTGAATTGCTGCAAAGAAACCACTACTAAAGGACACCAATAAGAAGAAGAGACTTGCTTGGGCCAAGAAACACGAGCAATGGACATTAGACCGGTGGAAATGTGTCCTTTGGTCTGGTGTCCAAATTTGAGATTTTTTGATGGTTTGGGATGAGTCGGACTGCAGTGAAGGAAAAGCAGCCAACAAGTACTCAGCATATGACTGATGGAAATGCATTCCAGGTGAAGCTGTTTGAGAGAATGCAAAGAGTGTGCAAAGTTGTCATCAAGGCAAAGAGTGGCTATTTGTAGAATCTTTTGTTTAACACTTTTTTGGTTACTACATGATTCCATATGTGTTATGTCATAGCTTTGATGTCTTCACTTTTATTCTACAATGTAAAAAATTGTGCAAATAAAGAAAAACCCTTCAATTAGTCATATTCCCAACTTTTGACCGGGGGTGTAAGTATAACAGACATACAACATGACATAATTTAATAACTACGGTTGTTAGGCTTATAGATTTGATGATCATCAGTGCTCCATTCAGTAAGAGTTAGTAGTGTAAGTTCCCATGTGAACAGTCTTTATCCAGAGGCCTTTTCTGAAGATACTGTTATGCTTGAGCATAGTTTCCCTCCACGACACCTACAGCTCCCAATTTCACAGGAAGGCCAAAAAGATCATCAAGGACATCAACCACCCAAGCCACTGCATGTTCACCCCGCTACCATCTAGAAGGAAGAGACAGTACAGGTGTGTCAAAGCTGTGACCGAGAGACCTGATAAACATCTATCTCCAGACATCCTGCTATTAAACAGTCACCACTAGCTGCCCAGAACCCTCCCCTGAACCTTAATCACTGTTCTAGCCGTCTACCACCCAGTACTGGTCACTTTAATAATGTTCACATACTGTTTTCTAGTCAAAACTCATCCTATATACTGCAACTACTGCTGTACATACAGTACCTTTTCTATTCATATACTGACCATACTGTCTATACACACCATCATATACAGTATACAGTACATATATATACTCCAGACTCTGACATTACTCGTTCTGATATTTATTCATTTCTTTCTTTATGCTGTTTGAATCATGTGTATTGTTTTGTATCGCTATGTGTTATTACTGCACTGTTGGAGCTAGAAACACCATGATTTCGCTCCATGTGCGATAACATCTGCAAATCTGTGTATGCAACCAATAAACGTTGATTTGATTTGATACTCCACCCTGTGGAGAACGACTTCAGTATAGAGCAGAGAGCAGACAGGCTTCTGGTTTGGAATAGAAAAGAACAGCAGGCCAAAGCCCTGGACTGAAAGCCAAATGGCACCCGATTCCCTATTTAGTGCCCATAGGGGTCTGGTCAAAAGTAGTGCACTATATAGGGAATCAGGTGCCATTTGGGACGCAAGCATGAACATTATTAGTCGAGGCAGTTTTTAGGCTATAGAAATCATGGTTAGGATAAAGATATAACATATGCTGTTTTGGCTAATAACGTATCCTATTCTATTCACTTGAGATTGAGAACAGAGAAAGAGAGGTATGTTAGCCTGTGGAGAACATCAAAAGGAACATAAATAGCCTAGTGCAGAAACATATCAGTATGCTGTTAGCATTGGTTTTTTATGGACAGGGCTGAGATGTTTGCGCAGAGCCAGGGACATATGGTGCAGCTCCCACAGCAATACGCCATGTTGAGCTGGCCACATTAAATGCCTGCCGGTCTGCACTATTCATTAGCTTTTACTGCCACTTGCATGTGTTTAATTATAATCCTCTGCTTCTCTCCCTCTCCAGATTGCTCTACAATGCCATGCCACCTTATGCTTATTCTCCGTTCCAATTTAGAATTTTAAGTCTTATCTTATGTTATTTCACAGTCACACTGAGATGTGGCATGTAATTTGTTAAAGAGCAGCCAGCATGAATTCACTAGTCTGTCATCCCCAAATGGAGCCCCAGACATGGAAACACAATGCAACAAACCCCGATGTGGCTGGCATTCAAATTGTTATTGTTTTAACCAAACAAACCACTTCTAAACACTAGGTTTGCATTACGAGCTCATATTTAGACCCTTCTGTAAACATGGCAGGGCAGAATGAATCAATTAAAAGGGCATTACGTTGGTTCCTGTTTATTTAAAGTGTGTTTACACTGCAGGGGCCGGCCTGGAAATTCATATTGTTCATCCAGTCAGAGAGAATGTATAAATTGCAAACACATTTGTTAGCTTGACGTACATTTTGTAAATATTGATCTCTGCGTGATGGAGTGTAGTCAGACGACTGATTAGAAGAAACAAAATGGAGGAACATTCTTTAGGAGCAACATTCCATAGTTGCCTGCCTGCACAAACACAATGCACATTGCATCAAGTTTGACATTGTGCTAATTTACTACTACTATTAAGTTATTAATAAAATACATTATTTAAGATAGTGATTGCCAGTGAAAACTATAACATTAGTAAGTTGTGTTGTACCTCTTTAAAGCGATGTTAATCACTCCGTTAAAAATGTTTAAAAATGCTTTAGGGGACTTAATCCAATTGAAGACTTCCCTGAAGGAATACGATTTGGGAGATGTGTTTCAACTAGTACATTTTTCCTTTCTTTATTGGTTTTTCTATTCATCCTACTTTTTTCCACTGTTGCTGCAAATGTGCAAAGACAGAACACCCCCCTCACACACACTCAAACAAGCATTCCATTGCATGTAGACACACACACACACACACACACACACACACACACACACACACACACACACACACACACACACACACACACACTTCTTACTAATCAGTCCTATTGAATTCTAACAACAATGGGCGCTCATCCTCAGGCCACCCAAGATGCACAGCAGATCATGTTAGCTCTTTTGTTCCCCATATGGTTTTTTTCCTCAGCCAACTCTTTACAGAGACTGGTTGGTCCTGATTTTTGCCTTCAAGAACTGGTTATCTGTTATTAAAGATGTCAGCTGTTATCTCACCCACATATTGCTGGCTATTTAAGGAGGATAGGACCACCTAGTGCCAGCTGCTCTCCTCTGCCTCCACACATCCCCACCTCATGGACACACACACGCACAGCCTCACCCCCCCCTCCCCTCCCCACACACACACACACACACATGCTTCTCCCCCACGCTATCCTTCCCTTCCACCCCCTTTTCAAACTTCAACACTAATCTGTATTGATATAGTTCATAGAAGCGGGTGGGATAAAGAGAGAGAACTGTTCACAGAATAGAACTCCCCCATGATTTTGCTGCTGCCCAAAGTGCCACTCGCTCTGATTCTTGGCTTCAGTGCCCATGCAGCCGGAGCTGTGCCAGGCAGGGAGCAGGCATGAATGAGCAGTGCCATATCAACTCCCACCATCAGCCTGATGCTTTCTGTTGAAACCATACATTACGTCACGGAGGTCCACAGGAAGAAGCAGTTAAAGCAATGTCAGGACCAAACTCTCTGAGCTTCTCAACGGAAGCTGTGAAACACGTCCCCTAGACCTCCAGTGTAATCGTCGTTAACTTGATTGAACCAATGCCAACGAAAACTGGAAAAATCGAAACGTTTTGCTTTTATCTCCTAGTATGGAGTGTTGCCACTTCATTCTAAATGCATCCAGCCATGCATATTGTAAGCATTGTCTCAATTAACTTCTCATGCTTTATTTACCCCTTAAGACAAAAACATAATTTTCAACTACCGTGTTTAAAACTGTCGTCACAAAAACAATTACAATGTAATCATTCCTGTCAGAAATTCCAGGTTTCTCTATCAACCATTTAGGTGTAAACTACATTTGTGAAGGTGAGAGAGAGTGAATCCTGGTTTGGAGACAGAAGAGCCCTGTAGGTTACAGGCTGCCTGGACACTGTTTGGAGGAGAATTGTAAACCACGATTTGAGGTAAACCAGATGGTGCGGTGCAGTCACACAGTCCTAAGCACTCCATAGAGTTCAGCAAGCACAACACTGACCAATAGAGTTCAGCAAGCACAACACTGACCAATAGAATTCAGCAAGCACAACACTGACCAATAGAGTTCAGCAAGCACAACACTGACCAATAGAGGTCAGCAAGCAACATCTTCTGCCACTTAATGGTCGCCAGCACTTCTGTTCAGCTGTAAATAGTGACAGCTACTTTTTCTACTACTTCTTTATAGAAAGTAGTCAATACACTCTCTTTGAATAACTACTTTCACATTGATTCATGTATTTGAAATTATGACTATAATGTATGGGTAATACATGCTTTTAAGTAGTAGTTGTAAGAACTTTACTCAACAAAAAATAGTACTTGTTATATCCTTCATTTTGACTTTCACAGTATAATATGTTGAGGAAGGTAATACACTAAAGGAGCCTTCCCCTTACCCACCTTCCCTCTCCCAAGCCTCTAGGGGCAAGACAGTAACTTCAAAAGTCCCAGACATATCAGATTCAGACAGGCCCAAGGTAGCTGACAACTGAGATGTTGTTGTGGGAAGCACAGGAATTTACAGCATATAGCTTTAATCTACACAGGTGGGCCTGTTGTGTGGGGGACAGTGGTGTTGGAGTCATAACAAAGAAGCAGGAAGTCAGACAGGCCTCTAGTCTTCTCTAGAACTAGTAACTGAACATGGCTATTTTTTCCTCCAAACAATAGCTAGCTAGCAGCAAAGGTGGTGGCTAGTTGAAGTTTCAACATGTGTGAGCCCTACAGAGGGGGAAATAGTGTTACTCCATGACCAAGTCATTATTTGTATGTAATATGTGTTATATTGACTTGATCTAGGAGAGGGTCCTTGAGTGGACTGTTAAGGAGTTCTGGAAAGAGAATGATTGACTAAAGATAAGATAGCAGGTCAGGATTGTGTCCACTGCTTCACAATAAGGTTGATGGAATGAGTTTCCTAGACACAATCTTAAATATTTAGAAATATTGGGACTATAAGGTTCTATATACATTTTTGTCAAAATTGAGTTACCTTGTTCTGTTCAATGTTCTCTACCTATATACTACTCTAAATATCCCAATTCATGTTAAGGTGGCCTAAAGTTCAAAAGACATTGCTGACACCATTCAAACCAATGAGGGTTTCGAACTTTAGGCCCTGGAGAGCAGGGCTATTAAAATGGGTTTTGTATTTTCCCAGCAAACAGATCTGTCACTAACAAGTTGTAAGATGACCTAGCGAGGCGATAAAGCTGTTGACTGTGCTAATAGAAGCTAACAGAAAAACCACAACAGACTAAGTTGATTGAGAAAAGGCACATGGAAACAGGATTGTTTTTTAATTTGAATTTATTTTGTTAGTTAAATTCCTATAGAAGGTGAGGGAAAATAATGGTCACACAAGGGTTTTCTTGAGCATAGTTTTCGGAAGTCACAGTGTTTTAGACATTGACAAAAAGTGTACAACTTCAAATCCTTAAATGAAGAAGGAAAGGTAAGGAAACTTAACATGGTGGACAGTGTCTGCCACACCGCTCCTTCATTTTCCAAGTGTACCCTTCTCTCCAAAAAACAAAAACAAAACAAAACAGGGTCTGTCTGAAACCCCCTCTACTCATTGTGGACATCTCTCCCCCCCCCCGTCCCTCACACAAACAATAGCAACCAAACAAACAAAAACAACAAAAAAACAACTCCGCAACAATAGATATAATTATATATAATATATATTTACTCTTTAAAAATAGAACTTCAGTCTAATGACTAACATCTGTACAAACTACAAAAATAAATTTTTTATATAAATAATTTATATGGCATGACATACAATTGAATTGAAACAAAACTACAACCCTTTGCAGAACCCCCACCTTAGCACTCCTATAACTTACATACTCTTGTATTTCTGTATTGAAGCAGTGAATTAACGTAGGTTGTTCTCTTATTCTTTTTTGTTTACTTCCAGAATGCACAGTAGCTACTTTATTTTTCTTTCATAACTCTATGTACAAAACAAACCCAAGCTGCCACTTAATCTATTACATTTCCCTGCATTTAAATTGGCAGTGATGTGACCAATACGGAACGACTGAACTTTGTCCATAATACAAACGTACAAAATGAAACAAAAACGAAATCACAGAAATGCTGGCTTGCATGTGAGCTACACTGACGAGAGAGAGAGAGAGAGAGAGAGAGAGAGAGAGAGAGAGAGAGAGAGAGAGAGAGAGAGAGAGAGAGAGAGAGAGAGAGAGAGAGAGAGAGAGAGAGAGAGAGAGAGAGAGAGAGAGAGAGAGAGAGAGAGAGAGATACTGCACTAAAGCACAGACTTCCTCCATGACACAGTAAGTGGTTCTTGGAGTAGTTTGCACTACCTAGTCAACAATTGCACAGGGTTGAAATAATGTCTACCACAAACCTAAAGCAGCCAAAACATTTGAAAGAAAACAAAAACCACCCTTAGCATTTGATATAAATTCCCTTTCAGAATCAAATGTGGTAAACAACCAGCATTAGTCAAATATTACCCCCTAGACCCCAGTTGAGTTGGAGGACAAGGGGGGATGACAAAGTTGGCCTTACCCAATGTACAGCTTAGAAAACCTCAGGAAAGTCAAAATAAAACTCTTATCATAGCTCCTTCAAGTAATAAAACATGTAGACTGCAAAATAACAACGAGACAATGAACATAATGCAACATGCCAGGGAGCTGGGACACAATGAATGACGCTCAAGAAACTTCAACCCAAAGTGACACCAAGTCAAGTTGCTGACTGCATACAGACATACAGAGCATTACAGAGCTACAGGTGATTGAAATGGACCAATACATGGTAATATATTAATTTACTGTCTCAACACGGGCATTATTCTGGATGAACAGCCTGTGTATTATGAAAAAAATCTGTTGTTTAGCTAATAGTCTATGCATCATATATCACATCAGTAAATATGTCTTGTACATATCAGGGGATTCTAAACGCAAAATAAAAACGGTGAAATGATGCTTTCAAACAGGACAGATATAATATTTACATCCAACTTTGAATATATATACTGTGCTTATGAATTTCAAGACGGATGTTGTGAAGGCACAATGGTTGTTATTGTTAGAAGAAGAAACAAATATTTACTGAGCTTGTTTGTATTTGTACAGTGCAATCAATGACCAACAATGGATAATCTGAATAGATCATAGTATGTCTGTGTGTGTGTGTGTGTGTATGTGTATGTTACGGAGCTTAATCAAGAAGACACCCTCCACCCTCAGTGTAAGAACATCTAGAATATCTGACGATATTTATCAACTTGGATCGGGGGAGTGGGGGGGGGGGGGGTACTGCATATTTTCAAGGCAAATCATTAACATTTTTCGAAGCGTAGCAGCAAAAAAACAAACACTGACCTTGTATTTTCAATAACCTAATATCTTAATAACACCTCACTCTGAACTGTTTTACATATAGCATCTTCTTAATCTATACAAAGGGAGGAACCCCCCAAATCATCTTATACAGTACTCTTTAAATAGTTGTTTCCCTCTTTTTAGTATTAAAATATATACTCGTACATTTATATATTCTTAAAACAATACCTTTTTTTAATATCTCTACAAATAAATCCTCTTGTCTGTGTGAGGTCTATGTACAGATCAAAGAGAAAGGGCTGGGTATCGGGGGGCAGCCAGAGAAGGATTCCAGACATAGGGGCAGGGTGGGGTAGCAGGGTGTCTAGCAATCTTTGGCTGCCTGGATCCATGGGCCACCTGGAACACAAGAGAAACGAAGAACGAAAACAGTGAGAACCATTGTTGAACAGCAGTCATAACTGCACACAGAGACATATTCACAGACAGCTTATTTTCAAGAATGTTATGGTGAAATTCTGTTAATATAGTCTAATGTTGATCTACAATAAAATTTAAGTCAAAATATGTAAAAGTGTGTTTAAGTTTCAGTGTTAGACTCACCTTGTGCCTGGTTCGCCTGATAGTGGTTCTGTACAGATTCCAGGTCTTGAAGCTCCAAGAATTCACGCTTGGAAGATTGGGGAGCTTTCCCACAAGATTGTGAAGTCCTCTTAGTGTCCTCAAAACAGTCTGATTCACTGTCCTCGTAGCCCTCATGCATGTAACCCAGGTAGGCCCCCGGCAAGCTGGGGTGCACCGCCACAGTCACAGAGGCCGTGGCCGTAACCATGGTAGTAACAGCACTACTGGGCACGATACCGCCATTAAAGGCCGGCATCTTAGTCCTGTTCTGATGAGGCCCTTTGTGGGTCTGAGACCTGGGACCACAGTGATTAGTCCTCCCAGGACCTTGGGTCCTGTCACTGGGTAAATGTTGCCTCATGGGTCCCTGGTCAGAATTGAAATCACGTTTGTTATCCCACTGCGTGAGTTGAGAGCTGACCGAGTTCACCGCATTCGGAGAAGATTCTTTTAAGAGTTCTTTCTGAGCAGTTACAGATTGGTTCCCTTTGAACGGTTTCACCACCTGGAAGGGCAGAACAATAACAGGCATGCTTAGAATCATGATATTAATGATTAATAACAATGTATTGCACATCATACTGTATTTGGGCTGTATTATGTATGAAGTCGCAACTAATACAGGGGTGCTTTCATACCGTGATCTTGGGGAAGCTGGGGTTCTTGCTGGCCTCCAGTAGTATATGGGAAGTAGAAGGGGTGATGTAAGGACTGCGGTCACAGTACTTGTACTCCTCCTCCCCAATCCCTGACGTGGTAGTCGTCTCAGAGTAGTACTCTGACTCGGAGGACTCTGAGAAGGCCTGTTGTCGCGGGCCGAGTGGGCCGTGTCCCGCGTAGTAGCCGTGGTGGGTCATTGGAGGGGGGAGGGGCTCCGGCGACAGGGTGGGCAGGCAGCTGCCGTTGTCGGACGGGGTGACCTCCGGGGGTGGGCCCATGAGGGAGAGCAGCACGGGCAGCAGCACCAGTCCATTCAGGATCCCCAGCACGGTCAGGATAGCCAGCACCGCAAAGAAGTACCTGGAACACAACCAATACAGAGAGAACATTGAGTCACCAAGGCTCCTTCTGGATGGGAATAACGGGGCCACCAGCACTCAGCCACATTAGTAAACAGGCAACACGAGGACACACTGGGAGGGAGGACACTGCAGAGCTGTGGGAGGGGGGGGGGGGGGGTAGAATCAGACCACCCTCTCTCAAGCCCTAAGTTTGGCCCCATTTCCCCCTTCTTTTTTATTCCATTTCCCCCCCTTCCTCTGCACCTCCTCTCTCCCTCTGTCCATCCCTCTGTACTACTGGCAACTTTACAAGTTGGAAGAAAATTCCTGGGCTCCATCTTCTCCGTCTGGGAGCCCTCATCTATCACCACAGCACTGCCACTTCCTGAAAATATGTGTTTACATTAGCCAGCAGATCTTACACGTCAGAAACACCAGGGCCTACCCTCCCCTCCCCTCCCTGTCTCGCTGCAGGCTCAGGGAGAAGAAGTGTCCCCCTTCTGGCCTCCGAGCTGCTGCTGCCGCTAATGTAATTTTCCCTTCAACAACTTAATATCCGAAGTCATTGAGCTCCAATTTCACCGTGGCGAGGGCAAGGCACCTCTGTGTTTATACTGGGCTGGCCAGTGGAGCCTGCCTGCTCTTCCTGCCTGCTCTTCCTGCCTGGCTATGTCAGCCACATCATATCACACTTCACAGACACTACATGAGAGAGATAAACAAAGGCCTGTTGGGTGGATGTGTCTCACTCAGCGCTAATACTACTACTACTAATATCTTGTTTTGTATGGAACGTTACTACTGATGGTCAGTGTGTGGAGTGGGCCACAATTGGTAGTAGAGATGCATGTAGTGTATTTACAGTCAGTATCCCTTTGTGATGAGAACAGAGAGGAAACTGTATACTCTCTGTCTAGTATCTGAAGGGAACCAGAGTGAATGGGAAGCAGCTCCGGAATTGTTTTGGGTGTTTGAGTGTTAAGGGCAGAGGGTAAATCAGATTCTCAACATGCTCCAACTAAAACATCCTTTGATGCTTGCAGTGCTGTTAAGAGCATTCTCTTTGTCTCTCTTGGAGTTGTATGGAGCTGTTTTGGTTCCTAGCTCTGCCCTAAATGATTGCGTGGTGAAGGGTACTCTGTAATGGGCCACAGAGCTGTGAGGTTGCCTGGGTCTCTGTGAGCCTCTCTGTGCTCTGAGGAAGGGCTGAGGCTGCCACAAGAAAGAGTGTATGAGAAAATTAGAGAGGACTCCACTTAAACGCTAACAGAAAACAGAGAGCTCAGCTCTTTTAACTGCGGTCCAGACTTAAAGAGGTAAGGATTATGAAAAACAAGAACAAGGATAATAGCATTCTGGAACTTTCATTCATCCCCGCCTGTCTCTACCACTCTGGCTTTGTTCGTGTCACACCTCAGAAGTGAAGGTCACTCTTAAAGTTGGGTATCGAGCGTATCTTTATTTTCTGTGCACCTAATGCACCATTTATTCTTCCACGCTGCCTATGGCTGTCTCTTTAACAAGGCAAATGGAGGCCGCTCCGTTTTATTCTGGGAAGTCAACTTACTTCACCAAACATTTCAGTTCAGTCTTCTCAACCATGAACATGCCTCACTTAAAAAAGACACACGAATGTGACTGGTCACTTCTTATGCCCTTGAAAGTAGTTTAAAATGAAAACACACATGCCCTAAGGAAGAGTAGAAAACCAGGTTAAACAGAAACAACCATCAGTGTTCACCTCTGGTTACCGTTCAACTCAACTCGTTAGATACAGCCACTCACTATAACTATCCTGCGTCCGTGAAAAGTCAAGAAAGAAAGTAACTTGTTTATTTTACTAAGTTAACATTCCGAAAGTGGAGCATGATTTATTTAAGAGGTAAAAAAAAGAACCTTAACTATCCACGTTCCCGGTTGGGTTAGACCTCCAGAGAAGACATAGTGTTAGGAATTCTGTTGTTTATATAAACTGTAATCTTTTCCATTTGGAGTCGAGGGTTGGAAGGGGTGGCTTCTTTGGATAGGGGCAGCTGAGCTTGCTGGGCTATTTATTCAGCGTACCCCAGCCAGGAGATGTTTACAGCAACGTATTTATGCTACTCCCCAGCGAGAGGGACGGCTCTGCTCTGTTCTGCTACATCTAAACAGGACCTCCTAGTGTGAATGCCCTCCTCGTGCTGCCTGCTAGCCCACCACCACAACACACACACAGTTAGCTATCCAACCAACCTCCCAAGCTCCTCCTCCTCCTCCTCTTTCTTTCCCACCCTGTTGTTCTTGTCCTTCCTCTTCTCCTCTCTTTTTTCTTCTCTCCCTTTTTGGTGGAAAAACTATCCTTTCCAATTCCTCCATGTCGCTTGACTCAAACAGAATGAGAATGCTTGGAGCGTTTCTGCCAAAAAGCCACCGTGAACGTATTTATATTTTCAATGTGCTGCCCTGCTTTCTCAGTAAGCAATTTTTATGTCATGGGCCTGTTTGAGGCCTGTTTGAGGCCTGTTTGAGTCCTGTTTGAGGCCGCTCTCAAGGCTGTGGTTTGATTCCAGCTGAGGCCAGATTCAGCTGAAAATCATTGCTATTTGCTTTTTTCCACTGGCGCATTTTAGCAGCGAAGAAATAACCCTCCAACAGAAGACAGAGGCCTTGGTTGGGGATGAGGCTGGTGGTGGTAGGTGGTGTTGGTGACTACTGGTAGGTGTACAACTGACCAATTCAAACCCAGGCCTTTTTTTTTTGTGGTGCCCTATTTGGGCACAAAAGCTTTCAGCCGGATGATTGGAAAGTTTACAGATGAGAATGGTGTGTGTGTGTTTGCGCACATGTTTGCGTGTATGTATGTATGCTCATATGTGTGGTGTGTGCGAGTCACCACCACCCAGTTGGAAGTAGAACATTTCCATGTTTATGAGCAGCTGTTCTACACCCTTGATGTTTTCTCCATTTGTTGTGCTGTGAGGGTGGGGCCACTAGGCTTCTGGGCCACTAGGCTTCTGGGCCACTAGGCTGCTGGGCGGTGGGGGAGGCAAGTAGGCAGCAGCACGAAGGACTGACAGACAAGGCCAGGTGGGGGGGGGGGGCCATTCCCACCTGCATGCACCCCTGTGGGCCACCCGCCCACCATGGCTCCCTCATCCAGGGGGAAACAGACAACTGTCTCCATGCCTCCGACCCTCAGCAGCATAAACACAACACTAGATCTTCCTCCGTAAGGCAACATATGGACTACTGGGGGGAATGGGGGATCTGCCCAGGCGGAAGTGGAGTCTCTCACACTCACCTCAGGATGAAGTCAAACTCAGAGCCAGCCAGCATGAGGACCCCCAGCAAAGTAGAAATGGCCCCGTCAATCACAGGGGCAAACATGTGCTCCAGGGCCACCGCAGAACGCCTGTTCCTATTCCCTACAGCCGTCAGAAAGGCCTGGGGACAAGAGACAGAGGGTTAGGGTCAGGCTGTCCAGTAGAACAGACTCATGGGAAAAAAGTAGTGGCTAGTGGCGACATCATCATTCCATCCATGGTAGTAGTTTATCTCTACTTCTTATCTTCATTGACTTTATCCTAGTTTGTCCATAGAGTGAGGGAGGAACATTCCTTACCAAAATCAAATCAAATCAATGTTTATTGGTCCCGTACACACATTTGCAGATGTTATCGCAGGTTCAGCAAAATTCTTACCAGTGCGATATGGACGGTGAATTCGACGCCGATGCCTACAGAGGCGATGAGGATGACCACTGGGATCGCACTGAGCTTGATGCCGATCAGGCCCATGATACCGAAGAGCTCCACCGTCATCATAGCCAGGATGAAGACCTGAGGAGAGGAACACGGGTTGGTTAGAGACTGCCTAAAACTCTGGAGTCACAATGAAACACAACCATTGAAGAGAGATAGAGAGAAAGTTATCATTTTCACAAAGTTATCCTGCACACACAACCTTCAGTGCCCATTTCCATGATTCTATTACATAAGAGTTGTGTCTTACCCCACAGAATATTTGACCCTACATTTGGGAGGATCTCACTGTCATCTGCATGGCATAGAATTACACTAAGGCCCAAGTCCCACTCTCCCTAGCCCTCTTCCTCACCCTCTCGGGCTGCTCCCTCTCTCAGAGATATATTCCCCTATGTTTTAACAAGAGAGAGGACTTTGAAAATCCTTGTGAACCTTTGATGTTGGCAGGGGTCCCAATTTGGTCACGGTTAAATTGGAAATGATAAAACCCTGTTTTATTGCGCGGCCACATATAGGCAGTGAAACTATAGAGGCTCCAGCTTAAAGTGAGACAATGTGACTGTGCACATGTAGGCCTGAAAGGACCTCTCCCCCCTCCCTCTCTCTCTGTCTCTCTCTCTCTGTGTGTTTGGGAAGATTGTGCCGTCTGTCTTTCAGTAGGACTGACTACTTAAATAGAGAAGTTAAATACATTCCAATTCCAACTGAAACTTGTGCCACACTGACTGAATTGTGCCACTTCAGCCCCAATGGTTGGTCACAAGAGTCACCCTTCAGTGCGGTCCGACCAGGCGGGCGGCCCAGGGACCCTCCCCTCACCACCAGGCTTTGTGAAATGTTTCCCAGCCGCTGAGTTGACAGGCCGTCTCCCCCAAAGGCCTGATGGATGGGTTTAGCAGGCCAAGGTCGCGACTGGGCAGATCCGTCCTGTCCCCAATTTTTGACAAAGGGAGCTGGAGGTAAAGTCTTCAGGAGAGCTCCTTTGCATTTCCTTTTCTAAGCCCGGCCAGAACCGATTAGAATGACAAAGCAGCACCCTCTGGCCAACACGCCAAGGGCCCTCCCCAGAGATGGGGCCTCCACTCCCTCTGTGGCAGGGTTATTGAGCTGTGCTGAGTGAGGGAGGCCTGGGAGGAGGAGGAGAAGGAGAAAGAGAATGAGAGGGGGGCTGATGGGACTTACAATGATGCCAGCGGTCCAGGGGTTGAGCAGGAGGATGGCACAGACCAGGAAGGTGCAGGCTAGCACCACGCTGACCGCCAGGAGGAACCAGTGTCGCAGGCCGATGTACTGCTCCCAGAACAGGAAGGGGTACCCGTTGGGGTAGTTGAGCACGCCTTTACGGGTGAACTCCTCGCAGATGGTGCGCACGCTCTCAATACCCTCGATGAAGTCGGACGCCTGCCTCAGGCCGTTCAGGTAGAAGGGGAACTGGGCAAACTCCAGGGGCTCTGCAGCAGGGACTGCAATACACAACGAGAGGTTAGACATTCACATCCTAACAGAGTCAAGTACCATTATTGTTATTTACAAACAATTGACTATCCCTTTACATTGGAGGACAAAGACAGACCATATGACCTTGGCTCACGGTAGAAACTTGATTCAAAAAGGTGAATTTTAATGTGAATTTAAAGAGAGGCCTAGTGGGGAGACTTACTGTGCAGGTTCTCTCCGGTGGTATCGTACTTGTCGTGGATCCACTCACGGGGGTGAGGGTAGAAGTTACCCTGAGATGCAGCATAGCCCAGAGGGTCGTTGCTCACCCACACAGTCAGGTAGATGTAGAAGACCTCCGGGTGAATTAGACCGTCCTCATCCACCAGACAACGAGAAGTCAGCTTGTAGACATATAGAGAGGGACTGGGGTTAGCATTCGCAGTAGCAGGACTGGGACTAAACCATCTAATATATTCAAGCTACATTTAGCCTTTATTTAACCACTGAGGTCAGAAGACCTTTTTCCCAAGGGCGATCTGGGAAACAGAGTTCTATCGAATGCAGTAGGAGCATGGTACTGTGACTGTACACACCTGGTTGTAGTTGAAGGGATCCTTCTTGGAGCCGGTCTGGATAAGCAGCTTGTAGGCCAGAACACCATCCTCGGTGCCGTTACGGTAGTTTTCCCAGGTGATCCTGCCTGCCTCCCAGTCTGCATCGAAGGCAGCCTGCAGTCCTAGAGCAGAGAGAACACAGGGTTAGACCGATCTGATCCACCACTACTTTCTCATGGTTATTATATTATACAGCTCCCACATGGACAGGACCACAACATAAGCCGAGATGTTTTGAGCACTATGCTAGGAGTTGTACTTTAGAGTAGTGAAAACATGATGGTACGTTTAGAATGAGTCATCAAACTAAAATAAGAAGTTTTACAGAGTGTTCTGAACATTAACCTCCTACAAAACCACACACAAACACATCCAAAAAAACACATCCAAAAACACGGATCTCTGTTCCTCATATGTGTGTGGGCTGAATAAACTAACCAGCAAAGCCTTTCGTGTTTTCTAAATGACAAAGTCTGGCGGCAGTTAAAAAACAGTTTCCACAGCCTATCTCTAATTACAGGGAGAACCTGACTAGAAAGGAAATAGCATGGCGGGACAGCCTGGGAGGAGAGGAGAGAGAGTCTTTTATGTCACTCCAGTTCTCAATCGATTGAAGAGTTCAGTTCCTCATGTTTTGAATTGGCAAGCCTGGTTACCCGCGGCCCACCCTCGATTCGCCTCGTAGATTAATACTTCCTCATGACTAGTCTAGGACCTCCAATACCTTTTAGCCGGAGGGCAGAGGCCAAAAGGTGAGGGAGATAACCTCTGGCCTTTCTAATACATCATCTAGCCACCACCCCTGCTGGATGGGGGTGAACTTTCACCGCCACAGGCTTTCACTCACCTCCTATTCACCTTCCATCCTCCACCCTCGTCCTTTGACTGAAGGTAAACATCAAAAACCAACCTGTCACTCCATAAGACCCTGACATCAATAAAACTCTATACCCCCAGAGCAAGAACCCACAAACAGAGTTCCTTTTCAAATACACACACAGACTAGGCCTAATAGCAGAATCACTATGGGGCTTCTGGAATGAAATAAAACAAGGTCTTCTTTAGGTAACCTGTATTTACCTCTTAGCCAGTCCTGAAAATAGTGCAGCCACATCCGGGGCAGCTGCTGGTCGATATCCCTCACCACGTACTTTACCGAGGTGAAGGAGCTGTGCAGCTGGAGGAGGAGATGCTGGGAGCGGGGGTAGTCAAAGCCATCCATAGTCACCAGGTACATGTTGTAGAAAGAGAAGTACTTGAACTGGGCGTTGATAAAGTCGTACTCCTTGGTGTCACGGGGTACAATGTCGGTCAGGTAGAGTCCGTCATGAACCATGGTAGTTCCGTACAGGCTTAGCCCCAGCAGAGCAACGAAGAGAACCACCACCAACACCTTGCTCTCTGGCTTCAAGAGGAGAGGAGCGTATTTGTCCCGGGCAAAGCTTGACAGGTTCCAGCGGAAGAAGGGGAGTGGAACACACTCCCTGGCCTCCTTGGACTCGTCCATCTGGGCCAGGAGGTCCCTGGTGGAGCTGGAGGGGGTGAAGAGCTGGGAGCCGTAGGGGTCGGTGGGCGAGGGGGGAGTGGGGGAGGAGGCCACCACCACAGAGGGAGGGCTGGTGGAGATCTGGGAGGTGGGGGGCAGGATGGTGACTATGTGCTGGCCCGCCGCGTCACACTGGGTGAAGGCCTGGACGGTGGTGGTGATCTGGGTGCTGGTGGTGATGGTGGAGCCTGTGTAGGTCGTTGTAGTCTGGGCACCAGGCGCGTGGCTGTGGGTGGTGTTGTCGTTGGCATCGGAAAACTCCTGGGGTTGGATCTGGATGACCCGGGAGGAGCAGGGGCTGTAGAAACAACACAGGATGTCCAGACGCTTGTCCTCACGACGGTGCAGGTCCAAACTCAGGATGGCTGGGAAGATGAGAAGCACCATGGCGAAGTTAAACACCACAATAATGGCCGCCTGGGGAGAGAGATAGAAAGAGAGGGGGAAGGAGGGGGAGAAATACTGTTTAGGAGAGGGGCCAACCCTGCTCATGACATCGCTCCACGCCGCCACCCGACTCCACAGCTGCCGCTTTGAGCGCAACAAAAAAGGGCTCTACATTCAAGCTCCCTTGCTGTTTTAGTGCCTCGGATTCAGTCCCAGAAAGAATGAAAAAAGTGCTCCCTAAATCACCAGTGAAAATAGTCAACAAGCCAGGGAACTGAGGTAAAGGAAAGGGGACTCACAAGGCTGCTGCTCTCTCTCTCTGCGAGTCTGTGAAGGACCCCTCCTACCTCCCTACTCTACCGCCCTGGGGCTGACATTATAGTCGGTATGGTTTCAAGGAACCATGGACCACCCAGGGGGAGGCGGGCAGATCACAGAGCTAGAGGCTGACGGCCCAGTGATATACTGATCCATTGACGGCCCAGTGATATACTGATCTACTCCTCCTCTGATTATTTCCCCTCTGCCCTCCCCACTTGAGAGAGAGAGAGAGAGGGGGGGAGAGAGAGAGAGCGTCAGAGAGAGAGAGGGGGGGGGGGGGGGGGGCTGTCCTCTAGCTACAGTGAGCAATAAAAAGAAGAAGAGAAAATAACAAATATTTCCCTCTGAATAAATGTCACTTCTTTGTCTTTGTAGCAGAGGCCTGTGGTACAATTTTCTTGGTGTGTGTGTGTGTGTGTGTGTGTGTTTCCCTCGGTGTGTGTGCCTGGCACTCCTGGTTCCATGGCAGTGTAAACACAGTGGGGCATACATCACAGTCTAGTACCTGGAGAGAGAAGGCGCGCAGTGCTGGGATGGGGACCAGGGCTGCCATGAAGAAGGCAATCATGTTGTTGATGGAGGTGAGAGCCACGCTGGTGCCAGTCCTCCTCAGGCAGTCCCCCGTCCTCTCCTATTAACACAGCCAACAGTTATATATAAGTAACTGTTGTCGTTCTAACTAATATAACTAAGCATGCATCCCAGATGGCACCCTATTCCATATATACTGCACTACTTTTGACCAGAGCCCTGGCTGGTCAAAAGTAGTACACTATATAGGGAATAGGGTGTCTCTCTTTTGGGACAGAGACTAAGTACAAGGTTACAATGGATCTACAGGTGATTGAACTAGGGGGCTGGGGAGGGTAGGTGGCTAGCTTACCTTAAAGGGGATGTTGATGCCAGTCTCAGTGAAGGAGTGCGCCAGAAGGAACATGTCATCCACACCGATCCCCAGAGCCAGGAAGGGGAGAACCTGTGTGGTGGCAGCGTTAAAGGGCAGGCCCAGCAGAGAGCACAGCCCCAGGCCAGCTGCCACAGACAGAGCCACCAGGAGCACGCCAGCCAGCCCCACGGCCCCCTGGGACTTGGCACAGTCCCAACGGAGCATGGTCACACAGGCGTAGGCCAGCTAGATTAGGACGGGAGAGAAGAGAGAGGGTGAGAGTTTGAACTTTGAAAGGCATATAAAACCACTGCTATCTATGATGAACCTTCAGTAGTGAGAGTAGGTTACTACTATTTACCATGAGCAGGTAGCCTCCAGCCACCCGGATGACACTGACATCAGAGAAGGACTTCATGATGTCGTTGAGGGTGGTGGTGGAGAAGGCGTGGATCTCTGAAGTGGAGTTCTGGGGGATACTGCCATGAGCCACCTGGGGGGGAAATCAAATAACTTTATTTAAAATACAGGTAAGGGGTCAATAAGATAATTTACAGTTTATTTAAAAAATATATATTATATAAGCCAGTAGTAGTGACCTAGTTTGCGTTGCGGCTCCTGAGGTCATATCAGTTAACACTTAAATTCCTCTCCTGACATTCTTCTCCCATACAAACAGTGTATTCTTCCAAGATTACTTCATATTTTGAGCCAACAACACACAAACAAGATATGGGTGAGCCTCTATGAAGCTTGACAACTGAGAAATAATGACCACAGATGCCAGAGAGCAAGGGTCAGGGGGATCAAATGAGATCACATGATCTCTCAAGCTACTCCATCAGCACCATGAATGGCCGACAACCTTAGGGGAACCCAACACCCTGCACTTTGTTTTTACAGTGACCATCCCCCTCTCCTCATCTCCCAATCCCTCTCTCTCTCCTCTCCCTCTCTACTCTCTCCCTTTCTCCCTCTCCTGCGAGCGGGTATTGCTGCAGGCATGACCCCCCAGCCCTCCAGTCAGCATGCTGGGTGTCAGCTATCACAGAAACAGCTTGTTCCTATAACTGGGAGTCTGTCAGTGGCCTCCTTGGAGGACTCTGTTTACTAGGCAGCTGAGGATTGATGGAATTCAGGCAGACGTTGCAGTCCCTGGGCCAAAGCCCCTCCTCTATGCGTGTGTCAGGTAAACTGGATGAATCATACTTAAAAGGGTAAGGGAAAAACAAGCCAACCTAAAGTACGCTCTATGATTTGCTCTCTGATTTCTAATTTGCTGGCATATTACTCAAATGGGTTGAGACAGGTTGGTGAAAGTTGCAGGTGGCAGAGGTGGGGGAGCTAGGAGCCAGAAATATATGGCTCCGTCCCAAATGGCACCCTATGCCCTTAATAAGTCCACTACAATTGACCAGGTATAGTGCGCTACTTATTGCACTCCTTTTGACCCATGCATACCTCCACAAACTTCCTCTGCCAGGACTCCAGGATGGCAGTGGCCTTGTCCTCGTTCCAGTTGATGTCATGGATCTCATAGTCGTCCTTAAAGTGTTCGTAGAGCTGCTTGGGGCTCATCAGGAGAAACATGGTCTGGAGTGCCTCCGCACTGCAGGAGACAGAGAGAGAGACACAGTCAGACGCCTGCAGCCAAGTGAGCTCAGGCCACACACAGCAGTCATGTTCCCCCTATTCAAGACCCCCCAAATACTACAGAGGAACCTTAGGAGCCCTCGTGTCAAGAGACTCCTGTCTTGGCTGTCATATATATGACATACTCTGATCTGTGGCATATAAACCAAAAAGTGGTTGTATACAGTGTAAGTGGTGAAGAGGGTGGAGAAGTCAGCTGTTGGCTAGTGTTCTCAGGCTCTAACATCTGAAGGGGTGAAAGCAGGTGTCCTGCTGCCTTTCCACAGCGAGCAGATGGCCCTGAAGGCGACTTGGCACCAATGTGGGAGTTGTGTGGTAATAATGTGAATGAGATTATTGTAAATCATGTCATGGAATAAAGTCTGTTAAAGGACTGTATCCCTTCCTTCCAGATTTGCCAGGGTCGCGACCCAACACTGTCACTCCATTCATATTTGTGCTGTGGTTTAATATTAAATTGAAATGAAAGAAAGTATTTAGAATACTCTCACACACATACGGCAGTATATCAAGATTTATTACAAAATCCTTAGCATTGGAAATGTGCAGTAGTACCCCCCTGTATTGTGAATTACTGTTGGGATCCCCTTTTCCTTTCTCTGACTTAAAGGGACAGGCTACCTTTCTCTCACTCTTCTCCACAACAAATCTGTCCTTAGTTTATGTGGCTGTCCATCATGTTTAATTGGTTTATCCTACGCAGGGGTCAGAGGAGGAAACTGATCCTGCTTCATGTGAGGCATTCCTCAGATGTGTGAGGTTATTAGGAGTCAGACGGATTCCTCACTGCTAGCTAGGCCCTCACTACCCTCGCTAAACTCAACCTCAATCTCCCCCTGGCCCCGGTGTACACCCCCTCCCGCTCTCACCTCTGCAAAGCAT
The DNA here is from genome assembly GCA_023634145.1 of Thymallus thymallus. Taxonomy (NCBI): domain Eukaryota; kingdom Metazoa; phylum Chordata; class Actinopteri; order Salmoniformes; family Salmonidae; genus Thymallus; species Thymallus thymallus. The sequence goes on along the minus strand of CM042382.1, from coordinate 21,602,685 downwards.
TCTGTGTGTCCTTGACCCGACCGCCCAGTATCAGTTCCTCCTGCCAGTGCATGAACTTTTTGGAGAAGCCGTGGCAACCGCCTTGCAGACGCCCAGCAATGTCAGGACTCTGTGGAGGGAGGGAAACAGACAGACAGAGCTAACAGTTAGCTTATTTAACAACCAGGCACATCGGGCTCACAAAAATACCCTCCTCTTTAAAAGGAGGGGGGGGTGAATGTGGAACCAGCCTACCTCTCTCAGGTCCTTGTTGGGGGCGCTGAGTGGGCAGTCGGAGTCGTTGGGGTCCAGGCAGGGGCGGTTCATGTAGGCGTGGCCCACCTGGGCCTTGTCCAGCATCTCCCTGAAGCCCTCCAGACTGGTGAACTGGCTGAGCTCCTCCATCAGCTTCAGAGGGTCCAGGTTCATCCACTGGATGTCAGGCATCCCCCTGTAGAGGAACACAACAACATACAGGCTCAGAGGGAGTCGCAGGGCACAGTTCAGCGATGCCATGGCCATAGCAATCTACGCCACTTTATATACAGTCCTATTAAGTCCAGTTCAGCTGTGCTCTTTCTGCAGTAACTTCTGCCCCTCTCTTTTCCTTTCCTTTCCTCCTCCAGCTACACCCATGCCACCGTTCCCTTCCTGTGTGCTATTGGCTGGTTCTGGTCTTGCCCTGCCTCTGCTGGGCTCTCCCTGGTGGCGAGGAGAAGCAGATACTGCATTTATAAAGTAGCGTTTATTATCCTGTTACACGGGGTCACAATGCAGAGGGAAAAACGCGCCGGCAGGCTGCTCGCGCCTATTTCTTAACTTTGTGCATCGAGTCATAACAATTACCTCTGCTTCTCAAACATCTTGATAAGGTTGCAGTGGAGCAGTGAGAGTGCTGGCTGGCTGGTGGGAGAGCTGAGCAGGGAGGCGAGCAGGGACTCTGTCTGTGTGCTCTCTCTGTTGGGCTGATTCCCTGCCTGTCTCTCACGCTGTTTAGTGGTGTGATGTTCACAGAGCCTTTCAAAATGCCTTATCCTGAGGCTTTTCGCTGCTGGTGCTGCCTCCAAAGAGCAGGCAATTATGTGGCCGGAGGGATAATGATTTGGTGTCAGTTGACACCTTTGGCTGTACCAAGTCAACTTTGTACAACTCAGTGGCTTCCAAAGAGAGTACGTGTCAAGAGGAAGCATCCTCTGCTTTACAGGATTGCCCTTGTGACATCTGTATTCTACCACATTACCCATAATACACCACACAACCACAAATGGCCTTGGCTCCGTAAGGTTGTAATGTCTCAGTTTTCTGGAGCAGCCAGGTGTTTCTGGAGCAGCCAGGTGTTTTCTGGAGCACTTGGTCGATTGTATTATTTTATTCTTAATTTACATTCTCACACCTCCAAAAACTCCAATAATCAAACTATCAACAAATAAAAAAATCTACAAAAAACAAGAATGCAGACCATTACAAGTCATAAAATAACGCTGTACAATCATATAAAAAGTAAATGCTGTAAAACATTATTATTTTTTAAGATTCTAGAAACTTCGAGGCCATTTAATTTAGTTGGTAGAGAGAGAGAGAAAAAAAGAATCCCCAAATTGTCCTAACTCTGGGCCCAACCTCACTCCAATGATTCATGAAGAGAGTGGCTTCAAATAAAGCTGCTACTCTCCCATTCCCACATACCAAGCGCCTTTGCTCCTGCTTGCAAAGAGAGGCTCCTTTATCTGCTATTTTTTGCTTGAGTGAACCGGCCTAGGCCCTTTTGTTTTTCCATAGATTGCTGCTCTTTGTTCTCTCAAGTTTTTTCTCTCTCCCTCTCCCTCTCTCCCTCTTTTTGCATTAAAAAACTCGGCTGAACTGAAGCGGAAGCTAGAGGGGACATTAGCCTCAGTGGCCAGGCCACACCCCCAGCTCTCTTCAGCGCAGCAAAAAGAAACGGCAAATAAATAACAACACAGACATTTTTGAAGAAAATATTTAAAGACTGGGATTTAGGGGAATACTTGTGGATCTGTGATCAAAGGCCCTTCCCCCCTCTCACCTCTCACACTACCTGAGGAGAAGTAAATACAACCCATATTTATGTTTATTTAATTTCCCTTTTGTACTTCGACCCTGTGCACATTGTTACAATACTGTACAAAGCCATAATGTACTGTATGTCTCTATTCTTTTGAAACTTTTGTGAGTGTAATGTTTACTGTTCATTTTTATTGAACTTTTGTTAATTATTTATTTCACTTGCTTTGGCAATGTAACCATATGTTTCCCATGCCAATAAAGCCATTAGAATTGAATTGAGAGAGAGAGAGAGACAGAGAGAGAGAGAGAGAGACAGAGACAGAGAGAGAGAGAGAGAGAGAGAGAGAGAGAGAGAGAGAGAGAGAGAGAGAGAGAGAGAGAGAGAGAGAGAGAGAGAGAGAGAGAGAGAGAGAAAGAGAGAGATAGAGAGAGAGAGCTCCCTGCCAGGTGAAAGGAGAAAACACTGTTTGTTGTTCAATGTGCACGCCTGTGGCTGCAGAGACTAGTTTCAAAACCAGACCCTCAAATTGAACTATTGGTTTTACTTGAATTTATAATCAATATGTTTGATGTGAAAAAAATATGAGTTATTGAAATACCAATTTAGAGTGTGAAACCTTACTTTTAGGAAAATTTATTTGCAAGGAATATGGTAAAAATCATGTTAGAATAACCAAACTCCACTGTTAATTTCATGTACTCTCTTTGGGGACCAAGACTTGCATAATGCCCATTTTATTTGTTGGACAACTTACAGCTCGGAGCCCGGGCGATTACCATGAGAATGCACAGTGTTACCCGTTGCTGACAAAGCTGAGCCCCCCTCCAGGGCCCCCTCACTGATGGACACTCACTCGTAAACTGAAAGAATGCTTACCATTGTCTGACCCAAAGGCTCCCCTGCCCCCCTTTACCAACCCACCCAGTAGCAGCCATCTCCTCCCTCCCTCCCTCCCTCTCTCTCCCTGTCCCCTTTCCATGAGGGCCTTCCCCTGCTCGGCTAGGGGACTGTGTGTGTGTGTGTTAGCCCCCTCACAGCTACGATGACAGGAGAAGCATAGGTGACAACTGAAGTAGGCCTCTTCCTAACAACAGAGCTAACCGGCTCTTTAGTCACAGCTTGATGTTAGGTTATTACTGCCACCAATGTAGGTTATTACTGCCACCATTGTAGGTTATTACTGCCACCATTGTAGGTTATTACTGCTGCCACTGTATTGGATCCAAACTAAAGCCTCTTGTTAAGAAGAGTGTGTGAGAACCAGGAGGTCAACTGAGATTTTGTAGTCAAGCCACATTCCCTGGCCCCTGCCAAACCCAAGGTATGAATAAGGTGAAAGGGGCCAAGATAGCTGGGCAAGGACCCTAATGTAACTCTAATAGTGGGATTCAAGATAGCTGACTCGTGTAAACACTAAAACACATTCTGTATTTCCAAGTAATATGGAAGAAAATAATTTGCACCATTTGAAGAACAAACATTATGGAACTTACGGTAAATATGCTGACCCCCCCTGGAGCTTTGCACCTTCCCAAAAACAGTCCAGTGGGGTAACAATCATACAGGGGAACAGCTTGTCAATCATCTGCAAAACATGGATACATTCATCAGTTATTATCCACTATCAAAAGTACATAATGCAGATCCATAACCAAAAGCATGCATGATGATACTTACCCTTTCAATCATTACATTTTCTATGATAGGGACTCCAGATTTGTAGCATATTTTATTAAGATCCCATGATCTGAGGAGAGAAGACATACAGAACGTTAGATATATGTAACCACAGACAACCCCCTTTCTTTAGCTGTAACGTAATCCCCAGTGACCCATGGGTCTACTTACTTTCCAAACAGAGACACCTGGACCTTGCTGGCCGAGAGCGCTGCCTCCAGGTGAAGCAGCAAAGCATCCTGGGTCAGAATATTAGTTCCTTCCTGTTTGGGGGTTTGTATGAGCATCTGCGACGTGAACACAGACTCCTCTCCCTGCTTCTCCTTGGTGTAGCGCAGCTCCCGACTTACTCGGCTACCGGCTAGAAGAGAGAAGAAGAAGAGATATTGGGATTGGGTTAAATACTCATCTCCCACATGTATAAGAGCTATTTGACAAGACCCTCATTACTACTGCAGAGGAAGCATGATGCAAGTTGTAACGTCAACCAACAGAGTGAATGAAACACAGAAATGTTCACGGTTTGATATGAAGCTTTTTAAGATTCACAGTTTAATTTAATAGCAACCAGGTTAGTGGAAATAAAGTCACTAATTAGGCTGCTTTTCTAATTTTCACATTTCTGTCCACCCCTCCTCCGACTCCCCAAGACTTAGATTTTAAATAGCTGTGTAGTTCAAACCAGAGTCCTTGGCACAGGTCCAAAGGATACAGAGACCCACAGCACAGAGCGAGAGGGGGGGGGTTATGACAGTTCATATTATAATCACACTACTGCAACAAGCATTGCAGACACACAAACACACACACAAATTCCGAGTTAGATCCCTCTATTGAAACGAGTGTGGCGTGAGTATAGTGAGAGTAGTACACACATATGCACTGCACATACACATGAACACAGATCGGCCAACGCCCTTGCCAGTGTTGGTTTTGAAGGCACTTCAGCCACAAAACGTCTAGCCAAGAGAAATTAGTCAAAGCTTCTCATTGTCTCCCTCACTGTGCCCTGGTGCCCAAAACCCAAACCTCATCACTAACAACACGGCATGACACGGAATGACAGCACCACCATCCCTAGTTTCACAGTGTTTCACCTGGGGCCTGATCATGTAAGAAGAAACTGACAACAGTCAAAAACACAGCCTCTAGCCTAGACTGACTGTTTCAGTACAAAACGAAGGCACAACATATCATACATGTTTTTACAGCAAACTTTCACCAGAACCAGAACTAACCCATCAGAGAAGGAGAGAGAGAGAGAGAAAGAGAGAGAGAGAGAGAGAGAGAGAGAGAGAGAGCGAGAGAGAGAGAGAGCTTGAGAGAGAGAGAGAGAGAGAGAGAGAGAGAGAGAGCTTGAGAGAGAGAGAGAGAGAGAGAGAGAGAGAGAGAGAGAGAGAGAGAGAGAGAGAGAGAGAGATAAAGGTGGTGGCAGGGTTGGATGGGAGAGAACAATGAGGCAGAAATGCTGTTGATGTGGTATGCAGAGCCCGGATGAAAGCATCAAAGCCCTGAGAGGAAACTCTGGAGTCCAGCCCCCTAATTACCAGACGCTGCCCTGAAAAGAGTGAGCAGGGTATCTGCGGCAATGCCAAGTGCACATAAAACGCACCGCTCTGGATCAGAGTGGGCCCGTCTGCCCCTCCGTGTTCCACTACATGACAATCCTGCAGAGGCTGGCTCTCGCTGTAGCCACCTCGCCTCTCTGCTTCTCTCCCCCTCTCTCACTCACACTGCTCTCGTTCTCTCGTTCTCTCGTTCTCTGCTTCTCTCCCTGGCTTTCACTCTTCCACTCTTTCCCTCTCTCTCTTCCTGGCACCACCTTACCCAATCCAGACGCAGCTCCTCTAATTGAGGGAGAAGAAAAAACTAACTATCCTCTCCCCGGCTCTCGAAGTGTAAGATCAGGTTATAACTGGGTTGAAAAATATTTCTGGGCTTTCTTCTGGCCTTTATAGCCTACTTTGACTTTGTGAATTCATTAATGAAGGTAGGCTAAAGTTATTTGTCATAATACAGAACGTGCCTTTGCACCACATAAATCATAAGTGCTTTGGGTTTGTGAAGCCAATCACTTTAGAATTCAGCCTTTGTTCCACTCATGTAAAAACCGGCCAATGAACAACAACCAAAAACACCCAGGTTACATACATACCAGCACCTGCTAACTTGTTCTCGAACACTGATTAAAATCAAACCACGCTTAAGAACAGACACTCTTGTTTCACTTGAGACATTGGGCTCATATTTTATGCATTGGGGCATCTACAGGAACTGAGTTTCAATCTTTGGGCCTGTAATTACAGGGCTCCTGAAGTAAATTATAGCTATTTGTGTCTCGTTCCGCCCATCTGGACCACCCAGCTAGAGGCCCGGCTGGACCCCGGCCTCGCCACTCAGTCACTGTTCTGCTCTGAGAGAAAGAGCTCCGCCACTCACCAGATGGAGGCTGCTCTGCTCTGCTCCTATCCGCACGGCCTGCAACCAACAGCCCTTAAAGAGACAGGCGCCCAAATGCTTCTCACCAAGCAGTCAGAAAAGTTAGAGAGAAGTGTATGGATTTTGTGGCCTGTGAGCCTCTGATGTATTGACATTAAAAGTGGAGCGAAATCAGATGTGAAGGGTCATGTGAATTAGGCCCAAATATATTTCTATGAAGAGGCTGTCAAAACTTAAGACGTAGTTATCAGTGTCGTTCAACAATCCCATATTGGATGGGGGAAATAAGATAACAGTAAATCATATCAACATAACATGGTAGAAGAGATCAGGGAGCTCATACTTCTTCAAGAAGCCACACAAGATGCTCCGCTCCAAACAAAGCACCTCAATTCTTTATCCCTCTCTTCCATTTTTCACATCAACCCCCGGAGGTGACATCCCCATACAGCCCAATTATCCACAATTATGGTCCATCTCATCTTCTAAGCATATGCAGGGATATGATCCATCAATCAACCCTTTTTATAGCATAGACATTTTGGAGTGAGGACTGCCTACCATAGCCATTCCTATGCTAAAGATAAAGCTAATCTCAATCCAGATGGGATTCTCACCTCTTCTCAGTGGTACTAGGCTGGGGCTGGCCAGAGAGACAGACAGACAATGGTAGCAGGTATCAGGGAGAAGGCCTCACTCCCAGAGCCCGAACACAGGGCCAGGCAGGCCTATCAGGCTGGTGTGGATGTGTGTGTATGTGCGAGTGCTAGCTCCCCTCTCAGTGGGCAGTATAGAAAGTGGCATGTAATTAACCAAGGAGATGGAGACCCCTGCTCCTTGGTGTCAGAACACTGTTGGACCCTGTCAGCTCTAATCTCCGTCATGTCCAGACCACCACCACCCAGCTTAGCCCCACTGACCTCAGGAGACACCAGTACCATACTACAGTGGTTCCCAACCTGTGGTCCAAGGACCATTGGTGGTCCGCGGGGGTACTGCAGGTGGTCCACACATTTATTATTATTATTATTATTTTTTATTCTTCCAAAATTAATAACAGGTGGGAGTATTAATGGTATTATAAACAATTTAACATTACTTTTCATAACGCTAAATGTTTATAATAATAAAGATACATTTTACACCCAAGATATTTTATGTTGAAAGAAAATCTGTGACTCTGTGAATGGTGGTCCTCAAGAGCTTTTGTCTGTGATTTGGTGGTCCCCGGAACGGAAAAGTTTGGGAACCGCTGCCATACTGTACTGTATCAATGTATTTCCTCTCCAAGTCTCCCTGTATCCTATGTTGTCTGCCTATACTACTGCACAGGTTTAGTGACTGTAAACGGTTACCATCAAACTCAAACAGTATCTTCCAAAGTGTTGGTCACAGACAGCACAATGTAGCCAGTCAAATGTGGAAGAAGTCCCACACAAGTAGCCTAGCTACTTCTCCAGCTTGGCTCAGAGGCTGTTAAGTGCCATCACTAAAACACAACTGTTGAAACAATTAACAAATAGGATTGAGCCAGCAGCAGCACCATTCACATGTTAGCTCTAGGTCCAAATCCAGTCTCCATTAGCAGAGACCACCTTCAAAGTGTTGTGGGACAGATTAGCTGGATTATGTAGTCACTGAAAGGACCCATGCTGCTTTGGAGGAAGTCCGACAAGGAAGAGACATGCTGAAAGAGACATGCTTTACCATGCTTGACCTGTACTGTAGCACAGATTATAACTTGTAGTATACAAAATCACAAATGCACACGTACCCTCGTCACTCACCCACGCCCTCACTTACACACTCACATAGAAAATAGACTTTGCTGGACTGTTTCTACTCCGGCACTGTCAGTCCCTCACCTTGCCCATTCCCCGCACGTTGTCCTCCATTTAAAATGATTTTAAAAAGCATGCACTATAAAACCAGAGGGATAGATTTGGCCCTGGCTGGCATAGCAAAAACAAGTCTTGATTGAAATCAAGCTTCAGTTCTACTGCCATTTTCAATAGGCCATCCTTTACCAAGTGCAGCAGCACTTCCCCATTCCAGTCCAATGTGTTACTTAGCAGATGGAGAAGCTCCTCATACAGAGAAAATGCAGGCAGGGCAGACAAGATTGAATGCAGGCTTTTGTCATTCACCTCCTGAATTTCTTTCAGATGTTTCCCAACAAACAGGAAAAAATAAAGTGGGACATTTCACAACAAAAGCAAATGGACCAATACTTTTTCCCAGCATATAAAACAATGCGGGAGTGGGGGGCTTGGCTTTCTATCTTAACTATAGAAATACAGTGTGTGTGTCCGTTTTTGGGGGAGAGATTTTGTGAATTGGACAGGGTGGTAAAAGGACATTTTGAGGTATTCCTTCAAAAAAACGTGAGAGGATGACAAATGAAGTTCAATTTGAGAGGGAAAACTGTAAAAATGCCATCAAAAGTAAAAGGCAAAAATAATCAGCTTCAGTTACAATCTATTCAGATCTTGATACTTCTGTCAGCATTGACATACATTTCCACTGGTGTTGGCAGTTAGGCACTTGCTATTTCCATATGTATAGCCTTGCCTGTACTAATTATGCTAATCATCCCTAGTGTTGGCTGCTGTGAAAAATAGTCACATTAGGCACTCCACTGGCTGCTAATGCAGCTTAATGTGTGGTTGAAACATACATTCATCCAATGGTGAAAGGCAAAAAAAATTCCACATTGCTGGTCTCATTCAGCATATAAATGAATTTGTTTTCCCCCAAGTACCAAGAAAATGTTTTTCCCCCTTCTTCTTCCAGAGGGGGCAAATGGTGTCACTTTATTTAAAGTGGACCAAGGAGAACAATTTATTTTGGCATGATATAAAAACTGTCAAAGTGCATGAAACACAGAGACTGTAAAGGAGATGTGTGAGACAGTGCTTCCTGTAACAGAGTTAGTCCCAGAAATGGACCCAGTGTCTACAGTGACTGTCAAGCAACATCAAATACAGGACGCTAAACAGGTCTACAGTTACAAATAGTGCTGAAATGTAATGCACTACAGTAAATGTAAAAAAGCCTTGGAATACTAAAAACTACATAACATGTGAAAACATACAGCGCTATATGAGTCACTGCTTTAATACTGTAAATATCCAAAAAGGATATTAGCACTGAGTATTCATTCAATCCACAGTGGACGGTTAATAGCGACTTCAGTAATGGGGGGGGATCTGGTGAATTTTAGTATTCAGCTCGTGTGTCTGCTCCTTGAGGAGAGGACTGAGGCTGGAGGACTGCAGAGGGGTGGGAGGTGGTGGGGGAGGGAGTGAGGGAGAGGGTTGGGGGGGAGGGAGCGAGAGGGTTGGGGGGGGGGGGGGGTTGGATGGGGAGGGAGGGAGAGGGTTGGGGGTGAAATAAACATTTTCAACTGACCTTGTTTGTTCTTTCTACTGGTGAGGTCTGAGGCTCAGCAGTTGGAGTTTATTTATCTAGCTGGGGCACTGTGGCTTTCCATTCACCTCCAATAATGCCTCATAGAGCTCCCTTTCTATTTTAGCAGGCCCTGAACTGGAAGACTGTATTTTCTGATGAATTATAGCATTTACCAAACACTGAAACGTCCACATGTTCCCCTCCGAAAGGCCTGGCTTGTGCTGCTAGGGCTCTGGAAGGTACCTACTGCTCGCCATGTGGAGTAGGTCATTCATGCTGTGTATATGTTATTTTCCCCCCATTCTACACAGTCTCTTTCTAAAACATATGGCGGCCTGGCACTTTGCAATATTTGTACAGCTTGTCTGTGTGTACATGTCTGTCAAGATCACCAAAACTGTGTCAAGAAGGATGGGTTTAGTTAATGTGGGCTAGCCTACAAGTACCTACTTGTACAGTACATGTAAACCTATATTTTCCACATTAAATGCGTTATTCAAAATGTGTGCTGCCTTTGGGTGGTAATAACTTTGCCCACTACAAAATATCAAACCTTTTCGGAAATCTACATGACTGTTGCAATACTAAATAACTAGCTAAATGTATATTACTTCAAGAAAAAAACAACTCCCTACCCAGCAAATAAATATTCTAAATCCTGCTTGAACTGATGAAATAAATGTGTCCTGAGAAAGGGGCCACACTGTTGTTTTTAGGGAATGGGAAAATGTTGAAGTGTATACCCCTAAAACCTTAACCCCTAATGCTCCCCACCCCCATCCTCATCTCCCTACACTTCACCACTTTATTCACCCTTTCTTCCTCTAGACAATACACTCTAGGTCACATTCTCCCCTGGTCCCACCCAGGACTGCTAGGCCCTTTTCCTGTCTTGTTTCTTTAGTAGAAAAACTTCATAAATGTCCAAAAGAAAACAACATACGACTAACAAAAAAATGTCCTTAGCTTAATTCAGTGTGTTTTATTACTCTGCACTCTGTCTGTATTAGCCAACCAGTGGGATGGGATAGGCTAGGTAGAGTAGGCTATAGGGTACAGTAGGGTAGGGTAAGGTAGAGTAGGCGAGAGGAAACAATTAAAAAGAGCCTGGTGGTCTGACGTCACAAACAGCAGGACATCTACACTAGCTAGGTGGCAAACATGACATTTGGGTGGGTGGTGGGGGACAGATATGGCCTGAAGATATATGATGTGGAGCATATGCTCCCAGGCACTCACAGCTGGCCAAGTGTGAGCCCATGAGGCCTCATATCAGCACCATCATCCTTCATATGTGGTCAGAATACACCTCTGCATGTGTTGACAAGAAACCATATGGGCTTACGTTCTGTATTGAGAAAATACTAAGCCTTCTACACATGCTATTTTGAAAGTTAGGAAATGTATCTCCTCGCTTTTGTGAAAGAGTTTTTTTGCGCATGTGTATGTGTTTGTGTGCGAGAGAGCGATGTGTGCATGTGTTTCTCTCTCTCTGTGTGTGTGTGTGAGAACCAACCTCTCCTTGTTACCAAACCACTTACTCTCCATTGAGCTTTGAGCAGCTTTGTCAATGGGCTATTGGGGGAAACAACGTAGGCAGAAACTTTAGAAACATGGGCACTGCCTCTTAAAGGAACAGCATTCCTTTTCAGCATTTGGGCATTTCACTCTCAGAATGACTCCATGATTAGGCACAACAAACCCTATCTAACAACCTCCTTTCAGAAGACCAGCGGTTAGCTTCTTTAATGTGTATGAAATACACACCAGTACATGACCAAAACACTATGATTATGACAAATTACACTTCAATAATTGTATATCTTGTTTGTGAGTCAGACTCAGACCACTCAGCTACAATCTGACAAGTGAATGAGTCAAATCTGAAAATCGTTTATCAATTTGACCAAAACTCAAGCACAGTGTGTCAGACATCAGGCATTTCATTGACAACATCTGAGCCCTTCCCAGCCAACGTTTTGGGAAGGGATAAAAAAAAGGTGCTATCTAGATCCAAAAAGGGTTCTTCGGCTGTCTCCATAGGAGAACCATTTGAAGAACCCCTTTTGATTCGAGGTAGAACTCTTTTAGGTTCCATGTAGAACCCTACATGGAACCGAAAAGAGCTCTACCTGGAACCAAAAAGGGTTCTACATGGAACCAAAAGGGGTTATGCTATTGGGACAGCCGCAAGAGTGTACTACAACTGCTGTGACTCTTTTTAGAGTGTGCAAAACAGGTGGGTAAACTTCAGCTGTATTCACTTATTTTTTGTAGGAAAGGGGGTGCTTTATTGTTGAATGGAATCCAAGAATAGTTAAGGACCACACAGGGAGCAAGGGGGGAGGGTCAGCACCTCAAAGATGGCTAACGATTCACACAGCCCATCTGCTCTTGGGATCAGGAGTGCGGCAAAAGCCTAGAGGGCTTAAAAGGAATTTGGCAGTGTGAAAACCAAATAAAGCTTCCCGAATATGCACAGATAACCCAGCCTACACACAGAAAGTACGTAAAATTAAAAATGGAACATGGAACCAAGAACAAGAAAGGCTTGTATGTGAATGGAACAAGAATGCTAGCTCCTTGTGTGCAATAAAGTTGGAATTTCTACTCTCCATTACCAATGCAAAGCAACTTTGCCATCGGCAAACAACACACACAAAAGTGCAGAGTTTACAATACATTAAAATAACTTTCAATACAAAAATGACTAAGTTATGGTCGAATTCAAGAAAAAAAAACAAATTCTTTGTATCCATCACCCAATCATGAATAACAACTAGAGAGCAGCACCTCCCAAAAAACTAGAGAGCATAACCTCCCAAAAAATACTGATGCGACAAGTCAGACAGCACCAATATAGTTTCCTGTGCCCCCCTCCAGCAGCCTAGATGGCAAAATGTCTACAACAAGTTAATTTGGGCAAAATAATACCCCTCTCTCACCCCTTTCCAGACAACACCTCCAACCATACCCCAAAACTGAACGCCTGACTCACCTTCCACCCATAGTTGCTCAATGTCCGTCTCAATGGCAGCGACCCGCAAACCCACAGACAAGGCACCGAACACAAGCAGTCCAATGAAAAGGACTTTTCCACAATGTCGCTGGATGTGACAGCCCAAAGAAAAGAGAAGAGCCTGGAACCGCGCCCGAATCCACAACGGGGCTTTCTGACCCACAGCCTTCCCCTAAAGAGACAGGAGAAACATGGAGAGAGACAAAATGTTATTACATTGTTATTACACATTAATAACAACATATTGCTATACATGGACTGTATGGATATGGCATAGACAAGTACAAGTACTCACTAATGGAAGACTAAATTGTATCTAACTGTAAGATAAACTATCAATACAGTGGTCTTTCAAGTATTACTATGACCTACTATGGTAGAGAATGTTAATAAAATAGCTAACTTGAGTATGACTTTCATTGTGATAGTGTTGCATACTTAAGAGCATGTTCAACATTACAGTATCTACTGTATTATATAGATACTTGAGGAGTGAAATGTCTTCATGTCAGTTGTCCTATAAGCAAATCATATCTATCTAAACTGGATCACCTGAACTAATGTCAGATATAGAGACCATGTGAATATCAGAATATAACGAGCCAGAAGCTACCCTAATTGAGAGTAGGTAATTGAGGATGGTGGGCCCTCAATGGCCAGTCTTTGGATTGGAATGGGCCCTCACAGTTGGCACAAGCCAGGTCAGCCTACCACTCATCACCAGAGGCATGGGGGTTTGCTATGGAGTCAAAACCCAAGACTATGGTTACATGGGTTCAGATTTAACAAAAAGAAACAGCATAGTTGTAAAATGGGAATTCAAGTAATCTATGCTGTTCTGGTGTAGCCTATTACACATTCATGCACTAATAACAACTAGGATTAAATAAGCATCTATGGTCTACTAGGGGCTATATATTTGAGAACACTTTTGTGAATTTGGACAAGGACTAACATTTTTCTTATATTTAATGTGTAAATGCTCAGCCAGCTGCCCTAACAACCTCCAGGTAAAAACGATTAAACCTAATGCTGTTGGGAACTAATGCAACTCCTATTTTTAATTGGAATTTAAGTGGAACATTGAACACATTTCATTCAGGAGTGATGTAGCCTACCATACTTGTTTTATGGTATTTGACAATAAGCAGTTCCTATATCAAAAGGCCCTACTCTTATAACTTAAAATGCAAACACTGGCTGAAGACTGCCTACTATACACATTCAAACTTTACAAACAATGTCACCGGTCTAGTATAGAGACACTGGGCAGATGTTTTGGTTTCACTTAGGAGTTTTGACACATATCCAAGCGTTCATGCGGTCCAGTGATGCTTTGTCAGATAAAACTTAATCAGTGAATTCCTCTAAGACCCACCGCATTTTCAAACAAAGTAGCCTACAACGGCGACCCTGAGTCTAACTTCTTACAAATAGAATTGAACAGATCCCACACACACAGAAATAGCTATTATGAGTTATTTTGCTTGTAAAATTAATGGAGAAAGTTATTCTCATTCATAGTGGGATCGGGTCTGGAAGGTTAAAATCAGTTCGTGCCACTGATTCGTGAATGTTACAATGTAACACATGAATTGTATGTCAAATCAGCAGCATATCACATTGTAACACATTTTGACATAAAACTCCCTAAAATATTCCTCGTTTCTAGTGGTAGTAACACTCGTTTCCTCAAAAGTACCAAAACATAGCACTCAATCACAGAGACGATGAATGAAACAGCAAAGTATATTCCATTTAAAGCATTTTGTCACCTTAGAAATCTGTTTTAATGCGAAAGCAGCGTGGCAGTAACTGGGTCTCCGGAGAAAATCTGAGTTTACTTGCGGCGGAGAACGCGAATAACTTGGGGGTAAATCTCCAAAAACACCGGCCCCTGGGACTCTGGGATCCGAGGCCATAGTCCAAACAAGAAAACAAAGCACAGAGCGAAGCAAGTGAGAAACAGTGCGAGTTCAGCAAAAGCGACAATAATCCAAGATAGAATACAAGCGCATCCACCGGGTAAAAATTTGGAGAATATATTCTAATCGTTCCTTGAGCCAAAGTCTTGCAACTCCATCCCAACATTATGTGCCCAAATCCGTATAGATCCTTCAGTCTTCATCCGTCCTGATAGTTTATAAAACAACGTTTCGAAGTAAAATCTCGAGCAGATATCTAAGTCTGCTTCTGATCCCGTAGCAGTGACATTTGGAGAAGCTAGCCCCTCTGCAAATCGTGAAAAGGGTCGTTTGGTGGAAAAGTGATCTGGTTCTCATTGGCCAAGGAAGAGGCAAATTACTTTGCAAACATCTCCTATTATTAGCTGCTAAGCAACAGCTCACCAAAGTGGAGAGAGAGGGAGACCACCCAGGCAGCCCTTCAAATCGAGGGGAGGGGGGAGAACGAAGGGGCGTCAGAGAGAGGAACTCTTTCAATAAACTCAGCACACTGCTGCCGGCCCTGCTCTGCACATTCCCAATTGCCTTAGCTCGGTTTTAAGAAGCAATCTTACATGCCATATATTGATACAACAGACACAATTGCATTTTTAATCCAGTCTGACATAAACAAAATTAGAAGTTAATCCAGAGTGGTTTCTCACACAAATAAAAGGGAAAAAGTACTGAATAGACTCAATTGTGTACTAAACTAGCTTTATTCGTTGGCAATAACTTCATAAACAAACTCAGTATTATTAAGTGTACTACAATCAAGGTGACCTTTAAAGTAGCTAACAAATTCTAGAAACAAATTCTAACTCTCAGCCAATCTTTCACACTTTCAAAGTTAATTAAATTTGCTTGACTTTGCTCATTGATTGGACTAATTTTATACCAATCTCACTATGTCATTAAACAATGTAATCCCTCTGTTACTGTATTATGTATGCAGTTGTCTTGTCTAATTATACTTAATTGCTAAGGACTTACAGACACATTTTTAATTCCACTGTGCTGTGCAGTTGTTGGTCTTGAACATTGACAGCTGTAGGCCTACTAGCCCTGGAGTAAGGCATTAAACCAGGTAGTTATTGGTTTCCTCTCTGTCACAGCCTATTGTCAACTTCATTCTAACATTGTTTACCTGAGTCTCAAGGCAATATAGTTTCTTAGAGTGAACACTATACATTATACACCAGCCTGGTGTAGGCCTACACAAAAACAATAAAGAGTACAGCTTTTTTGTGCATTAAATACATATTTGTGCTCTACTGTATCGGTTTAATAAAATTCAGTCAGGAGTGAAAAATCTTTAATCTTTAACTTTATAAGAGAAAGTTAAATGACAACTTATGAATATGGTATCAAGCTTAGACAACAAACTGCTGATAAATGAAAGAAACTTGCTACTTGCATTTTGGATGTGTGACAGCAATAGTTGCCACTTTATGAAACCATAAAGGTGATTTTCCCACAGCTCTATAATACTTTCATTTTGTAACTTGTTCAAAAACTTTGAAGACAATGATTTCACATTGAAATAGATTATCACACACCTACATGACTGAGATATACTCAGACTTTTAATCCACCCATCATTCGCCCAACTTAAAAAACATTTCAGTTTGTGGATAACATGTAGCTAGGACACTTTCAACCCAGCCCTTCAAGATGACAATTGGACTGCGAATTCTATTTAGATTCACTGATATTTGAGCAGCATACATGTGCAATAGCAACTATATCATTTACATAAGTGCTCCGCTTTTTGTTTTCATACATGTAAACCACAGACTCTAGGCCTAGTCTAGAATACAATGTGTGAGCGTGGACAGAGATGAGTGGGAAAGGATCCCACTTAGCCCAATATTAATTTCATATCATGGTGGCAGGCAGGGGTGGTACTAATGATCAGCTAGTTTCTCAATTTGTTGAATTGGATGAGGGGAAAAGGCAGCTGGAAATTGGAGCTAATGTGGAATGTGAGTAATTGCCTTGTGTGGCCCCTTGAAGCCTAACAAACTGAGGGAGGTCTGGTCCGAGGTCTAGAGGCCTTGGATAAATAAACCCCAGAGATGACCATGCGCTGTCCAGATATCTGCCATCACAAGGCCTCCCAACATAAACGTTGTTCTCTCTGGCCCTGGCCATTCCTGCCTAGCCCCGGTTCTGTATGTGCAATTGCAAAGTACGGAACCACCCTCGCACTCACGCATCACATGACAGCTGAGCTGTGCTGCAGTCAACCATGTGTTTATTTATCATAAACCTAGGCGTGCTTGCATTTCTTTTTCATATGGCCCAGTGGAGACGGGCACACATTCTACTAGGTTAGAGTTCGCATGAACTAACAGGGTTAAATAATTTGCAGTTTAAGTTAGCACATACAAAGTGGGATACAATTCAGTTTCTTGGGTTTTTAATTGTTATTTGTGAAAGAGAACATGTAGAGAAACTCAAGTTTTAAATCCTAAGAAGATCTGATTTTCTGGACAGACTAAGCCTAGTCCAGTACTAAAAAGCATGCTCAATGGAAATGATCCCTTCAAATAGGTTTTTATTCAAGGACTATGCTTAAAGACATGCTCATGAACTTTGGAGACTGTGTTTTTAAACATACCGCTTTGGGCTGCATGTTTCAATGTGTAGTTCATACATACATAATCTATTAGAAGAATTACTGTTTTACCTCAATTAGACACAAAATCCCTATTTTGAAAGCGACTGTTTTTCTGGAAGCTGTGTTGCGCCAACTTCCCTACATTTTCCCCCAAGTGGGCCAGCCCACTAGCAATTTGAGTTCTAGTCAATAAGCTACAGCCCCTCTCATTTGAGTGACAGCTAGCAAGATGCACACACAACAGAGCGAGAGAGAGAGAGCAATGACGTGGTGCACATATTTGCACATGTGACGTACTACGCAATTGTCGGTGGCCACTTTTGGCTCGTGAGCACTACTTTCAGAACTACTGGCTAAAAAGTATACAAAAGTACCACTGGATAATCTCTTTAATCTGTGTATGGGGAACTGGACCTCAAAGAAGATTCTCCATTAACTTTGCTTTTTAGTCCAGGAATTGGCTTAATATGTGTCCATAAACCACCCCATAAGAGTACAAATTGACATGTTGTGACATTTTGGTACATCATATGAAATTCAACAAAATGATTAACTTAAAAGCTTTAAAGATCTGTATATACAGTACACTACCGTTCAAAAGTTTGGGGTCATTAACACAGAAATGTCCTTGTTTTTGAAAGAAAAGCACATTTTTTGGTCAATTAAAATAACATCAAATTGATCAGAAATACAGTGTAGACATTGTTAATGTTGTAAATGTCTATTGTAGCTGGAAACGGCAGATTTTTTATGGAATATCTACATAGGCGTACAGAGGCCCATTCTCAGCAACCATCACTTCTGTGTTCCAATGGCACGTTGTGTTAGCTAATCCAAATTGATCATTTTAAAAGGCTAATTGATCATTAGAAAACCCTTTTGCAATTATGCTAGCACAGCTGAAAACTGTTGTGCTGATTAGAGAAACAACAAAACTGTCCTTCTTTAGACTAGTTGAGTATCTGGAGCATCAGCATTTGTGGGTTCTAATTGTAACTTCCGTTGGCTGATAGGCTACGTGTAAATCCAATGTTGTTACTGTGTGAATACAGCACTTTGGTAACCAAGGTAATTACAATGTTCCGCGTGGTATAAGGGCAACTGATTTTCCTTTATGGACCAGATACATTACACAAATTATTCACTTTCAAACAATATTTGTCTAAACAGAACACATCATCTATTACAATCACTATTAACTAAATGCATTTCAGGATGAATAAATCAAGAACAAAAAACATATGACAATCATGTATTTGAATCAACAAGTGAAAAGAGTATATCAGACCGTACACCACGGGTATGACAAAACATTTATTGTTACTGCTCTAATTACGTTGGTAACCAGTTTATAATAGCAATAAGGCACCTCTGGGGTTTGTGGTATATGGCCAATATACCACGGCTAAAGGCTGTATCCATAAGAACAATCCTTTGGTTGTGTATAATCCATGGAGGGAACTATTTACTCTTAAATCTTCTTATTTTCTTAAGTAATGTTTACTTCTACCATTTACTCTTAATTCATGGTTCTACTGTTGGCCTACTGTTTGGAGCAACAAAAGACAAACTAAAAAGACAAATTAAACAATGCTTTCTTAAATATTCGTAAGCCAAAAAGTTCATTGTAACAGAATGACGTGTACATGTAAGCATTGTAAGGGCTCTGTCAGTCTGTAAAGAAAGAGACCTGCCACACAGTCAGAGATACCATTCATTATGATAATGTATTTCTTTCCCCCTTGGTCATCCTAGTGAATGGATTCCTTAAAGAAAAAAACAACACTTTTCTGTCCATCTTTGTTTGTGTTTCTCTAACAAAGGATTTGTCAGACTTTAGCAGGTGGCAACTGAGGCAGAATCAGACTTGTTTATGGGTCTCTCATCAACTTATGACTTATGAGAACCATTATGTGACTATATTGTGAGGTGGGTTGAACTCAGAGAAAGCAAGGACAACAGACTATAGATCAAATGCTTTGAAATGTGTTGTCAGTGCACTTTGACATATCTTTGTATCACGATCCATTGAAACATAAATTAAATCAAGTTTTATTGGTCGCGTACATATTTTGCAGATGTTATCAAAGGCAAAATGATTGTGTTTCTAGCTCAGTGCAGTAATGCCTTTACAATACACAGTTCCCAAAATTAAAAGAACATAAGTAAGAAATATCAGGATGAGCAATGTCAAGAGTCTGGAATATAAATACAGTGGGGAGAACAAGTATTTGATACACTGCCGATTTTGCAGGTTTTCCCACTTACAAAGCATGTAGAAGTCTGTAATTTTTATCATAGGTACTCTTCTACTGTGAGTGACGGAATCTAAAACAAAATTCCTGAAAATCACATTGTATGATTTTTAAGTAATTAATTTGCATTTTATTGCATGACATAAGTATTTGATACATCAGAAAAGCAGAACTTAATATTTGGTACAGAAACCTCTGTTTGCAATTACAGAGATCATACATTTCCTGTAGTTCTTGACCAGGTTTGCACACACTGCAGCAGGGATTTTGGCCCACTCCTCCATACAGACCTTCTACAGATCCTTCAGGTTTCGGGGCTATCGCTGGGCAATACGGACTTTCAGCTCCCTCCAAAGATTTTCTATTGGGTTCAGGTCTGGAGACTGGCTAGGCCACTCCAGGACCTTGAGATGCTTCTTACGGAGCCACTCCTTAGTTGCCCTGGCTGTGTGTTTCGGTTTCGTTGTCATGCTGGAAGACCCAGCCACGACCCATCTTCAATGCTCTTACTGAGGGAAGGAGGTTGTTGGCCAAGATCTCGCGATACATGGCCCCATCCATCCTTCCCTCAATACGGTGCAGTCGTCCTGTCCCCTTTGCAGAAAAGCATCCCCAAAGAATGATGTTTCCACCTCCATGCTTCACGGTTGGGATGGTGTTCTTGGGGTTGTACTCATCTTTCTTCTTCCTCCAAACACGGCGAGTGGAGTTTATACCAAAAAGCTCTATTTTTGTCTCATCAGACCACATGACCTTCTCCCATTCCTCCTCTGGATCATTCAGATGGTCATTGGCAAACTTCAGATGGGCCTGGGCATGAGCTGGCTTGAGCAGGGGGACCTTGCGTACGCTGCAGGATTTTAATCCATGACGGCGTAGTGTATTACTAATGGTTTTCTTTGAGACTGTGGTCCCAGCTCTCTTCAGGTCATTGACCATGTCCTGCCGTGTAGTTCTGGGCTGATCCATCACCTTCCTCATGATCATTGATGCCCCACGAGGTGAGATCTTGCATGGTGCCCCAGACCGAGGGAGATTGACCGTCATCTTGAACTTCTTCCATTTTCTAATAATTGCGCCAACAGTTGTTGCCTTCTCACCAAGCTCCTTGCCTATTGTCCTGTAGCCCATCCCAGCCTTGTGCAGGTCTACAATTGTATCCCTGATGTCCTTACACCGCTCTCTGGTCTTGGCCATTGTGGAGAGGTTGGAGTCTGTTTGATTGAGTGTGTGGACAGGTGTCTTTTATACAGGTAACGAGTTCAAACAGGTGCAGTTAATACAGGTAATGAGTGGAGAACAGGAGGGCTTCTTAAAGAAAAACTAACAGGTCTGTGAGAGCCGGAATTCTTACTGGTTGGTAGGTGATCAAATACTTTTGTCATGAAATAAAATGCAAATTAATTATTTTAAAATTATACAATGTGATTTTCTGGATTTTTGTTTTAGATTCCGTCTCTCACAGTTGAAGTGTACCTATGATAAAAATTACAGACCTCTACATGCTTTGTAAGTAGGAAAACCTGCAAAATCGGCAGTGTATCAAATACTTGTTCTCCCCACTGTATATATGTATATGATGGTGTGTTTAGACATTATCGACAGTATATGAATAGAAAGGGTGTGTACAGCAGTAGTTCTATAGGATGACCCTTGACTAGAATACAGTATACACTGAGTGTATAAAATAATTAGAAAACCTGCTCTTTTCCATGACAGACTGACCAGGTGAATCCAGGTGAAAGCTATAATCCCTTATTGATGTCACTTGTTAAATCCACTTCAATCAGTGTAGATGAAGGGGAGGAGACAGGTTAAAGAACGATTTTTAAGCCTTGAGACAATTGAGACATGAATTGTGTATGTGTGCCATTCAGAGGATGAATGGACAAGACAAAAGATTTGAATGCCTTTGAACGGGGTATTGTAGGTGCCAGGCGCACCGGTTTGTGACAAGAACTGCAACGTTGCTGGGTTTTTCACGCTCAACAGTTTCCTGTGTGTATCAAGAATGGTCCACCACTCAAAGGACATCCAGCCAACTTGACACAACTGTGGGAAGCATTGGAGTCACCATGGGAAAGCATCCCTTTGGATCGCTTTCGACACCTTGTAGAGATCATGCCCATGCCCCGACAAATTGAGTCTGTTCTGAGGGCAACTCAATATTAGGAAGGTGTTCTTAATGTTTTGTGCACTGAATGTATGAAGTGGGGAAAAACAGTATGTAAACATTAAAGTGACCAGTGTTCAATGACTCTGTACATAGGGCAGCAGTCTCTAAGGTGCAGGGTTGAGTACCGGGTGGTAGCTGGCTAGTAACAGTGACTAAAGTTCAGGACTGGTACATTTAAGCAAAGATCATATATCATATATCATCAGACAGTAACAGTTAAATAACTCAGAAGAGCATTGCATCCATAAAAGAAAACAACATATCACATTGGGGAATGCATTTGATCTGGCAGCACTAAATAAAAATAGTAATTTACAAAAACAGAGAACCCAGACTAGCTGTCTGACTGACTCAATTAAAGACATTAACTGGTGACAAAAGCTATGCACTGTCATGCTGATAATTATCAAACCTCAAACCTACTGCCTTGTTTAGCAGCTAGCTGAAAACCACAGTGGTGAACTACTGAGATATCTGAGTAAGCGTGCCTCACACGTTCCTATATCTTTTTATCCCCTATATATTTATATATTCCTATGGTATTGTTATCTCATGCTTCCTCCACACACACCCTTTGTTAAAGTAGCATATCCAAGTGTTCTTTCTGTTGAGTTGCTTAAAGATACTGTGTGTGTTGGAGGTGGGTGTGGGGTTGGAGGGACGCAGCAGTGTCTCAAAAGGGAGGAAATTAGTTTGTGCCTCAACAACACAGAAGACAAACGGAGGAAGTGTTTTGTTAATGTGTAGGGGTCAGCAACAAATATGCCAGTCTCTCGCCCTCCAACACGCTCAGCCCTCCAGCCCCAAAACCACCCACCTACCCTGCGCCAACCCCCAAAGTCCCAAACTCCACCCCACCACACACTCCTCCCTTTGAGCAGAGCGGGTGACGGCCTCTTTTGCTCCAAGCCCTGAAACTTCTCTCCCCTAGATGTCAAAATACATTACGGACAAAACACTTTACAATTTACATACAGTTAAAAACATTAACATGTAGTCTGCATGTGTATGTATGCATCTATCAGTTACACATGTCAATACATACACACAAAAAGTAGGTCACATGGGAGAGAGGCATTGTGCTGTGAGGTGTTGCTTCATGTTGCTTTTTTAAAACCAGGTTTGTTGTTCATTAGTGCAATATGAGATGGAAGGCAGTTCCATGCAATCAGTGGTTAATGTGAGCACCACCCTGTAAGCCAGGGCAGGGTGCTGCTCCACCAGAGCTGGCGGCATCTGCGTCCCAAATACACTATTAAATAGGGAATAGGGTGCCATTTGGGATACAGCGTCTTGGACCAGTTCCTGGGCAGTATTTATATCACTGTCTTCATGTCTTCATGATTTATGCCACCATGGGCTTCGCAAGTACCACTGCACTTACACTACTTACAGCAACTGCCAAGGCACATTGAACCACTGCCTGCCTGTTAACATTAGTATCTTCATTTGGATGAGAGCCTGCCAACGTTCACACCATGCAGCTGAGCTGACGCAGAGGTACGGAGAGGTGTGGAGAGAGGGAATCAACAAACATAAAGCAGTAGATACAGTAAACATATAACATGGACATTCAATTTCATCACTTTGAAAAAGTTCCCCAATTCTGTTGAGCGACCACTCTGATCAATTTAACCCTTTATACTCTGTCCATGGTGGTAGGGCCTGTTATATCATAGTAACAAATAGCCCTATGGAGACTAACCCAGACCTACCCAGAGAGAGCGAGAGCTGATATATGATCTGTTGGATGACATCTGATCTCGAACCCCGGAAAACACAAGCATCTGTCACATTTGGCCCAGAGGGGTGGGGACTGACACTGAACACAGAGCTGGATAGCCCTTAACCAAACCAGCACAGCCACAGGGACTCAGAGTAGGCTGCTGTATAAATATACAAACCTGGCTTTCCAAAACAACCCATGCCAGATCTCATAAACTTGACTTTATGCTCAGGTCAGAGGCTACTCAAAGGGTTAAAGTTTAAAGCAGGAAGAAAATATATCTATATTTTATGAATAACCATTAATGTATGTAGGCATGTCTTTAAATGGTCACAAAGGAGGGGTCTTGAAGATTGTGGATGGCAGTTTTGATTAGAACAGAAAAAAAGTTTACAATAACTTTTTTATTGGGACTTGAATCAATTTGCTGGATTACAAAATGAAAAAGCGAGTTGAAAGTTAAGTTATTATTCTTGCATCACTAATGACAAAAACTAAAGAATAAAGATGAGAAAAGACAAGAGACATAATTACTCTCCCAACAACACTAAATTACATACATTGGTCACAGGCACACTATAAATCAGACCACTAAATCACACGACATAGACAGAGCATCTTCCTGGAGATCTGTTGTTCGTGACTAAGGAACTTCAGACCTGTAATTTAAGAAATAAGCTGGCAAAGGAATGCAATAAATCTTTGACAGCACAGAGGAAGAAAAATGTAAAACAATAAAGAGAGCAACTCTTATGTTTCTATCAGTTTGTGAAAGTGGGCGGGATTGTATGTTACTTGATGAGATCTCACTGGGTGGTCCGGCCCACAGGTTTTGTGTACAAATAAACTTAACCCCCATTGTGCTTCTCTGGTCCTCTGCTGCACCACACAGCACAGCACTAACACACAGACTCCTAGGCTGAATAGTTGAGTGGAGGAATGTATGCATAAAAGAGAACACACTGACCGAACAAACGCCTAACAACACTTTATATAGAATCACCCAGAAAACAACTGACAATATTCACACAAAGAACACCACTGAAACTGAGCCTAGGGATAAACACAGTTGCTTTTATTTGGACACAATATAAAAAAAAATAAAGACAATGGACCACCACTGCCTGGTGGTCAGTTAGTTTGCCTCACTGCTGTGGTTTCTGTTGGATCTGTCAGCAAGGTGTAGGACTGGTCGGTCGGTCAGTCTTCCCCTGGTCTAGATCTCCATCAGCTGGTCAGTTCCAACAATGACCTCGTTAGTCCTTTCAGCTACAGAGTGAGAAGAAAGCACTTACAATTAGACATTTGAGTTAGAAGATTATGACCCCTTCTGTAGAACCTGGTATGAGGTGAACTGTATAATTAAGCCAGGCCTAGGACCCCCAGACTTAGCAGGTGTAGCAATAGGCTAGTTAATTGGTTTTGGGTTGTTCCATGTCATTTCAGAAAGCCAGGACACCCACCATCTCAGATTGTTCTGAAACTGTTTCTGTAGTAATAAATAAAAAAGAACAGCATTCCTGCAACATAATTTCGTTGAAATAAAATTGTATGGATTGTATCCAAATTGGCCATTTTAATTTATAGGATTCATATAATATTCAATAGATATAGGATTTGGACCAAACTTTTTTTTTTAAACAGTTAGTAAGACACAGAATCTAAAGAAATTGTCGAAAGCCACCCACGGACTCCCACACTAATCCCATCCCAACAGTTCTCGATGTCTGACAAAAGTATGGAGCTGTGGCTCTGAGTATTGTTTCTTCATCCTATTTAATGTGTTCTCAGTGAATTTAGTGACCCCTCCCCCCCGGTAATAAATACCAATACCGTTCAGCAGAATGTGTCATTGTTGTTAGGTTCATGACCCATCCTACATCCTGATATTACCGGGCTCTGACCACTAGATAATGCTGTTCCTGCTATAAACTGAAAAAACGTTGAAAGAACATTACCCCCCAATGTTAAGGGGATAGTTAACCCAAAAGACACATTGGTTTCCTTACCGTGTAAGCAGTCTATGGACAAGGTATGACAGCAACCCATGCTTTGGGTTTTGTTTGCCAATGTTTCAAATGATAACTTTTTAGCATTTGTAGCACAAAACCCAATGCAAGTCAATGGTACCTACAGTATATTAGAAATGTCACACTCCATATCCAAGTCATCCTAAAGTATCTAAAAATGGATTGTGCAAATCAATGTTATACAGTGCCTTCAGAAGGTATTCATACACTGACTTATTACAAATTTTGATGTGTTACAGCCTGAATTCAAAATGGATTAAATATATGTTTTTCTCTCACCCATCTACACACAATACCCCATAATGAAAAAGTGAAAGTGTTTTTTTGAAATGTTTGCAAATTTATTGAAAATTAAATACAGAAATATATACTTTAAGATGACATGGATATGAATCGTGAGGGTTATATATGACGTTTTTTCAATTTATAGCAGGTACAGCATTATCTAGTGGTCAGAGCATGGTAATGTCAAAATCAAATTAAATAAAATGTTATTGGTCACATACACATATTTAGCAGATGTTATTGCGGGTGTAGCAAAATGCTTGTGTTCCTAGCTCCAACAGTGCAGTAGTATTTAAAAATTCACAACAATACACACATCTAAAAGTAAAAGAATGGAATTAAGAAATATATGGCAGGCAACGTGTCCCCGGTGATGTGCACCACCCTGCAGTTGCGGTCGGGGAGTCCTGTGGTTGCGGTCGGTGCAGTTGCCGACAGGATCTTAGGGGCCAAGCCAAATATCTTCAGCCTCCGGAGGTTGAAGAGGCACTGTTGCACATTCTTCACCACACTGTCTGTGTGGGTGGACCATTTCAGATTGTCAGTAATGTGTACGCCAAGGAACTTTTAAGCTTTCCACCTTATCCACTGCGGTCACGTCGATGTGAATAGGGGTGGGCTCTCTCTGTTCTCTCCTGAAGTCCACGATCAGCGACTTCATTATGTTGATGTTGAGGGAGAGGTTATTTTCCTGGAACCACTCCGCCAGGGCCCTCACCTCCTTCCTGTAGGAGTTGGAGGTGTGCGTTGCCACGCAGTCACGGGTGAACATGGCGTACATGAGGGGGCTGAGCATGCACCCTTGTGGGGCCCCAGTGTTGAGGATTAGCGTAG
This sequence comes from Thymallus thymallus, assembly GCA_023634145.1. Taxonomy (NCBI): domain Eukaryota; kingdom Metazoa; phylum Chordata; class Actinopteri; order Salmoniformes; family Salmonidae; genus Thymallus; species Thymallus thymallus. Next base: position 21,576,262 of record CM042382.1, on the reverse strand, counting down.
TGGAGGTGTTGTTTCCTACCTTCACCACCTGGGGGACGGCCCGTCAGGAAGTCCAGGACCCAGTTGCACAGAGTGGGGTTCAGACCCAGGGCCCCGAGTTTAATGATGAGCTTGGAGGGTACTATGGTGTTGAAGGCTGACCTACAGTTAATGAACAGCATTCTTATATAGGTATTCCTCTTGTTCAGATGGGGTAGGGCAATGTGCAGTGCAATGGAGATTGCATCATCTGTGGATCTATTGGGATGGTATGCAAATTGAAGTGGGTCTAGGGTGTCAGGTAAGGTAGAGGTGACATGATCCTTAATTAGCCTCTCAAAGCACTTCATGATGACAGAAGTGAGTGCCACGGGGCAGTAGTCATTTAGTTCAGTTAACTTTGCTTTCTTGAGTACAGGAACAATGGAGGACATCTTGAAGCAAGTGGGGACAGCAGACTGGGATTGGTAGAGATTGAATATGTCTGTAAACACTCCAGCAAGCTGGTTTGCGCATGCTCTGAGGACGCGGCTAGGGATACTGTCTGGACCGGCAGCCTTGCGAGGGTTAACACGCTTAAATGTCTTACTCACCTCGGCCACAGAGAATGAAAGACCAACGGCCTTGGGATCGGACCGTGTCGGTGGCACTGTGTTATCCTTAAAGCGGGAGAAGAAGGTGTGTAGCTTGTCCGGGAGCAAGACGTTGGTGTTCACAACGTGGCTGGTTTTCCCTTTGTAATCCGTGATAGTCTTTAGACCCTGCAACATCCACTTTATCTCTATACTTGCCTGTTTGATTGCCTTACAGAGGGAATAACTACACTGTTTGTATTAGACTTTATTCCCAGTCACCTTGCCATGGTTAAATGCAGTGGTTCGCGCTTTCAGTTTTGCACGAATGATGCCATCTATCCACGGTTTTTGGTTTGGGTAGGTTTTAATAGTCACAGTGGGAACATCATCCCCTATGAAAACTCAGTCACCGTGTCCGTGTATACGTCAATGTTATTCTCAAAGGCAACTCTGAGTGTTCTGATTTGCCGAAGGGAGGGCGGGGGAGGGCCTTCCAGCCATCCCAGAAGGGACAGTAACAATGGCTGAGAGTTTTTGTAGCGCGAGTACTACAAGCAATGTGTTGATAGAACTTCGGTAGCGTTTTTTTTTTCAAATTTGCTTTGTTTAAATTCCTAGCTACAATAAATGCGGACTCAGGACATGTGGTTTCCAGTTTACACCAAGTCCAGTGTAGTTCCTTGAGGGCCGTCGTGGTATCGGCTTGAGGGGGAATATAAATGGTTGTGCTATACCCGAAGTGAATTCTCTTGAGAGGTAGTACGGTTGACATTTGATTGTGAGGTATTCTAGGTCAGGTGAACAAAAGGACTTGTTCTTGTACGTTATTACAATCACACCATGAGTAGTTAATCATGAAACATACACCATGCCTTTCTTCTTCCTGGTAAGTTCATTATTCCTGTCTGCGCAATATACTGAGAACCCAGCTGGCTGTATGGATGGGGACAGTATATCCGGAGAGAGCCATGATTCCGTGAAACAGGGTATGTTACAGTCCCTGATGTCTCTCTGGAAGGAGATTCACGCCCTGAGCTCGTCTACTTTATTGTACAAGGACTGAACATTAGCAAGTAAAATACTCGGAAGTGGTGGATGGTGTGCACGCCTCCTGAGTCGGACTAGAAGGACACTCAGAATACCTCTTCTCTGGCGGCGTCTTGGAGCAGCCTCTGGGTTAAGACTGCACCGCGGGGTACAAACAAAGGATCCAATTTGGGAAAGTCGTATTTCTGGCTGTAATGCTGGTGATTTACCGCCGCTCTGATATACAAAAGTTATTTCCGGCTAATAAGAGAAAAAACGTTCTGGGCTAATAATGTAAGAAGTAACACACAAAGTTGCGTAGGAGCAGAGCTGCCATGTCTGTCGGCGCCATCTTCCATGATGTAGGATGGGAAATTAACCTACCAATTACTAATTTAATAATTCAATTACTAATTTCTCTTAACGGGGAAGAAAATCACCACCAAATTCACTGAGGATACACTACATAGGATTAAGAAACAATACTTGGAGCAGCAGCTCCATACTACTCCATCAGACATTGAGAACTGATACTGTTGGGGTGGGATTGGTGTGGGGGGTGGCTTTTGACAATTTCTTTGGATTCCTCATGTCTAACGCATTGTTAGTAAGTTAGGTCCAAATCAGATGTTAGGTACTATATTTATTGAATATTATAGGAATCTTATAAATTCTAATGACTATTTGGGTGCAATCAATTAGCTTAATTTCTCAGAGAAAAAATTATATTTCAACAAAATAATGTTAAAGGAATACTAATCTTATCTGTTTCTAACAGAAACGATTTCAAAACAATCTTGAGATGATGGGTGTTGAAATCCTCTTGCTTGTGTGCTTTTTGAGGTGGAAACGACCCTTTCATAAAACAAGTGTTTGAAAGACTTAAGTCATGTTCTGGTCTTTGCAGTGCTCTTTCAAGCAGAAATGAAATGAATTAAGGTAGTTGACATGCTCAACTCAGACAAAAAAATGTATATCTTCATGTGCCAAATCAACACTTTCCCTCTCAATATGGTAGATGGACCAGGATATTAGGACAAAAAACAAGGTGAAAACAGATGATTCCTTGCCTCACATACGGGTGATGCCTAACAGCCTAATGAAACACAAACACGGAGGCGAGCCTGCTATCCATCTAGAGCAAGACAACTAATCCAAACTAAACTGTAGGGAAAGTGATTCATGATCCATATAAAAGACATATTTTAGTGTGAAGGAATCTGAAAGGCTCTGTTTTTGCATTCAGAGTTTGGAGGAAAGAGAAATAGAGCATGGAACACCGGGAGAGCAGTGTATTTCCAAGATACAGTGAGGGAGAGGGCTAGGTGGAGGAGAGAAGAGCATGTCTGTGACCCAGAAGCCTGGAGAACAGTCTGGTTCTTTATGAAGCAGCAGCAACACCTGCAGTCCCACCACCACCGGACAGCCTGCGCAGTCAGCTGACGTCTGTCGGTCTGTGGCTGTCTGACAGGGTGGTCTCTCTCCACAGCAGACAGACACTTCCATCTAACTGCTTTGTGAGCGGAGGCGTAATGCTTTAACCAGCCATGCTCTTCATTTATCCTCTGACGAGAGAGGCGACCCACCTGATACAGATGGTGCTTAGAGGCAGACTGAGCACCTTGAGGAACAACTGCTTCAGGTGATTTCTATATAAAGCATCATATGGATAGCATTTCTGTATAAGAGAACCTGCTGTTCCCAGTATGTATGTAATATGTATACACAGTGGGCCTATGAAGTCAGATTGACCCTGTGAAGTCAGATTGAAAGGGAAAATAAAAAACCTTCACTTTAAATCGAAGTGTAAGTATATCAATCAGACAGTCACTGTAGTAGATATAAGCACTATCAAATATAATGTCATAACAGCTGACATAACCTGTCATAATATGGTCATAACACTGCCATGGCCCATATATTTACACCTGTTGTGACATACATGGATTATTTATGACACCTACATTTGAAAGTTTGTCTCTTAAATCCTTAGTTTTTGTTGTAAGGAATTCTTTACAGTCATGTTTTTTTTTATCATATTTTTAAAACCTGTAGAAAATATACTTTATGACACAAATGACATGAAGCATTATGTCACTTTACATGGTCTAAGAAAATACACTTTATGACACTGTCAAGAAGTATTATGACAATACTGTGTCACTTTACATGGACTAAGAAAATACACTTTAAGACACTGTCAAGAGGCATTATGACCATCATAATAATATAAGCCAGATATATATATTTTTAATGTTTTTTTATTTAACCTTTATTTAAATAGACAAGTCAGTTAAGAACAAATTCTTATTTATAATGTTGCCCTACCAAAAGGCAAAAGACCTCCTGCTGGGACGGGGGCTGGGATTATAATAAATAAATAAAAAATAAATAAATAAATAAAATATAAATATAGGACCAAACACACATCACAACAAGAGAGAGAAAACAACACTACCAAAAGAGATACCTAAGACAACAACACAGCAAGGCAGCAACACATGACAACAACATGGTAGTAACACAACTTGGTAGCAGCACAAAACATTGTACAAACATTATTGGGCACAGACAACAGCACAAAGGGCAAGAAGGTAGAGATGACAATACATCACGCAAAGCAGCCACAACTGTCAGTAAGAGTGTCCATGATTGAGTCTTTGAATGAAGAGACTGATATAAAACTGTCCAGTTAGAGTGTTTGTTGCAGCTCGTTCCAGTCGCTAGCTGCAGCGAACTGAAAAGACAAGCGACCCAGGGATGTGTGTACATTTGGGACCTTTAACAGAATGTGACTAGCAGAACGGGTGTTGTATGTGGAGGATGAAGGCTGCAGTAGATATCTCAGATAGGGGGGAGTGAGGCCTGAGAGGGTTTTATAAATACGCATCAACCAACGGGTCTTGTGACGGGTATACAGAGATGACCAGTTTACAGAGGCAGTGATGTGTCCTATAAGGTGCGTTGGGGGCAAATCTGATGGCCGAATGGTAAAGAACATCTAGCCGCTCGAGAACACCCTTAACTGCCGATCTATAAATTATGTCTCCGTAATCTAGCATGGGCAGGATAGTCATCTGAATCAGGGTTAGTTTGGCAGCTGGGGTGAAAGAGGAGTGATTACGATAGAGGAAACCAAGTCTAGATTTAACTTTAGCCTGCAGCTTTGATATGTGCTGAGAGAAGGACAGTGTGCCGTCTAGCCATACTCCCAAGTACGTGTATGAGGTGACTACCTCAAGCTTTAAACCCTCAGAGGTAGTAATCACACCTGTGGGGAGAGGGGCATTGTTCTTACCAAACCACATGACCTTTGTTTTGGAGGTGTTCAGAACAAGGTTAAGGGTAAAGAAAGCTTGTTGGACACTAAGAAAGCTTTGTTGTAGAGCATTTAACACAAAATCTGGGGAGGGGCCAGCTGAGTATAAGACTATCATCTGCATATAAATGGATGAGAGAGCTTCCTGCTGCCTGAGCTATGTTGTTGATGTAAATTGAGAAGAGCGTGGGGCCTGGGATTGAGCCTTGGGGTACTCCTTTGGTGACAGGCAGTGGCTGAGACAGCAGATTTTCAGACTTTATACACTGCACTCTTTGAGAGAGGTAGTTAGCAAACCAGACCAAAGACCCCACAGAGACACCAATACTCCTTAGCCGGCCCACAAGAATGGAATGGTCTACCGTATCAAAAGCTTTGGCCAAGTCAATAAAAATAGCAGCACAACATGCTGCAATCAAGGGCAGTGGTGACATCATTGCAGTGGTACATCCATAACCTGAGCGGAAACCAGATTGCATACCAGAGAGAATACTATACAGTCGTGGTCAAAAGTTTTGAGAATGACACAAGTATTGGTCTCCACAAAGATTGCTGCCTCAGTGTTGATGATGTCAATTTGCATATACTGCAGAATGTCATGAAGAGTGATCAGATGAATTGCAATTAATTGCAAAGTCCCTCTTTGCCATGAAAATGAACTTAATCCCCCAAAAACATTTCCGCTGCATTTCAGCCCTGCCACAAAAGGACCAGCTGCCATCATGTCAGTGATTGTCTCGTTAACACAGGTGAGAGTGTTGACGAGGACAAGGCTGGAGAACACTCTTGTCATGCTCATTGGAGTCAGAATAACAGACTGGAAGCTTTAAAACGAGGGTGGTGCTTGAAATCATTGTTCTTCCTCTGTCAACCATGGTTACCTGCAATGAAACACGTGCCGTCATCATTGCTTTGCACAAAAAGGGCTTCACAGGCAAGGATATTGCTGCTGGTAAAATTGCACCTAAATCAACCATTTATCAGATCATCAAGAACTTCAAGGAGAGAGGTTCAATTGTTGTGAAGAAGGCATCAGGGCGCCCAAAAAAGTCCAGCAAGCGCCAGGACCGTCTCCTAAAGTTGATTCAGCTGCGGGATCGGGGCACCACCAGTGCAGAGCTTGCTCAGGAATGGCAGCAGGCAGGTGTGAGTGCATCTGCACGCACAGTGAGGCGAAGACTTTTGGAGGATGGCCTGGTGTCAAGAAGGGCAGCAAAGAAGCCACTTCTCTCCAGGAAAAACATCAGGGACAGACTGATATTCTGCAAAAGGTACAGGGATTGGACTGCTGAGGACTGGGGTCATTTTCTCTGATGAATCCCCTTTCCGATTGTTTGGGCCATCCGGAAAACACCTTGTCCGGAGAAGACAAGGTGAGCGCTACCATCAGTCCTGTGTCATGCCAACAGTAAAGCATCCTGAGACCATTCATGTGTGGGGTTGCTTCTCAGACAAGGGAGTGGGCTCACTCACAATTTTGCCTAAGAACACAGCCATGAATAAAGAATGGCACCAACACATCCTCCGAGAGCAACTTCTCCCAACCATCCAAGAACAGTTTGGTGACGACCAATGCCTTTTCAAGCATGATGGAGCACCTTGCCATAAGGCAAAAGTTATAACTAAGTGGCTCGGGGAACAAAACATCAACATTTTGGGTCCATGGCCAGGAAACAAAAACCCACAACTTCTGACAAACTCCAAGCATTGATTATGCAAGAATGGCCTGCCATCAGTCAGGATGTGGCCCAGAAGTTAATTGACAGCATGCCAGGGCGGATTGCAGAGGTCTTGAAAAAGAAGGGTCAACACTGCAAAATATTGACTCTTTGCATAAACTGAATGTCATTGTCAATGAAAGCCTTTGACACTTATGGAATACTTGTAATTATACTTGCAAACATCAAGAAAGCCAGTCAGTAGATTATTTACATGTTTTCCCCAACACTTTTGATAAACAGGGCAGAATATAAATATGCCTATAACAGTTGGGAACCTCCCCAGAATGGAGAGACAGGTTAAAAAAGGCCAGAGATAGGCTTGGCGATGATAGGGGCAGCAACCTTAAAGAAGAAAGGGTCTAAACCATGTGACAAAGGTGTTTTTTTGGGGTCAAGTTTCAGGAGCTCCTTTAGTACTTCGGACTCAGTAACTGTCTCCAGGGAAAAACTTTGTAGCAGGGCAGGGGAAAAAGAGGGAGAAGCATCGGGGATAGTTGCATTAGAAGGGCTGGCAGAATAGGAAAAGTTGGACGGGCAAGGAGGCATGGCTGAGTCAAATAGGAATCCTGACTTACCAAAGTGGTGATTAAAGAGCTCAGCCATGTGCTTCTTGTCAGTAACAACCACATCATCAACTTTAAGGGACATGGGCAGCTGTGAGGAGGAGGGTTTATTCTCCATGTCTTTAACCGTTTTCCAGAATTTATTGAGGTTAGACCCACAGAGAGAGAACTTAAAGTAACTAACTTTGGCCTTCCGGATAGCCTGAGTGCACTTATTTCTCATTTGCATGAACGAGAGCCAGTCAGCCTGAGTAAGCGTGTGCCGGGCCTTTCACCAAACGCAATTCTTGAGGTGGAGTAACTCTGCAAGATCACGGTCGAACCAGGGGCTGAACCTGTTTTTAATAGATATTCCTATCATGTACATTCCCTTATGTCAGTCATCAGTCAAAAAGAGAGCGTCTTGTCCTGCTACTAAAATCTGCTCCTGCATTCACCCCAGTCATCAGAAACAGAGCATTGGGGTAGGTGCATGTCTGATATCAAAATTTGCACAATTACAATGATCATTAAAAAAAATAAACATACTGTTGACAGGTAGGCTATGGTGTAATGGAATGCTTTTCCTTGTGTGGTAGGTTGTGGGTTTTTAAACTCTTATGTAGGTGTCATAACCAGCCATAAAATAACGCAAGTCACAACAGGTCTAAATATGTGTCTTGATAGTGTTATGATCATATTATAAACAGGTTATAAGTTATGTCAGCTGTCATGACATATAACCCTGGGGGTCAAGTAAAGTGTAACCAGAAAAGGTAGCCAGCCAGGCAAATTGTTGAGATCTATTTTGGTGGCCTCTGATACATTCTAATGCCTTAATTCTATCCAAAATACAGTGAAATTATTGAATATTTTATCAACTTTACCAACCAAATAATAAACGCAACATGTAAAGTGCTGGTCCCATGTTTCATTAGCTGAAAAAAAAAGATCACAGAAAAACAGGTAGCCTTCCACAAGCTTCCCACAATAAGTTGGGTGAATTTTGGCACATTACTCCAGACAGAACTGTTGTAACTGAGTCAGGTTTGTAGGCCTCCTTGCTCGCACAAGCTTTTTCAGTTCTGCACACACATTTTCTATAGGATTGAGGTCAGGGATTTGTGATGGCCACTCCAATACCTTGACTTTGTTGTCTTCAAGCCAATTTGCAACAACTTTGTAAGTATGCTTGGGGTCATTGTCCATTTGGAAGACCCATTTGCGACCAAGCTTTAACTTCTTGACTGATGTCTTGAGATGTTGCTTCAATATATCCACATCATTTTCCTTCCTCATGATGCCATCTATTTTGTGAAGAGCACCAGTCCCTCCTGCAGCAAAGCACCCCCACAACATGCTGCCATCCCCGTGCTTCACAGTTGGGATGGTGTGGCCAACAGTTCTATTTTTGTTTCATCAGACCAGAGGACATTTCTCCAAAAAGTAAGATCTTTGTCCCCATGTGCAGTTGCAAACCGTAGTCTGGCTTTTTTATGGCGGTTTTGGAGCAGTGGATTCTTCCTTGCTTAGCAGCCTTTCAGGTTATGTTGATATAGGACTTGTTTTACTGTGGAAATAGATTATTTTGCACCTGTTTCCTCCAGCATCTTCACAAAGTCCTTTGCTGTTGTTCTGGGATTGATTTGCACTTTTCACACCAAAGTACGTTCATCTCTAGGAGACAGAAAGTGTCTCCTTCCTGAGCGGTATGATGGCTGCGTGGTCCCATGGTGTTTATAGTTGCGTACTATTGTTTGTACAGATGAACGTGGTACTTTCAAGCGATTGGAAAATCGTTTCCTAGAATGAACCAGACTTGTGGAGGTCTACAGTTGTTTTTCTGAGATCTTGGCTGATTTCTTTAGATTTTCCCATGATGTCGAGCAAATAGGCAATGAGTTTGAAGGTAGGACTTGAAATACATCCACAGGTACACCTCCAATTGACTCAAATTATGTCAATTAGCCTATCAGAAGCTTCTAAAGCCATGTCATCATTTTCTGAAATTTTCCAAGCTGTTTAAAGGCACAGTCAACTTAGTGTATGTAAACTTCTGACCCACTGGAATTGTGATATAGTGAATTATAAGTTATAAGTGAAATAATCTGTAAACAATTGTTGGAAGAATTACTAGTGTCATGCACAAAGTAGATGTCCTAACTGACTTGCCAAAACTATAGTTTGTTAACATGAAATCTGTGGAGTGGTTGAAAAATTAGTTTTAATGACTTCAACCTAAGTGCATGAAACTTCCAACTTTAACTGTATGTGTGTATATATACACATACAGTACCAGTCAAAAGTTTAGACACACTTACTCATTGTAGAATAATAGTGAAGACACATATGGAATCATGTAGTAAAAATATATTTTATATCTTAGATTCTTCAAAGTAGCCACCCTTTGCCTTGATGACAGCTTTGCACACTCTTGGCATGCTCTCAACCATCTTCAACTGGAATGCTTTTTCAACAGTCTTGAAGGAGTTCCCACATACAGTGGGGAGAACAAGTATTTGATACACTGCCGATTTTGCAGGTTTTCCTACTTACAAAGCATGTAGAGGTCTGTAATTTTTATCATATGTACACTTCAACTGTAAGAGACGGAATCTAAAACAAAAATTCAGAAAATCATATTGTATGATTTTTAAATAATTAATTTGCATGTTATTGCATGACATAAGTATTTGATCACCTACCAACCAGTAAGAATTCCGGCTCTCACAGACCTGTTAGTTTTTCTTTAAGAAGCCCTCCTGTTCTCCACTCATTACCTGTATTAACTGCACCTGTTTGAACACGTTACCTGTATAAAAGATACCTGTCCACACACTCAATCAAACAGACTCCAACCTCTCCACAATGGCCAAGACCAGAGAGCTGTGTAAGGACATCAGGGATAAAATTGTAGACCTGCACAAGGCTGGGATGGGCTACAGGACAATAGGCAAGCAGCTTGGTGAGAAGGCAACAACTGTTGGCGCAATTATTAGAAAATGGAAGAAGTTCAAGATGACGGTCAATCTCCCTCGGTCTGGGGCACCATGCAAGATCTCACCTTGTGGGGCATCAATGATCATGAGGAAGGTGAGGGATCAGCCCAGAACTACACGGCAGGACCTGGTCAATGACCTGAAGAGAGCTGGGACCACAGTCTCAAAGAAAACCATTAGTAACACACTACGCCGTCATGGATTAAAATCCTGCAGCGCACGCAAGGTCCCCCTGCTCAAGCCAGCGCATGTCCAGGCCTGTCTGAAGTTTGCCAATGACCATCTGGATGATCCAGAGGAGGAATGGGAGAAGGTCATGTGGTCTGATGAGACAAAAATAGAGCTTTTTGGTCTAAACTCCACTCGCCGTGTTTGGAGGAAGAAGAAGGATGGGTACAACCCCAAGAACACCATCCCAACCGTGAAGCATGGAGGTGGAAACATCATTCTTTGGGGATGCTTTTCTGCAAAGGGGACAGGACGACTGCACCGTATTGAGGGGAGGATGGATGGGGCCATGTATCGCGAGATCTTGGCCAACAACCTCCTTCCCTCAGTAAGAGCATTGAAGATGGGTCGTGGCTGGGTCTTCCAGCATGACAACGACCCGAAACACACAGCCAGGGCAACTAAGGAGTGGCTCCATAAGAAGCATCTCAATGTCCTGGAGTGGTCTAGCCAGTCTCCAGACCTGAACCCAATAGAAAATCTTTGGAGGGAGCTGAAAGTCCGTATTGCCGAGCGACAGCCCCGAAACCTGAAGGATCTGGAGAAGATCTGGATGGAGGAGTGGGCCAAAATCCCTGCTGCAGTGTGTGCAAACCTGGTCAAGAACTACAGGAAACGTATGATCTCTGTAATTGCAAACAAAGGTTTCTGTACCAAATATTAAGTTCTGCTTTTCTGATGTATCAAATACTTATGTCATGCAATAAAATGCAAATTAATTACTTAAAAATCATACAATGTGATTTTCTGGATTTTTGTTTTAGATTCCGTCACTCACAGTTGAGGAATACCTATGATAAAAATTACAGACTTCTACATGCTTTGTAAGTGGGAAAACCTGCAAAATCGGCAGTGTATCAAATACTTGTTCTCCCCACTGTATGCTGAGCACTTGTTGGCTGCATTTCCTTCACTCTGCAGCCTAACTCATCCCAAACCATCTCAATTGGGTTGAGGCCGGGTGATTGTGGAGGCCAGGTCATCTGATGCAGCACTCCATCACTTTCCTTCTTAGTCAAATAGCCCTTACACAGCCTGGAGGTGTGTTTTGGGTCATTGTCCTGTTGAAAAACAAATGATGGTCCCACTAAGCGCAAACCTGATGGGATGACGTATCGCTGCAGAATGCTGTGGTAGCCATGCTGGTTAAGGGTGCCTTGAATTCTAAATAAATCACTGACAGTGTCACCAGCAAAGCACCCCCACACACAATCACACCACCTCCTCCATCATGGTGGGAACCACACCTTCGGATATCATCCGTTCACCTACTCCGCGTTTCACGAAGGACAGACCAAAGGACAGATTTCTACTGGTCTAATGTTAATTGTTTGTGTTTCTTGGCCGAAGAAAGTCTCTTCTTCTTATTGGTGTCCTTTAGTAGTGGTTCCTTTGCAGCAATTAGACCATGAAGGCCTGATTCACGCAGCCTCCTCTGAACAGTTGGATGTTGAGATGTGTCTGTTACTTGAACTCTGTGACGCATTTATTTGGGCTGCAATCTGATGTGCAGTTAACTCTAATAAACCTATCCTCTGCAGCAGAGGTAACTTCGGGTCTTCCTATCCTGTGGCGGTCCTCATGAGAGCCTGTTTCATCATAGCGCTTGATGGTTTTTGCAGATGCAATTGAAGAAACTTTCAAATTGATTGAACTTTATGTCTTAATGTAATGATGGACTGTCTTTTCTCTTTGCTTATTTGAACTGTTCTTGCCATAATATGGACTTGGTCTTTTACCAAATAGGACTATCTTCTGTATACCACCCCTACTTGGTCACAACACAAATGATTGTCTCAATTGCATTGAGAAGGAAATAAATTCCACAAATTAAATGTTAACAAGGCACACCTGTTAATTGAAATGCATTCCAGGTGACTACCTCATGAAACTGGTTGAGAGAATACCAAGAGTGTGCAAAGCTGTCATCAAGGCAAAGGGTGGCTACTTTTAACATATGCTATTTTATAGTTTTGATGTCTTCACTATTATTCTACAATGTAGTTAATAGTAAAATAAAAAACAATTGAATGAGTAGGTGTGTCCAAACCTTTGACAGTGCCTTCGGAAAGTATTCAGACCCCTTGACTTTTTTCACATTTTCTTACGTTACAGCCTTATTCAAAAAAGATCCTCAGCAATCTAAGCACAATAGCTCATAATGACAAAGCGAAAAAAGGTTTTTTGAAATACTTAATAACATAAGTATTCAGACCCTTTTTTATGAGACTTGAAAATGAGCTGATTGATCATCCTTGAGATGTTTCTACAACTTGATTGGAGTCTACCTGTGGTAAATTCAATCGATTGGACATGATTTGGAAAGGCACACACCTGTCTATATACAGTCCCACAGTTGACAGTGCATGTCAGAGCAAAATCCAAGAGGTCGAAGGAATTGTCCATATAGCTCCGAGACAGGATTGTGTTGAGGCACAGATCTGGAGAAGGGTACCAAAACATTTCTGCAGCATTGAAGGTCCCCAAAAACACAGTGGCCTCCATCATTCTTAAATGAAAGAAGTTTGGAACCACCAAGACTCTTCCTAGAGCTGCCAAACTGAGCAAACTGAGCAATCGGGGGAGTAGAGCCTTGGTCAGGGAGGTGACAGAGCTGTAGAGTTCCTCTGTGGAGATGGGAGAACCTTCCAGAAGGACAACCATCTCTGCAGCACTCCACTAATCAGGCCTTTATGGTAGAGTGGCAAGACGGAAGCCACTCCTCAGTAAAAGGCATGACAGCCTGCTTGGAGTTTGTCAAAAGGCACCTAAAGGACTTTGACCATAAGAAACAAGATTCTCTGTCTGAAGAAACCAAGATTGAACTCTTTGGCCTGAATACCAAGTGTCACGTCTGGAGGACACCTGGGACCATCCCTACGGTGAAGCATGGTGGTAGCAGCATCATGCTGTGGGGATGTTTTTTAGCGGCAGGGACTGGGAGACTAGTCAGGATCGAGGGAAAGATGAACGGGGCAAAGTACAGAGAGTTCCTTTATGAAAATCTGTGCAGCAACGCTCCCCATTCAACCTGACAGAGCTTGAGAGGATCTGCAGAAGAAAATGGGAGAAACTCCCCAAATACAGGTGTGTCAAGCTTGTAGCGTCATACCCAAGAAGACTTGAGGCTGTAATCACTGACAAAGGTGCCTCAATAAAGTACTGAGTAAAGGGTCTGAATACTTATGTAAATGTGATGTCTTTGCTTTGTCATTATGTGGTATTGTGTGTAGAACAATTTTTTATTTTTTTAATCCTTTTTACAATAAGGCTGTAACGTAATAAAATGTGGAAAAAGTAAAGGGGTCTGAATACTTTCTGAATGCACTGTATATGACGACTAACTGTCTGTTGTTACAGATATTGTGTGATGTAATCTTTATAGCTATGCTGCCATATAGTCAGAGTTGCTGAAAAAATAACTCCCAATAGCCAATGTTTGCACTTCAAATCACTATTGACTGCCTGTCTGCATCTTGCTTGTTGATATGCTCATACATATAGCCTAAATAACTCCCCTCCTGAAAAAAGAACATGAAATTTGTAGACTGCCTGTTGTGTAGTGCTTGTCTGCTTTGATTACTGTTACAACAGACAAAGAACTAAGTTTGTTCGAACAAGCAGCAACGGAGACACGGAGAGAGTGAGCACTGAGCAGCAGCTGAAAGGACTCTGATGGAAATCTCTGCATCTTTAGTCCAAAACTTCCAGGTTCCAGAAAATCCGGAACCGTAGCCAGTCCGAACAAAAATATGGTACTTTTAAATCATTAAGATTAAGAACATTCAAATTGAAGGGGAAATTGGCGCTTTGATATGACGAAATCAAAGTGCCTTTGACTTTAGAACTTAGAGAGCGGTTGCCATCCACCGGGCTATTTCGAGGAATTTATGACAGTTATTATAAGTAATGCTTTTATAATGATAGGTTACAATAACCTATACTCTGTTGCAGACTTTTTCAGGGATATCTATGAATTGTGCTCTATTTCTATGCTTTAAACTTAAAAGGAGTTGGGTGGGGGTTTGTGCTGTGCTGAGCTGAGCTGGGCTGTGGGGCTGAATGTGTGGGAAGTACAGTGCATTCAGAAAGTATTCACACCCCTTAACATTTCCACATTTTGTTACGTTACAGCCTTATTCTAAAATGTATTAAATTGTATTTTTTCCTCATTAACCTACACAAAATACCCCATAATGACAAAGTAAAAACACTATATTTATAAAAAACAATTTTTTTAAATGAAATATCAGATTTACATAAGTATTCAGACCCTTTACTCAGTACTTTGTTGAAGCACCTTTGACAGCGATTACAACCTCAAGTCTTCTTGGGTATGACGCTACAAGCTTGTCACACCTGTATTTGGGGAGTTTCTCCCATTATTTTCTGCAGATCCTCTCAAGCATGGTCAGGTTGGATGGGGAGCATCGCTGCACAGCTATTTTCAGGTCTCTCCAGAGATGTTAGATCGGATTCAAGTCCGGACTCTGGCTGGGCCACTCAAGGACCTACAGAGACTTGTCCCGAAGCCACTCTTGTGTTGTCTTGGCTGAGTGCTTAGGGTCGTGGTCCTGATGGAAGGTTAACCTTCGCTCCATGATCTCATCAAGGATCTCTCTGTACTTCGATCCTGACAAGTCTCCCAGTCCCTGCCGCTGAAAAACATCACCACAGCATGATGCTGCAACCACCATGCTTCAACGTAGGGATGGTGCCAGGTTTCCTCCAGACCTGACGCTTGGCATTCAGCCCAAAGAGTTCAATCTTGGTTTCATCAGACCAGAGAATCTAGTTTATCATGGTCAGAGTCCTTTAGGTACCTTTTGGTAAACTCCAAGTGGGCTGTCATGTGCCTTTTACTGAGGAGTGGCTTCCATTTGGCCACTCTACCATAAAGGCCTGATTGGTGGAGTGCTGAAGAGATGGTTATCCTTCTGGAAGGTTCTCCCATCTCCACAGAGGAACTCTGGAGGTCTGTGCCTTTCCAAATCATGCAAAATCAATTGAATTTACCACAGGTGAACTCCAATCAAGTTGTAGAAACATCTCAAGGATGATCAATGGAATCAGGATGCACCGGAGCTCAAATTCGGGTCTCATAGCAAAGGGTCTGAATACTATGTTATTAAGTATTTCAAAATGTTAATTTTAATACATTTGCAAACATGTCTAAAAAACTATTTTTACTTTGTAATGATGGGGTATTTTGTGTAGATTGATGAGGCAATTATTTTAAATAATCAATTTTAGCAAAATGTTGAAAAAGGGAAGGGGTCTGAATACTTTCCGAATGCACTGTACAAGGGTCTATCTTGTAATTTGGGATTTCTGGGAGCCACTCCATAAGCCAGTGCTTTCCAGGTTACGGCAGGCTAATCAGGTCCAGTCGCACTCCGATAACTGGGCTGGGCTGAGAACTTGGAACATGGGAGGGACAGGGACGGAAGTGGGTTGGTTGGGAGGGGGGTAAATGTTGCAGTATTTGGTGCAGCGGGCCGTGGAGTAGCAACACCCTGTTGTTCAGTCAATTAGGCTGAGCAGGCCCTGGACATTTTAGGGGCGCCTCTGGCAGTGTCATTGATGGAGAGGTTAGAGAACAGGCCAGGACCACCCGGAATTCAACGGCCCCCAGACCCCTCCTCCCCCACACCACCCCCCAATCCCAAAAACACACACAGCTCCATCTAGGGAGTATGGACAAGGGGATTAGAAAAAAAAAAGAAGATCAATTATACACAGAGTGTTCAGATTTAATGCGATCTAAGAAAGCGTAGAATAAAACGCATCACATTCACAGTCACATAAACACTGACCCGCACAAGCTCACTTCCAGTACTCCTAACACACTTTTAAAAAAAACTAAACTTTTCGAACATTCCTCCCTGCTTCAATACTATATGGCCAGTAGCATGTGTTATTTCTTGCTTCTTAGGGTTGCAAAACTTGGGTACCTTTCCCCAAACTTCCAGGTTTTCCAGAAATCCCAGATGGGAAGTTTCCCAGATTTCCTATGTATTCTCTCCGTCATTCTTACAGGAATCCTCCAAACAGGATTTCTGGAAAACCTGGTAATTTTGGGTTACTGGAACCATATTGCTGCTGGATAAAGTGGAGGTGAGCGGGACTTGAAAGCGTTTTGATGGCAAGGTGAGGTGAGGCAGTAGCATGCAGTAATATGCAGTAGTACACAGTAATATGCAATAGTATGCAGTAGTATGCAGTAGTATGCTCACCCTCTGGCTCTATGCGCTGGGCACTCCCTACCAGGCAATATTTGATGTCTGCACCTCGACCGATCACAGCATTACTGCAGATCACACTGCCCTGGATGTTACACCTGTAGAACGAACACAGAGCACCATCAACCAGCAATCCCCCTGAGAACAAATACACGATCACTCTGTGCAGCTTGTGGGTGCCTGGAAAGACATAGCAGAGTTGATTTCTGGCCAGTGGACACTTGCACTCTGACCTAATGCAAAGTTAAAATCCTTGTCTTGTGTACTATATTTAAACATCTACTCAACCAGGCTTCAATACCAAGGAGGACATTTTCTAGATGCAATATTTGAGAATATGCTTTCAACTGCACATGCTTTCATTCACACACACACACACACACACACACACACACACACACACACACACACACACACACTTTCATGGGATCACTTTGGCACCATAAAACTTTATTTGCACAGTTTGATGTTTACTTAACATGCCTGGGCCAGGTCGGATTTTTTTTTCTTGGTGCATGAAAACATATTTACAATTTTTATATATATTTTTTATATTTATATTTCTCTTTCATGTCTTCAGCTAATTGCAGAGGGAGGGACTTGTACTTTCCTGCCTCTAACCCCTCCCTTAAAGGAAACATGACCCTTCAGAGTTTTCAGCTGTCTTGTTTTATTTCCCTAAAGAGACTAGATTAGCATAGATATTAAAGAAAAACACCAGCCTCTACCTCGCCTGTGCAAATGATACACTATCATAAACATTTAGAATACAACAATGGTATTCGATACCGTCAGGTTTATTGGGGGTGACGAAACATTATAGACAGGTGTTCATCAAGGCTGAGACCAAGAACACACCCTATGTCGAAATAAACCCCACCCATTCTGGATCCTATGTTGTAATTATTATGGGTACTCAGCTCAGTCTAAACAGTGGATTTCACATATTAGGCTTGTTTGATGTCTAGGTAGGCAGTATACTCATTAATTTGAGTGGGGTAGTAATTCCTTATGGTAAGTAGACATTGATCTTTCAAATTCTTCATTAACTGTTAATATACTTAGTTTTAAACATCTTCAATGCTCTTTAATTCCCTTGATGGTGTCTATTCTACATTTAAACAGATGTTAATGCAGAATAGAAACAGACTGAGCTTTGTAGGACGGGCTGGGGAGCAACATGTAGGTCTCTCCCTCCTAGAGACTCTGACGAGTTTGGCCCTGCAGCCACTAACACAGGCAGGTTTGTATTGGCTTCTGCTGCACAGGGGCGTTCTATTCTGGTGGTGGTGGTAGGGTTGGAGGGAGAGGAAGGGAGGTGGGCAGGAGGGAGAGAACCGGCTGGGGGGTTGATGGCAATGGGAGATTACAAGGATTGGAGTTTTAAACAGAGAGACCACCAAAGAAGCCCAACTGAAACACCACTAATTACTGACACAGTGCTCCTCCTCGCTGTGACCCCCCCACCACCCACCTCCTCTGCCTTCCTCCCCACGACCTCGACCGCAGCCCCTCCAAATATCCTCTGCTTTGTAAACAAGCACTCCTACATGCAAACAAAGGGCCCAAAAAATGCAAGTGCCTTCTTTAACATGCCAGGGATTTGCTAATCCCCTCTTACATTTTTTTTTTTATGTTGCGAAAGAATTGCAATTTCTTTATTTTCCTATTTTCTTTCTTTCTTTCCCTTTTATGCACTAACTCAGACATGAGGTACCCCAGCTGGCTCAGGCCTCCCTGTCTTTAAGAGGGACTGTGCTAAAGCCCAACTCTGCCAGATAAAGCTCTTCCCCAGGATTTGAGGATGTCTGAATTTAAAATAACAGGCTCCTTTTCTACTTCTCAGTGGTCTCTCTCCTGCCATTCATGTCATGCTTGCAGTTTTCAATCACCAGCCAGGACATCCTTTCAACCAGCCAGCATGAGTGAAACTACTTTAATTAAAAATGTCTCCCAAAGCAAGACTGAAGAAAAAAAAAAGTCAGCAATCCACCCACAATAAATAGTTGAATATGAAAAATGTAAAAGGCAGAAAACTGAGGTAAATGTAAAGAAAAGCGTAAAACTTGTGAATTATATGGATGAAGTGAAATATGTTGTTGCTGAGAATCTAACTACAGCCTAGTTTAACCAAGTATATTAATCACCTATGTGTTTATGTATGGCATTGCAAGCGTGCTCTGGTTCACTGCACACCAATGGACATTGTCAACGTAGTGTTCTCCGTTTCCCCCACATATCACATAAAACAAGCCTTAGTCAGTCAGTCCCCTCCTCGCGCTGTAGCCCACCCAAACACAAACACGTACTATCCTTGTGAGGACCAAACAATTTATTCCCACTCAAAATAATATTTTCCCTAACCCTAAACCTAACCTTTAACCTAACCCTAACTTTAATCCCAAACCCTAACTCCTAATTCTAACCCTAAACCTAAAAAAGCAATTTCCTTGTGGAGACCAGCGAAATGTTCCAACTTGTCCAAATGTTCCTTGTTTTACTATCCTTGTGAGTACAAATTCTTATTTAAAATGGCGGCCTACCTACAGGGTCAGCCATAGCAGTATGGTGACTCTGGAGCAAATTAGGGTTAAGTGCCTCGCTCAAGGACAAAGACAGGTTTTTATTTCACCTTGTCGGCTCGGGTATTCGACCCAGCGACCTTTCGGTTACTGGTCCAACGCTCTAACCGCTAGGCTACCTGCCGCCCTAAAAATCCCCTTATTTGAGGAAGGGAGTTTAATACCCAGTGTTTTCCAAATGTAAATAACAGTGTTATTCACACTGCTGTCTCTCTACCATGAAGTGTAATCTGTGATACCTGGTAAAATGTCCTGGGAGTAGGCTTGATTACCAACAATGACGAGACAGCCTACAGGGAGGAGGTGAGGGCTCTGGGAGTGAGGTGCCAGGAAAACAACCTCTCACTCAACGTAAAAAAAACGTTCCTTGGCGTACACATCACTGATAAACTGAAATGGTCCACTCACTCACACAGACAGCGTGGTGAAAAAGGCACAACAGAGCCTCTTCAACCTCAGGAGGCTAAAGAAATTTGGCTGAACACCTAAAACGCTCAAACTTTTACAGATGCAAAATTGAAAGCACCTTGTTGGGCTGTATCACCGCCTTGTACGGCAACTGCACCGCCCACAACCGCAGGGCTCTCCAGAGGGTGGTGCGGTCTGCCGCATTACCGGGGGCAAAATACCCGCCCTCCAGGACACCTACAGCACCCGATGTCACAGGAAGGCCAAAAATATCATCAAGGACATCAACCACCCGAGCCACTGCCTGTTCACCCCGCTATCATCCAGAAGGCGAGGTCAGTACAAGTGCATCTAAGTTGGGACCGAGAGAAAAACAGCTTCTACCTCAAGGTCATCAGACAGCTAAACAGACACCCCTAGCACATTAGAGGCTGCTGCCTAGAGGCACAGACTATAAATCACTGGTCACTTTAAGGTATGGAACACTGGCCACTTTAATAATGTTTATAATGTTTACATATCTGTCATCACTCATCTCATATGTATATACTGTATTCTATACTATCCTTGTGTATCACAAACATTTAAACAATGTTTACATATCTTGCGTTCCCCATCTCATATGTATATACTGTATTCAATACTCTTCTAATGTATCTTAGTCCATGCCGCTAGTCCTTATGTATATAGGCCTAATTCATTCCTACTGTTAGATATATATATATATATATAGATATATACCGGAACTCGAAGCACAAGCATTTCGCGACACCCTCATTAACATCTGATAAACATGTGTATGTGACCAATAACATTTGATTTGATTTGAGATTAAAAAGCACCAGCCACTTAAGGAATGAAACACTAGTCACTTTAATGTTATCTTTCTGTATCTTGCACTACTCATCTAATATGTCTAACTGTACGCTATACAATTCTCTGTGTCTTAGTCACCTAATCCTGTTTACATACTGCATCACCAATCTCTTATGTGTATATTGTATACTTTAAAGCTTACTATTCCACTGGATCTTAGTCCAATGCCGCCCTGGCATATGTATATATTCTCAATCCTTTCTTACTTACTTAGATTTATGTGTGTTATATGTTGTGAAACTGTTAGACATTATTGTTAGATAGTACTGCACTGTCATAGTTAGATGGACAAGCATTTCGCTACACTCGCAACCATGTGTATGTGACAAATAACATTTGATTTGATCACAGCTTCTAAAGTCTAAGGACACAGTGGTAGAAATGGTCAAACTCTGTATACAGTAGGCTCTTCTCACCCCTCCTCTATGGTGACTCCGTGCATGATGATGGAGTTGGTTACTTTGACCTTCTCTCGGACGGTGGTGGACACGCCGATCGTTGATCTCTTGATGGATGTCTTGTCTGAGATCTGACAGGAAGCTCCTATTATGCTGTCAGCACCAATCTGGCAGACAATAACCAGACATGGTAGAACGTCGTCAGTAAAAAAGATAATAAGCAGAAAAGACCACACCAGAACGTACACTTCCCTCTGATCCCTTCCTACACTTCACTATATTTCAGTGAGTCAAATTTCCAGTGTAGAAATCAAACTCTTTATATATCTGTGAATGATAGGAAAGAGACAGAACAACTGCAGGATTATATTTTAGAACCCAGAAGCAGTTTGAACATAAAGATAGTGGAGGCAACCTACAGATGTAAGATCTTAATTTGATCATCCTGTTGCAGAACTTTCCTGCAATGTAGGAACGTAGTTTGTTTGAGGTTTAAAAAGGCTTCTGAAGTTTGTAATTTCCACTTTGAAATTATAATTGGAATTATAATCCACATAATAATTCACATTTCCTGTTGCTACAGGATTATTTTCCTGGTGTAGCAAACTGTCTCAAATTAAGATCCTACATCTGTAAGAGGTGTTGTGGCCAAAAGTCCCCAACTGTTGAACAGTCATAGACAACTAACAAGAATAGCATGCGAAAGCACACTCACTCTAATGGCATCCTCCCTCACCAGACAACACTCGCTCTTCAACCTGCTAATGACTGTCAGAAAAGCCACATTGTACCAGACATCTAAGAGAACCACCCATCTAGCTACTAGCTAGCTACTCACCAGACAGCGCACAGAGATCACTGCTGATGGATGGACTGCAGGCTCATCAAACAGCTTAGGGGCCTGGAACACAAGACAATATAGGCTACATGTTCATAGAAGAGGATAAAACAATAATGTCAGTAATGTTCATGTTCATCACTAAGAGAAATACTTAAATCAAATCTAAAAGTTACATACAAGTTAGGGTTACTAACAGAGACGACTATTAGTTTGATGTGATAGGTAAAGAAAACAGTGTTTCAGAAGAGTATGCTAGCCATGAAGCAGTCAGAAACAGATGAATACACGTTTAATACATCTAGTCTCACTCTCTCACTCACCAGGCGATTGGCTTCGATGTAGGCCGCTAGCGTGTTGACGCGGTAACACATGCCCTCGTCCATGATGTGTACGTAGCAGCGCAGGCGTCCTCCGTGGTAGGCCTCACTCATGTCCCCACGATGGTCATTCCAACAGGACCTCTCCCGGGTTAGCTGCAGCAGCCCCTCGTCCCTGGACGAGATCTGGATCTCTAAACGCACAGACAGCAGATACACACAGGTGAGGGTGTGTGTGTGTGTGTGTGCGCATTAAGTAAGCTACAATCTAGCTATGGAAACTCTCAAACGTTCAAGTATACTTTCATTACCTAAGTTTGCATTGGCATCCTTTTTCTTAAGGTTCTGATCAGCTTCATCGTTGACCTTCGGACAGTTGATGGATTTAGAGAACTGTTTGCGGACGAGATACGGGACTAACTCTCCCCGAATCGAAGAGATAGATCTTTGAGAGAAAAACAAAATACAATACTTACTCAATTGCTGAAATGGGTACATTCACTGAAAGTAAAAATACATTTTACCCTCATGAAGTCTAACATTTGACCCCCAACTCTTCTTAACATAGAATAAGAATGAGTACAACATATGACCGTGGCAATTGACCTGCATGCGGACGCCCGTTCTACTCACTATACAGTATTTCTATGTTGAGTCAAGTATTTCCTCATTGCCAATCAAAACGCCAGAAGTAGGAAGAGGGGGGTGAGAAAGGGAGAAATTCCTTTGAGTGTACTGAATGCTTTAACACGTTCTAGGCCTATCTCTGCTCATGAGGGTTACCGGCTAACCAGAAAAAAAAGAAACAACCGCGATAATTTCACAGTGTACACGTTCATGGGTTTCCTAACAGGTAAAAAAAAAAAGATTAGGCTGAATCATGGTTTCAAACTACCATGTAAACACTGTAGGCAATTTAACTTTCTCCTCCTCTCTCCTGCACTACACTCGATTTCCCTCGCAATCTCTCCTCCTCACTCTCTTTTTATTTTCTTTTAAGGGAGATTAGAATTTCCATCTGAATGCAGAGAAAGAAACAACAGTTACTCTGTCCAGTTTTCTCCTTGAGCGCTCCACCGCAGGGCAGCTTCAAGAGGGAGAGATAGAGAAAGAGAGAGAGGTGGAGATGGAGAGAGAGGTGGAGAGAGAGAGAGAGAGAGGTGGAGAGAGAGAGAGAGAGGTGGAGAGAGAGAGAGAGGTGGAGAGAGAGAGAGAGAGAGAGGTAGAGAGAGAGAGAGAGAGAGAGAGAGAGAGAGAGGTGGAGATGAGAGAGAGAGAGGTGGAGATGAGAGAGAGAGAGAGGTGGAGAGAGATAGAGAGAGAGAGAGAGAGAGAGAGAGAGAGAGAGAGACAGAGAGAGGTAGAGAGAGATAGTGGGGGAGGGAGGAAAAAGGGATAACGTGAGAAAAAGGGGGCTGAATAAAAAAAGTCCACCCACTTTGATGCGGGAGATAAAGAAAGAAGCGGGTAGTGCTTTTGAGGTGTCCCGAGTCTGGGTGGCAGGTAACATTAAATTATATTTATATCAGGACGACTGGTGAATTAAAATGTCAAAGCAATGGGAAGCAGCAGGAACCAGAGTCTGCAATGCAGTGTATTTATGCAAAACCCCGGTAGAAAATTCCTATTTGGAGAGAAAGTGGGCCGGGCGAGTGAGTCAATGTACTCCCCAGTCAATGCCACCTGCGCTTATTTTCAACACCACTTAAAGAAGCTGTTGGGTCTCCTCACAATGCCAGTTTAACAAGCACAAAGGGACAGGGGGACTAACTGGGGTACTGGACTGGGCGGTGGGTGGAGGAGGTTGTGCTGCTGCTTTTGGTCTTGCTGGTGTTGGCGGGGTGGGGTGGGGGGGATAAGAACAGGAGGGTGGGGGCTAGCAATTACTGGACCTGTTTCTCATTCAAGCCCTGTTCTGTCCCCCTCCCAGTTCTGAAGTATCCCCTGCCTAGGATGTATGGGGGGAGAATGTGAGTAGATTCATGTAACACTATTAGAAATATAGGCTAAATCAATAGGATGTATATTTATCAAAGTGGGACGCACTTCAACTACGTGATCTAAGCATCTAACAGTGTCTTCAATTGCTTGGCCTTGATTTTAATGATCAGGTGTGCATATTTTAAAATGTGGACCATTTGATCCATTAAATGACTTCTATATGTTATAAGCTAAATGTCATTCTTTTGTGGTGGCCCTATTATATACGTTAACCCAAAAAAGTAGAATGGGCAATAAACAACAGACTTTCTGATTGGTCCAAAGTGATTGCAGTTTAAAAGAAAACCAGAAGTATGAGGAAGTGAGATGATCAACACAGTTGTGATTCAGGTGTACCTCTGAGACTAACGCACAAGGGGGCTAAAAGCCTAATAAACTGCTCAAGTGGCACATTGTAAAACAAATTAACACCTAACAAGAATACCTACCAGCCTCAAAGCCTTTCCACAGTCACAGCCTGTTCTTACATTAAGTCAAATTTAACACGCATGAACCTTCACCTGTATATAGCAATACACTGTATTCACATTTATGGATGGTTATCTGTACCTTTTTAAAAGTAATTTGATATACATTAAACATAACACACAAGCACATTTGTAAGAAAATGACATGCACAAAGGCCACATACCAAATGACACCCTATTCCCTGTATAGCGCACTACTATATAGGGAATAGGGTGCTATTTAGGACGCCTTCAAAGTAAAATGGCCTCACTTGTTATCAGCGAGGAAGTCGACCACAGACTTCTTCAGGCAGTACAGGTGGGCGTCCACAAGGCCAGTTTTGATGTGCATCCTTGGATGTCTGAATGAAAGAGAGAGAGAGAGAGAGACAGCGACAGAGGGGGTAAATCAAATCACATTTTAACTAAAAAGTCAGCGGAGATGGGGATGTTTTAGATTGTATTTCTCTATCCCTGTGTAGTAACAACATAGTCGTTGTTATAGAAACATAGTATTAACATGTCTCATCACATACTCTAGCAATTGGTTTGGAGTTGAGAGCGAGGATCATTCCCTATTTCACTTTTCTAAGTCAACTGTTGCTAGAGTAATAACAGTGTTACTACACAGGTATAAGGGGAACTTAATGTCAACTTTAACTGTAAATTGTTACTGAGAACACAGGTGGTGCCAGTACCAGTTAATGTCACTGTTCATGGCACAACACACTATAAAGTATCCTGTTACAGACACCGAGGCACCAAGCCTCTTTCCTTACACGAGCAAAACCACTTTTTTAGTTTTTCTTCTCCAGATGTTTTTTTAATTAGATGACAAAGAGTAAAAATAACTACAGTCTTTAATTTGCTTTTCACTCTACCCCCTTAATTACTCTGTTGGAAGCAGTATGTGACAGAACAAACAGAAGATCTGCTATGATAAAGAAAAAGAGGTGATAGAAAAGTCCTGCATCTGTGTATTGTCCCGTCAGCCTCCGTCCGCAGGCCCTGCCCCAGAAGCTTGGCTGTCATGGAAACCGTGTCCAGTCTGGACTGCAGTGAGCATTGCATTAACTGGTCAGATGCCAACACCAGCGGACCCCCCCAATTGTTTTACAGCCTGCAATTGACATGACAATGCTGTGGGTATAGAGCCTCTGTGTCCAGGCAGGGCAGGCTGCTATAGATCCCAGGGCTAAAATGGCAACTTATTTCCCTTATAGTGCACTACGGCTGCCTGCCTGCCAGCCTGCCCTGGAGGCCAGTCTAACTCATCTGAGAGCAGCAGCAGCCAGGCTTTCTGAGTGATGTTGGAAGTCTCTGAGTTGCAGCTGAAGGAAAACCAAAGTAAGTTGCACCAGGCAGGAAGAAAGAGAGCAGGGAAACTCACAGGATCAGAGATTGTGGTGGCAGGCATTGTCCTCGGGGGAAATGATCATGATAATATAATGTTCTATACTTGCCGAACGGTGACTAGTTATATAATGAAATCTAAGCCTAAGTCGAAATTGCCTACAGAAGCCAACATCAATTCTCTAAGACAGTGAAGTCAGTTAGCAAAGCCAGCACTGTATTCACAGTAGATATGACCATGGTGAATGCAGGCCTCATCTTGTGAGTAGGCCTCTGTAAGCACTGCTCACATAAAGTGTGGCCAGGTGACCCGACTCCATAAACAGTTCCATGGACAGAACCAAGGCAATAGATCATAAAATACCATAGCCACACACTCACTAACCTATATTCTATATGACCTTCCATGATCAGAGTGGTGAAGCACCACCATAACGAACCGGCTCTCCAGCATGCCTGGTGGTGTCACATTCAACTGGGCCCGATTTCCCCCCCTCTGCCCTTAATGTGACATTTATGAAGCTAAACCATAAGAAAACCATCTCATCTCTGGGGCTTTATGTGAGAGCCTCCCCTCACCGTATTTTCTTGGGTGAAGAATGCGATTTGAAACATTGAGAATGAGTCAGGAGGTCTATTTGGCCATGCAGATTTTAGAACCAGATGCCGAGCCGTATAAATCACGTTGTGAGGAGGAGGGAGGAGGGTAAACAGGCAAGAGGTAAATTATGACAACTTTGAGCCATTCCATTAACCAGCTCACAGAGAGGCTGAAAACAGAGACAGGAATATTCTAGCATATGGAAGTAAACAAGATTTATAGGAACACCCAGCATCTGACATCATTGTTTGGCACCTGTGGGGCTTGGCAGGCAGGCAGAGAGGCCAAGCAGGAGAGATACCCAGGGATCAGTGTACTGTGGCTGGGGGTCAGGTGTGGTGTGGCGATGATAGGATGGGTTTGGGGGGGGACCATGGTTAAACACCAGCAGGAGCGGCTACAGGCCTAGTCTGTCCGTCCAAGGAAGGCCTACATGCTGGAGGAAGGATCCCCATTTGGGTGATAATTTTAGTAGAAATACAATACGCATCGTTCGGCCATAAGCCACTGCATTTCCCAAACAAGTCTAATCTGTGATTCCTGCTAGTCTAGGAGGCCTGGATGATGAAACAGAACGTTGTTGCAAAACACTCCCAAGCTAAATTACTTACTACTAAAAACCTAAGCATGTAGTAGGACATTCCACATGGCAGCAGGGCTGTGCTCTGAGGTAATGGTCCTTCTGGACCTAGTCTGTGTCAACACCACTGCATGGCCCAGACAAATTTGCTCAAACATCCAGCTACACTGCGCTTTACTATACAGACCTAGGCTCTTTGTCCTCTCTCGTGTCTGAGCACAGAAGGTAAATATGAACAAACTTGGGTAGTTGGTTGGGAAAATGTGCAGTTAAATGTATAGATTCCCTTACTTGTATGCGAGTGGAATCTGCAGGAGCCTTCACACTGTCGAATCAATTCAGGGGCCAACTCATATAACTCATAGCAGGTTTTCAGCTTCCATTTAGTTCACATGTGGAAATGGATAGTGAAAGGTGTCACCACTCACAGGCTGATAGCATGGGAAAAAGGTGTTGGTCATCTAGGACAGGTGTCAAGAAAAATGCAGTTTGTGGACTGCAACCAACAAATACTGGTAAGAGAACTGAAGAGATAGTTATCTTTATGGGCTGAATACTAACTTAAGATCCTAACCCAAGATCTGCGTTTGTAACTTGCCCATTCGCATAACTCATGCATTGATATCAATGGCCCCAGGTTAGCAGTACCACAGGACAGGACAGCAGCATGTGTGACAGCAGCCCAGCGTTCCCATTCCATACGTCACCCAGCCCATGTCTGTATAAATACAACGGCAGACAAGTAAAGACTCTGGAGACAGCTTAGACAAACAGCCAGGGAACGACTGGAGCTGGTGGGGGAGACTTTCAGACGTCTAACACCGTGTTCAAACTTCCTACGCTCAGGAAAAAGAGGGTTACTGGGGGAAACAGAGTCCAAACAGAGACTTTTGACATCTAAGGCTGAAATAAGCGGCAAGGCGTCGATACTTAGGCTAGCCCGACAGCTTTGAGATATCACACAACTCACTACACCGGTCTCTCAATAAGTGGCCTAGTGCTCATTGACATCTTCTCCTTTAAAGCTCCACTATGGTAGGTTTCATTTGTTTGGGTCAATAAAAAAATATGTAGGCCTATACAAGATTTTTGAGGTTGTGCATGTTTGTGCTTCTTTATGTGTGGATACAATTTGCCCGTCTTTCAATGTGCACATGTAGGCCTTGATGTTCAGATGTTTCCTATATACACAAGTATTTCAGTGTAAGTAAGCTCAGTATGAATGTAGTGTCACATGCCCACAACTGCATGTGACGTCCAGGTATGTGTCTACACGTGTGTGTATTTACTAAAGCTGGGAGATATGAACAAAAATTCACATTGCGATAAATTGGTGTGTGCACCACATTTAATATTAAATTATCCTTTAAACTACTACTACTAATTTGATGGTTGTAGACATCAATTGTCCCATTAAAAAGGTACAAATGCAGCCGTTTTTATCTCAATATCAAATAATTTCTGGGTAACAATTAAGTACCTTACTGTCTGGGAGTGGTCTGTAACAATTAAATACCTTACTGTCTGGGAGTGGTCTGTAACAATTAAGTACCTTACTGTCTGGGAGTGGTCTGTAACAATTAAGTACCTTACTGTCTGGGAGTGGTCTGTAACAATTAAGTACCTTACTGTCTGGGAGTGGTCTGTAACAATTAAGTACCTTACTGTCTGGGAGTGGTCTGTAACAATTAAGTACCTTACTGTCTGGGAGTGGTCTGTAACAATTAAGTACCTTACTGTCTGGGAGTGGTCTGAGTGGGGAAGGGAAAACTGAAGACAAACTTATTAGTAGAGAGGTTTGGAACTCTCTCATTAGTCTATTAACACATTTACAGGATGACATTTCAGGCGGCACTAAAAAGGGCATTGCCATCATGTTCACAGTATTATTCCAACCTCATAGTGTGGAAATATACAGTTGAAGTCGGAGGTTTACATACACTTAGGTTGTCATGAAAACTCATTTTTCAACCACTCCACAGATTTCATGTTAACAAACTATAGTTTTGGCAAGTGAATTAGGACATCTACTTTGTGCATGACACAAGTAATTCTTCCAACAATTGTTTACAGACAGATTATTTCACTTATAATTCACTATATCACAATTCCAGTTGGTCAGAAGTTTACATACACTAAGTTGACTGTGCCTTTAAACAGCTTGGACAATTCCAGAAATGATGTCATGGCTTTAGAAGCTTCTGATAGGCTAATTGACATAATTTGAGTCAATTTGAGGTGTACATGTGGATGTATTTCAAGGCCTACCTTCAAACTCAGTGCCTATTTGCTTGACATCATGGGAAAATCTAAAGAAAATCAGCCAAGACCTCCCAAAAACAAATTGTAGTCTGGTTCATCCGTGGGAGCAATTTCCAAACGCCTCAAGGTACCACGTTCATCTGTACAAATAATAGTACGCAAGTATAAACACCATGGGACCACGCAGCCATCATACAGCTCAGGAAGGAGACGGTTTCTGTCTCCTAGAGAAGAATGTAATTTGGTGAGAAAAGTGCAAATCAATCCCAGAACAACAGCAAAAGACCTTGTGAAGATGCTGGAGGAAAAAGGTACAAAAGTATCTATATCCACAGCAAAACGAGTCCTATATCGGCTTTGCTGCATGAGGGACTGGTGCACTTCACAAAATAGATGGCATCATGAGGAAGTAAAATTATGTGGATTATTGAAGAAACATCTCAAGACATCAGTCAGGAAGTTAAAGCTTGGTCGCAAATGGGTCTTCCAATAGACAATGACCCCAAGCATACTTCCAAAGTTGTGGCAAAATGGCTTAAGGACAACAAAGTCAAGGTATTGGAGTGGCCATCACAAAGCCCTGACCACAAAGCCCTGACCTCAATCCTATAGAAAAGTTGTGGGCAGAACTGAAAAAGCATGTGCGAGCAAGGAGGCCTACAAACCTGACTCAGTTACACCAGTTCTGTTAGGAGGAATGGGCCAAAATTCACCCAACTTATTGTGGGAAGCTTGTGGAAGGCTACCCAACAGGTTTGACCCAAGTTAAACAATTTAAATGCAATGCTACCAAATACTAATTGAGTGTACTGTATGTAAACTTCTGACCCACTGGGAATGTGATGAAAGAAATAAAAGCTTAAATAAATCACTCTATACTATTATTCTGACATTTCACATTCTTAAAATAAAGACAGGGAATTTTTACTAGGATTAAATGTCAGGAATTGTGAAAAACTGAGTTTAAATGTATTTGGCTAAGGTGTATGTTAACTTCCGACTTCAACTGTATATAAAACACAGAAAAATCACATTTTGACTGCACTGTCACCCATATGTGACCCGTTTCAGAAAACTAGGCGTATGTCGCAAGTCACAAGAGAGCTAACATTGAACCTGGTTGGTTAGCTCCCAGCAGATTCATGCAGGGTAATAACGACATGATTTAGCACTATGTTCATTGTTGTTTAACTAGCTAACGTTATCTGGCTGGCTCGTTAGCTAACGTTATGTGACGTGTGTGATCTTACACGTTGTTTACCTAGTTAGGTTCATTGTTTACCAAGCTAGCTACATGTCTTAAGCTAAAGTGTAATGTTACTAGCTAGCTAACGTTAGCTGGCTGGCTCCCTAGCTAACGTTGGCTGTTTTCATGTTTTCTAGAGGTAAACAAATCAGAGGTAAACAAGTCCTCGGCCAGAGCGTCAAGTGTGCGCTCTGAGTGCTCCGAGAGCGAAACAAGATGGGCGGGGCTAAAATTGAAGAGGAGGTGAACGATGCTGAATGGGTGTAGACAAAGAAGAGCTCTCCAGTAGGTACCAAAAACATTCAAAGGCAATTTTCTCAAAAGTGAGTTTACAAGTTTATCAACTTTCAAAGCAAAATGTATTTCCTATTGTTCCTCAAAAATGCAGTGCATGATGTTCCATTTTGTAGCTCTGTCTCTACTTTTATCCAATGTAAAAAAACACCACTTCAAATGTTTCTACATAAGGCCAAATCCAGTTGGTTAGTCACATATTAGCAAACTTATTTCATTTCAAACTTCACATTTCTCTAATATAGGCTACTTATCGTAATGAACGATATTAACAAAATGCCTGCGATAAGTGATTGGTATGGTCGGTGTCGCTAATTCTCAGTTTATCGTCCCAGCTCTAGTATGTATGTACATGCTTGCATGTGTTTGCTACATGCGTGTGTGTATATATCCACATTAGCGTGTGTGTGTGTGTGGCTGATTTCCTTTTGCAGGGAAGCGTGCTTGCAGCTGCTGCGACCCCTCTCTTATTGGGCAGGATTTACAGTGGCTCTGGCTCCCTGAAGTATTTACGAGCTCCCAACAGACCAGCTCCCACAGCCCAGCCAAAGGCCCAGGACCTGAGTCCGCAGCCCAATACCAGAACCAAGGCCCAGACCATAACCCAGAGCCAGACCTACACCCCAGAACCAAAGCCTAAGACCACTGCCCATATTTACAGTTTCTCAGAGTAGGAGTGCTGATTTAGGATCAGGTCCCCTCCTGTCCATGTAAACTTATTATGATCTAGAAGGTAAAAGCTATCCTAGATCACTACTCGGAGATGCTGTGTGAATCCAGCCCCAGGGCTACAGGCCAGGCCCAGCTAGGGGGCTACCAGCTTCCACAGCCTCTTCCTATTGCAGCCCAGACATCATACACACATGCCAGACTGGGGATAGTCATATATATATATTTTTTTATATAAATAGCTTATGGTGTTCTATCAGCTCTAAATAGCCTAATCCCAACACGTATTTCATAGTGTGCAGTACATCTACAAGTATTTTACATCAATATGTCTGTCATTTTATTGATCTGGTCAGGTATAAATGTAGGATTTAGGCTACACCTTTGGCTATTGAACAAACATGATGGTGGTGATGGAATAAGAGCTTAACTAGAAGGCTTAGGAGCAGCCAAATGCAAGCGCGCACACACACACACACACACCTCAATGCTAAAGCCTCTTGAAAAAACAAATGTAAATGGATGTGGGAAAAAAAGAGAGAGAACAAGTGAAAGAAAAAGAAAAAGGCCCACAGCATGTGCTAAGCTGGAACAGGGGGTCTGCCGTGGAACAACAGCAGAGGACAGCCAAAGCAGGAGCAAATCCCTGTGTAGCTGGAGTAATTAGCAAGTCTCTTGACAGTCAAGGCTGGGGAGTGCTGTGTTTTTATTAGCAATCCCACACAAACGAAGGGTCAGAGCTGAGCAAGTTTGCATTGTTAGCTGAGCAAGTCCCCCTCCAACACTCCTCCACTTCCCCACCTTACCTTGTGCTCACACACACACACACACACGCGTGCACACACACACACACACACACACACACAGATTGGGAGAAAGATGGCGAGCTAGCAGTCAGAACTCAGAACAGGAGTAGCTATAAAATATGTATCCCTGAATTGCTAAACCGGCAGAGGTGTTAGTTGTTGCAACGACAAGATTTGAATGAAAATCCTACAAGGCATCCAATAACATTTGATTAGAGTAAATAAATCACCTGGTAGATAATGAGCAGTATCAGAGCCATACTCGATATAAATAGCCTATGTAGTCTACATTATGGCTCTGAGCAATACATTTGAGTAATAACCAGTGTTAACCACTGGTTGTGCTGCTCAAGTAATACTCACTTTCTCATGATGGACTTCCTGATGACTAGACCTTCGTCCAGGTCGGCCTCGTTGGCCATAAAGAGGAGCCTCTTCCCTGATCCGTCCACCCCAACAAAGTCCCTCTGCTCCCCTGGGAAGAAACCAGATGAACAATCCCACATCAATGGCTAAGATCTCATCACACGGCTAACAAGCTAGCTATCTACCCGGCTTGTAAACTAACATCCAGGCCTATGGATGTTCCCTCGGTTTAATAAGACAGATTTTGAAATAAAAAAAACGTTAAGTTTGATTGTAGAATATTACAAGCAAACGAACAGTTCACTGAGGAATATCCTTATTTGTAAAAAAATTACAGTGTCATTTATAAAACTAGTGACAGATTATATGATGAGGTAGTGCTGTGTATTCATCACTTTTTAATAATGGCAGTTGTGCCATTTTGAGAATATTGTGTACCCATTTTCTTTTTCCCCTTCTGTCCGGGGACCGTCTCCGTGAACTCGTGGGCTTTGCTCATCAGCATTGAGAGGGTGGCATTGTGAGCCCGGAACAGGTCGACCACCTCGTGGAGAGCAGCGTCCGTTATCAAGTCACAGCTAACCACCAAGATGTCTGTCTGGAGGGAGACAAGGAGGAGGACCACACATTCATCTGAGGTGGAGGACCACAGAGATTCATAAGCATCGACTCTTTACCTTGACATTTTACACACAAAACAATTTAGGCAACAGGGATCTTGATCCAGGAGGGG
Organism: Thymallus thymallus; assembly: GCA_023634145.1. Lineage (NCBI taxonomy): Eukaryota > Metazoa > Chordata > Actinopteri > Salmoniformes > Salmonidae > Thymallus > Thymallus thymallus. The sequence goes on along the minus strand of CM042382.1, from coordinate 21,542,852 downwards.
ATTGAATGTCTCTGCTGTAACCAATAAGCTTGGTTGGCTAGCAACTTAGCAAACCAAATGCTTAGCTGGAGCCCCGAGCTGGATAATATTTATTTATAATATATCTATTTTTTTATTACGGTATTGAAAATCATACCGTTGGTATTTCGAAATATACCGTTTATACCATATACGGGGGTATCGCCCAAGCCTAAACAATACTAATGTTATGGCAGTTGGATCACTGATACAACAGAGAACTCAGAACACATAGCAGTACATGACTTGGATAGGAGAATATCACAGCTGGCACTAGTCAAAAGTGCATACAAGTTACCATTAATTTATGACAATATACTCTTAAACTTTTTCTATAGCATGCCCAGGACCCTTTCACATCAGAGTCCGTGGCATTATCCCTTCAAACGAAATTGAACAGATATTTAGCTGTCCCTAGGCAATGCTCAATATGTTATCATGCACTCCAGCCTTGAAATACAGTTTATTCCTTCCAGCTTTACGTTATGCTCAAAACACCCGAGCTTCTTTGCAGCTTTGGCATCTCAAACGATGTGCATATATGCATGAACATATGAGCCAACGATGCTCCATAAAAAGTCCTTGGCGCATTAAAAGTTTGGCCATGTTTCTCTTAATGGGTTCATAAGAGGGGTGGTGGTGCTGAGGAGGGGGGAGTAGAGAGAGGTGGAGAGAGAGAGGTGGAGAGAGAGGTAGAGGGAGAGAGAGATGGTGGAGAGAGAGATAGAGAGAGAGTGTTTAAGGAGGGTGAACCTCCTTGATAAACATTGTTCTCTCCTAACTCCCAGGCAGCCTAGCGTAGTGTAGCAAGGGGCACAGGGGAATACAGCGATAAATCCATTGCTGCATTTGCCATTGTTTCTGTTTGAGATGTCTGGTTCCCATCTGCTCTGGCCATCTTGGGCCTGTGGATAAATAAACAGGGAAGGCAAGTGAGGAGTGAGGCCTGTTAAAGCATGCCTGGCTCTATAAAGGCTGAATGCCTCATTGGGGAGGCCTAGGGAGAGGCCCTGCCGTGACGTTCTGCACACGGGGCATTCAGCTCAGTAGTCAGGCTCTGTGAGGCTCTGCTCTGCTCCACAGTCCACAGCACACATGGTCAACAGATAACAACCATGCCAGAGCCAGGGGCCCAAACCCCAGCATCTCTGTGCTACTGGAGACAGGAGACCACCGGAGCATCTTCTCCTATTGCTAATCCCAACTCTATGGTTTTAGAGAGGCTTTAATTGTTAGAACAGACATGTGTGGGGGTGGGGGTTAGGTTTCAACAAATATTGTAAAAAAATGATTTTGACACCCTGAAGGACTTTTCACAGTAAATCGTGACAAAAGTCAAATTTGCTTGAAATACTGTATATCTCATTGAGTTCCCTTTGAGGCATCAGTTAGACATAGGCTACACTTATTATATTCAGGTCACATAACTACATATGTATCTAATACACAGGCAAGTACATCTGGCTGTATAATATTGTATACTGTCAACAGCTGGGATAATCCCCCATTAGCTGAAGTCACAATGTCAGAGTAAACCGATTGGCTAGGCAGCTCCTAATGGTTAAACACATAGCACTCATTTCTATTTCTGAGTCCCAAGTTAACCAACCACCAAAAGTGGCAAAAAGCCCTTTGTTGTCGCCGGTCAAGAGGGAGCGGTCTGTCTGTTGCCCCACACGCTGTCTGGTCGGGCGGTCGGTTGGTGGGTCGTAGGCGGGCTGAGGGTTGTCAAACAGTCAGGTGGCAACTCTGTTCTGTGTCCCAAATGGCACCATATTCCCTATATAGTGCACTACTTTTGACCTGAGCCCTACGGGCCCTGGTCAACGGTAGTGTGCTAGATAGTGAGTAGGGTGCCATTTGGGACACAAGATGTGACACTGGAATGGTGTCAGCTGGAGGATTATCTGACAGGGTTTGTGGCCTTTCAGCAGGCCTGATCTCTGGTGGTTAGGTCAGGGCCACCCACACTGCCTGCCTCCCCTGCCTGGTTCTGCCTGGCTGCCCCAAGACCCTGTTCCCCCCTCCCAGGCTCCCTCCCCTCTCAACCAGGTGAGACCACCCTGCATGCAGCACTGGAGAGAGGAGGGTGTGCTCTCTCTCTATCTGACAGGAGGGCCTGCCCGCTATTCCTTGCTGTCTCCACAGAGTCCATAGACGGACACACATGGCACGCACAAACACACACATTGAGCACATACACACACGGCATGCACAAACACACAAGGAGCACGCACACACAACACGCACGCTCATTGAGCAGACTGAGCAATCAGCCAGACACCTCTGGTTTCAGCAGTTAGGCTAAGACTCTGCTGAGCACTCTCAACTTGGCATTTACAGTTCAGACATTCCAGTGACAACTGATCCAGATTGAGTTATGTGTGCATGAATAATAATGATCCAGATTTAACAGTTTGGGTTATTTGTGCATGAATAATAATGATCCAGATTTAACAGTTGTGTGTGCATTAATAATGATCCAGATTTAACAGTTGTGTGTGCATGAATAATAATGATCCAGATTTAACAGTTGTGTGTGCATTAATAATAATGATCCAGATTTAACAGTTATGTGTGCATTAATAATAATGATCCAGATTTAACAGTTGTGTGTGCATGAATAATAATGATCCAGATTTAAACAGTTGTGTGTGCATGAATAATAATGCGGAGGGATTCCTTTTTCAATATGCATTTTGTCCCGATAAGGCTAATAATATCCTACAATAGTTAAAATTGCATTACAATACAATTAGTTTATCATTCTTATCCATACCTCATCACAAAAGACTGACCGGTTCAAACTTGTTTTAGCCTTATTCATGTGTAGTCTCTTTTATTGTATGCACTTAAGATAGAGGGGGGAGCAATGCTCTCTCTGTGTGTGTCTGTGTGTGTCTGTGTGTGTGTGTGCGTGTGTGTGCGTGTGCGTGCGTGCACATGGGAGGGAATAGCAAGATCTCCTGACCTCCCGCTCTCATTCAGCCATGTCTCCTGTGTCCCCACTCACATGGAAAGCCTGCTCTGTGTCATAAATACTGCCCAAATCACAGGCCAATGTCAATGTGGCTTAATGCTTAATCACTGCACTGCACTGAACACAACGTCCTTGGACACTAATCTTTTTTTCAATAGGTGACTTTAGGCAAATGGAATTTCCAGTATTTAGTCAGATACACCCATCATTCTCCAGGTGCTGTGTGTTCGTGTTGATGGGATGGTCTGGGAGGGGAAGAGACAACATGGTGATTCCTATGCGGGGATTTGGAGCCCCAATGCCGGGTTTCCTCTCTCATCACCTCAGTGTCTGTTTGTGTACTGGGGGACTGTGCAATTTAATGCCTTTAATCTACGTGACTGTGCTGGATTAGGAATAAAGGCATGTGGCGGCACTGGGAGGGAAGGGGGGAGGGAGCATGCTGGAGCCAGTCCCCTTCTCTCCCCGGAGGCCAGCTCAGCCCGCTTGGTTCTGTTTGCCCCAGACAGTCAATGGATATGTCTGTGTTTTTGTAATGTGGCTTTACTGTAAGTTTAATGCAAACAGAGAGTCTGAATATGGGCTCATGCAAAGCCACACAATCACTCTTAAGTCTGAACTTGTCTTAATACTTTATACAGTACAACATCTCTGATTTACTTACTCCTTACTAAAATAAATCAATGTGTATAAAACCATAACAAAAATAATTGAATATGATTTCATTTGGACAAAAATGAAAACTGACAAAATATATCCCTCCCCTCTGGACCCCAGCGATCCCAGACCCCCCCCCCCAACATGTCTCCCTGTCGCAGCTCCAGAATGCTACAGACCAGGGTGGGTTTCAGTGATCCGCTCGGCGCGTTGGACAGCAGCCGGCTGCTTCTGACATCATCTGTTTGAAGAGCAGCAAGGGGAGGGGGAGAGAGAGGAACGGCTGTAGGGAGGGAGTGGGGGGAGGCAGGTTTGCAGCAGGTGAAATGAGGCCCTTCGCTTAGCCGAGGCCAGGAACGCACGGGTCAGTGATCACCCAGCAGCACACAGGATCTCCTGCTTTAATAGCCTCGCTGACCTCAGTCTTTCCATACAGTGTCCAGGTGAAACATGGGGCGCCTGTCTTCTACAGGCTCACTCTGGGGCTAGTTGTACCCTCGCTCCCTCACTGGCTGAACAGGCATTTTCTCCCTCTCCTTCTTCCAAATTATCAGCCATTATCAGCCTAAAGCTGACTCTGTGACCCCAAATACCAAAGGAATGAATCATTGATTCCACCTTATCAACAAGGTGATCTACTATGAGACCATGTTGACTTGGACTGTTGGACATGCAGTACACTCATGTGGTCTGTATTGATATGACTGTACAGTATACTGATATATAAATCATATTCAAAATGTCATTAAAAACTTTAACATCTCAAGTTTACAATAGGGATGATACACTAAACAGTATTTACTGCTGAAAGTTGAATATCAACCTGAAATCAGTTTATTCATCTCCACGTACTTTTTTTTGCAAATCTCCCATTGACTTCATTGCATGATTTATGTCAACTTCCTAGTAAATACACCCATAACTCAAGGTTAGGATTTATCCCCCAGGCTATGAGATCAACTGCATGTGTCCCAAATGGCACCTTATCCTCCTTATGGGCCGTTGTCAAAAGGAGTGCACTATGTAGGGAATAGGGTGCCATTTGAGATGCAGGCACATTATGATATCAACTGCCTACAGGAGTCTGTGACCCACCTTGATTTTCTGCTGTATGTGTCTGAGGGCGTCTGCGGTGCCCATGTCAGCATCCTCCTGTATACACACTATGTCTAACTTCATTTTCACATCCAGCTTCATCTTGGGGTCTGTGCTGATCATCTTCTGCACCTCTTTGGTTGTGATCACAATTACCTCTATAGGGACAAACAAAGACATTTAGGAATACTAAAACCCAGTCACTCATATGGGACAGGTGGCAGAATATACTACTTACTTAATGGAAGAATCTATGCATACATTATTTTATCACTCAAAACACTTCAAATGGAATCCGTGCTTCTTTACACATTGAAAACATTGTAAGGGAGTCTTGACTGCATAAATGTTTCTTACAAAATAGTTTGCTTACTGTTGCTGTATTTAGCCTTGTAAAAGCTAATTAATTGCAGGGCTTTGCTAGTTGGCTGCTCACAGTAAATACTGCCACACATGAAGTTACTATAGGGACTGGGAGGGCTCTGACTAGACTAAGTAATCCAGGTGGGATAGTATGCATTTTTGTGCTTCATATCCAAATCATCTACAGTGCCTTCAGAAAGTATTCACACCCCTTGACTTCTTACACATTTTGTTGTGTTACAGCCTGAATTTAAAATCAAATAAAATTGTCACTGGCTTAGACACAATAATACTGCAAAAATTGTGGCAAAGCAATTCACTTTTTGTACTGAATACAAAGTGTTATGTTCCGGGCAAATCCAATACAAGACATTACTGAGTACCACACTCCATATTTTCAAGCATAGTGGTGGCTGCATAATGTTATGTGTATGCTTGTAATTGTTATGGACTGGGGAGTTTTTCAGGATAAAAAGGAATGGAACTGACCACAGGCAGAATCCTAGAGGAAAACCTGTTTCAGTCTGCTTTCCAACAGACACAGAGATTAATTCACCTTTCAGCAGGACAATAAACTAAAACACAAGACCAAATATACACTGGAGTTGCTTACCAAGAACACAGTGAATGTTCCTGAGTGGCCGAGTTACAGTTTTGACTAAAATCTACTTCAAAATCTATGGCAAGACCTGAAATTGGTTATCTACCAATGATCAACAACCAATTTGGCAGAGCTTGAAGAAGTCTTTTAAGAATAGTGGGCAAATGTTGAACAATCCAGGTGTGGAAAGTTCTTAGAGACTTACCCAGAAAGACAGCTGTAATTTCTGCTAAAGGTGCATCTACAAAATATAACTCAGGGGTGTGATATTTCGGTATTTCATTTTCAATAAATGAAAATGTTTTCACTTTGTTATTATGGGTAACGTGTGCAGATGGTGAGAAAAAAACATTTAGAATTCAGGCTGTAACAACAAAATGTGGAATAAGTCAATGGGTATGAATACTTTTTGAAGGCACTGTAAACCCCATCACCAACCCTTTTTTATGTGTCCCATCACCAACCGTAAATATAATAAATATAACTATTTATAGTCATTGGTGTATGAGCATCCCAAAGCCCAATGTTTTTCCAATGTGTTATTATAAAAAGTTACTTGGTAGATATTAGATTATGTATTGTATATTTGAGATGCATTATTGACATGTGTGTCTGTTCCAGGAGCGCACATGAACGCACCTGTCGGTTGTTACCCTTAACGAGCTCACAGTAAAGAAGCACACCTTCAGAGGAGACGCTAATGGCACTGACAAAGGTTTAGGCCAAAATGTCTGTCTATCTACCCCTGAATTAAATAAATACTAAAAATAAACTTTGAGTGTGGACCAGATACACAATTTTGGAATAGTATGTAAACCTTCACTAAATTATCTCCATTTGAAAACTTCCTATTAGTGAAACTCCTATTAATGATAATAGCAGTTAGCTTTTTTTTAATGTTGAAATTATTTAATTACATCCGGTAACAGAATCGTGATGAAGGAATTTCATCATAGGTCCCTGATCTGTACTACACAGAAAAGCATAATTATGGATATGAATGTCGTTCTCTTCATAGTGATGTATCCTAAAAAGGTATTCTCCTTTGCAAATGTGGGTATTATTCTAAACACTGGCTAATATTTTACGAGCTCCACCACAAAACAAGAACATTTTAGTTGGTGCGGGCCGGACCAAATCTCAACTAATCATAGACGTTTAGCAGTTTCATTAAATAGTACCAGCAAAACACCAGTCTCAACGTCAACAGTGAAGAGGCGACTCCGGGATGCTGGCCTTCTAGGCAGAGTTGCAAAGAAAAAGCCATATCTCAGACTGGCCAATAAAAAGAAAAGATTAAGATGAGCAAAAGAACACAGACACTGGAGAGAGGAAGATATGGCTTTTTCTTTGCAACTGCCTAGAAGGCCAGCATCCCGGAGTCACCTCGACTGTTGACGTTGAGACTGGTGTTTTGTGGGTACTATTTAATGAAGCTGCCAGTTGAGGACTTGTGAGGCGTCTGTTTCTCAAACTAGACACTAATGTACTTGTCCTCTTGCTCAGTTGTGCACCGGGGCCTCCCACTCCTCGTTCAATTCCGGTTAGAGTTCTGGCCAGTTTTGTTGCTTCTTTAAATCAGCACAACAGTTTTCAGCTGTGCTAACTTAATTGCCAAAGGATTTTCTAATGATCAATTAGCCTTTTTTTAAATGATAAACTTGGATTAGCTAATACAATGTGCCATTGGAAGACTGATGCTGCTGATAATGGGCCTCTGTACGCCTATGTAGATATTCCATTACAAATCAGCCGTTTCCAGCTACAATAGTCATTTACAACATTAACAATGTCTACACTGTATTTATGATCATTTTGATGTTATTTTCATGGACCAAAATTTTTGCTTTTCTTTCAAAAACAAGGACATTTCTAAGTGACCCCAAACTTTTGAACGGTAGTGTATGTATAACACGATTGCACAGGAGAGCTCAATACAGTAGAGTACTGCACAGAACAGTAGATTAGACTCTAGTGTGCGCTACTGTGTACTGTACTGAACTCTACTATATTGTACTGAACTATACTCTATTTTTCTTTACTGCATTGTGCTCTACTGTACTGTACGGTCCAAACTTGTGAAACATAGACGTCTATGACTGGTTCAGATTTGGTTCGTTCCACCGGACCAAATCTGAACCAATCATGGACGTCTATGTTTGGGCCAAAGGAAGGCCGGTCCAGACGTACAGTACCAGTCAAAAGTTTGGACACACCTACTCATTCAAGGGTTTTTCTTAACTTTTACTATTTTCTACATTATAGAATAATAGTGAAGACATCAAAACTGTGACATAACACATATGGAATCATGTAGTAACCAAAAAAGTGTTAAACAAATCCAAAATATACTTTATATTTGAGATTCTTCTCAAATATAGCCACCCTTTGCCTTGAAGACAGCTTTGCACACTCTTTGCATTCTCTCAACCAGCTTCATGAGGTAGTCACCTGGAATGCATTTAAATTAACAGGTGTGCCATCTTAAAAGTTAATTTGTGGAATTTCTTTCCTTCTTAATGTGTTTGAGCCAATCCATCTGTTTGACAATAAATCAAAGCCTTTGCTAATTGCCAAAGTATAGGATGGAAAATGGTTGAAAATTGACATATGACTTAATTTCTCAAAAATATAGACTCTTAGCTTTCATTCAACACCCAATATGACATACTCCTATGAACTTCACATGTTGGTGCTCATGGGTCCGTTTACATGGAAATTACCTCAGGCTACTTCAACACTAAGGTTAATGAGGAACTCGACAAGAAATCATAAAAAGAATCCCCCCAAATTCACTCACTCCTAACCAGACACACCACACCTTCCAGAAGACTGGAGGGCCCTCATGTGCACTTTATTGAATCACAGAGGTGGACAAGAACAGCTTCCCAGACCACAGTGGATGGCTATTACAACAAGGCTGAGAGGAGTCCTAAATCAAGCCCCATATGATTAGAGGGGGAAATAATGCACTCTATAACAATCTTAGTCCTTTATCCCCCAATAATTACCTCTGACTTATCATTACCCAAATGCAGCCTGACTGTCTGAGCTACGTAGAGGAAACTGACTCCACTGCCGGGACCTATAAACACCGTAAATAGGTCTACCAATGCATTCACTTTGTCTTAACTGCAAGTTTCTTAGCTAGACTCATGTATTCCAAAAAACATGTTAGCTAGGCTATCAGCCAACTCCTTTTATTCTGAAACAAATACTAAGTAACACGCATAGGAGTAGTAGGCCAAGGTGTCGTAAAGGTGGTATACGTCCTTTTAGAAATAATGGCTCTGCCACTAACAGCAGTACTTTTATTCACAGCCCCTAAGTGAACTTTATTGTGATGTTGGTTCATGCATCAACAAATATTGGAGGAATCATCAACTAGATTTAGCCGCGGGACAATTTCTATTGAGCGGGTGGTAGTAACATAATTACAAATAATTTGTAGACTCCAAATTGACCGCAAGAAGCCCAAACAGTTATAATATTTGACTAAAACATAATTATTTCAAACCCTGTTCACATTTGTATACGATCGCATGTGTGTCTCTATTATGCGTGGGAATATTTGGGAACAGAATTTAAAATTACAACCAGTTTTTTATTGACAAGAAAAATTGGGGGGCCAAATAAAACTACCTGCGGGCCAAATTCAGCCCGCGCGCCGCCAGTTGGGGAATACTGAAATATGGCATGGGTGTTATTGGGGTACACTGTAGAGTACAGCACAGAACAGTAGAGTTGCTGTCCTGCTCTGTCATGTGGGATGAGGTGAGGTGGCACTGGCCGTGTTACCCACACAGTCGTAAATAACATGGAGATATGGTATCTTCACTCTGCAATTTAAAACTGTTGCATTCAGGTCATACAGCAATAGGAATATTACAAGTATTTAGGGACTTTGTGTTACCTTGAAAGTGTCATTGCAGCCTGCAAGTGGTAGTTTTAAAGCAGTACGACTGCAACCCAGGATTTTATTTGACCATGAAAAAAAGCACCAAAGTGGGTTTGATTGGATCGAGCCATAAATGTAGAGAATATTACCTTCAAAGCCCACTCTCTCCAGCAGGTTTAGGGGGTACCAGATGAGGGGCTTGTTCCCTACAGGTAGTAGAGGTTTGGGGGTGTTGTAGGTCAGGTCCATCATACGAGACCCACCACCAGCAGCCATCACTACCGCCTGCAGCTCCATCTTCTGTTATCCACCTGAGACACACACACACACACACACACACACACACACACACACACACACACGGGGTCCAATTTATATGACCACATCAACATGATTGTACTGATAACCAGACTCTCTCTTGCTGACGTCATACAGTAAGCAAGTTCTGCATTATGTGACCCAAGCACACCACACAAACATATGGTCAGCTAGCTAGCTGTTACCTTACTAGCTAACAGTTCGATGGCTAACAACATGATTCAGTACTTGCGAGCAGTAATACCAATTGTCAGGTTATGACTCCCAGTAATAGACGAAGCAAATCACACATGTAACGTACCTTTTGGAGAACGCCAACTGGTTTATTCAGCAGCAACACACTTGTCACCCAAATGACAGCGCTGTGCTGTCACTAGTGTTCGCAAGCTAGCTAACACACGTTAGCTAACAAGCTAACCAAGAGTTCACTATCCTGAAAGGTTCCAGTCTCAGAGATCAAAAATTTCGTAAACTTATTATAATATCTACAGACCTTCACATATACGTGGTAATAACTTTTTTTGAAACAAAAATTGTAGAGACAGTTCAATTTACTGACTAGCACAACGCTAGCTTGTATGATGACACTTTCCTACCGTTGATGAAATCCATCCGGGAGTAAACTAGATCTAACAACTGACCTTTAGTTCCTACAGTCATTGGTTCCTACAGTTAATGGTCAGAATTAAACAATTACACAGTCAACAAAAACAACACTATCATCATCATCATCATCATCATCATCATCATCATCATTATCATCATCATCATCAATATGTTTGTTGTTTATTTTTTGTGAGAATTATATAACTTTTGGCTTTTTCATATGCTATTTTACATTTGATCCTTATCACAGCTTTTTATCTAGCAGTGGTGGTCAGTGCCGTTTAAGATTTTTTTTTATGAGCATGGACTCATTTCTATTACAGCATATTGGACGACTCTCATTCATATTCCATTCACCCAGTTCAATGTAACAGCGACATGATACTCAAAGTTTCCCTATACCAATTATGAGGTTGTTATAACCTAGCCTATGACGTATGACGTAGGTGCACACAGTTCGAGAGACACATTTGAGGCAACAGACATTGACACATGGACAGACAGTGACATTCAATACCGCCTTGCACACTCTTGCCTGCATCTAGCTGATATAGGGTGTAATCATTAGTCCCACAGTTGCTAACGAGAGTTTATATTGGACATATTCACTTATGTTTATCCCCGTTTTGTTCTGTTTGTTTCCTTTTAACGAAACGTTTTTCAACAGAATCGACGGAAGGAATACACCCCTGATCACGTGTAAACAGTTCCCATTCATAGAAGCCACATTGTATTCCTTCTATGCGCTCTACTCCTCTCTCCTTGTCCCTTCGCTTGTGGACTTCAATGCACAACACATCAGCTGTATGTAACCAGGCAAAATACCTACATCGTTCTCACCATATTAGCTAAAGTAACGTCATAGTCAGCATACCAAATAGAACTAATGCGTTAGTAAACCTGCTACAATCATGCAGTAACGTTAGTGTACAGTCAATAAGCAGTTACACCGGCAGGCCCCGGTGGCTTTAAATTAGTAAAACCAAAAGCTTACCTTGACTTAGAAGCGTTCCAGTGTTGTGTTGGATAGTCAGACAGATAGCTAACATAGCATCCCTCTGTTTGAGCAGGGTGTTTCAGTAGGCTAAACTAGTAAAGTAAATTAAACTAAAAGTGAAAAAGATGACAAAATCTCTCTCTCTCTCTATTTTTCTCTTGCTTCTCCTTCATTTTGGAAGAATTTAATTTGTTAAAAACTGTTCAACTATTGTCTTTCTCTCTCTTTGAGTCAACTAGGACACCTACAGCACCCAATGTCACAGGAAGGCCAAAAAGTAATGTTTACATATCTGGCATCACTCATCTCATATGTATATACTGTATTCTATACTATCCTTCGGTATCTCAGTAATTTAATAATGTTTAAATGTTTAATGTTTAAATATCTTTCGTTCCCCATCTCATTTGTATATACTGTATGCAGTACTTTTCTACTGTATCTTAGTCCATGCCGCTCATCCATATGTATATAGTCCTAATTCATTCCTTACTTAGATTTGTGTGTATTGGGAATTTGTTGTGTAACTGATAGATATTACTGTTAAATATACTGCACTGTCGGAACTAGAAGCACAAGCATTTCGCTACACCCGCATTAACATCTGCTAAACATGTGTATGTGACCAATTTGATTTGAACTACTCACCACATTTTATACATTGCAGTGCTAGCTAGCTGTAGTTTATGCTTTCAGTACTAGATTCATTCTCTGATCCTTTGATTCGGTGGACAACATGTCAGTTAATGCTGCAAGAGCTCTGATAGGCTGGAGGACGTCCTCCGGAAGTTGTCATAATTACTGTGTAAGGGGGTGAGAACCAAGAGCCTCCTAGGTTTTGTATTGAAGTCAATGTACCCAGAAGAGGATGGAAGCTAGCTGTTCTCCGGCTACACAATGGTGCCAATCTACAGAGTGCTGTTGAGGCTACTGTAGACCTTCATTGCAAAATAGTGTGTTTTAATCAAGTGTTTGGTCCTTCCTTTCCTCCTCTGAGAATCCTCCACTGTAATATATAGGCTATCACCATGTCCATTTTTATTTGCTTGACGCACTAATTTGAAAACGTTAATGTTTTCATGAAATTTATTATAATGATTTTATCATTAAAAAAATGTAGGAAAGGAAATCTGAGAATGTACTTTGTGTGTCTTTACAAGTAGCGTGTTCCTAAGAATTCACACCAGCGCACATTACCAGTCATCCAGCTCGTCCAGACACAGCCCAAACCCCAATTCTCAGGTCTCCGATGTAACAGCAAATTTAACTCTGGGAATGTGGCGTGGCTTTGCTTTTCTCTGGACAGGAGATGAGCTTCGTTGGTAGCTGCCTGTAGTGGAAACATTGGAATAACAAGACAAGCTGTTGCAGTTCACTCTGAAGAGAGGGAGAAGGGAAAAAAGGAGAACTTTGTAAATGTTCAGTGACACAACTATGAGAACGCATTTTAAACTCCTTCTTGTCACCTTGACATAGTGTTGCTTAGTCACAAGAATGTTTACTGTGGTGAAAAACAGCAATTAGACCACCCGGATAATCATGTGTTAATGATGGGTGCAAAGTTTGCCAACTGGCGGGTAGTGTAGTAGTCTACCTCCTCAATAAAAAAGGTACACAACTGAACCACTGACACTTTGCCAAAGAAATCCAACTTAGTGATCACAAACAAATATTAGTTGTACAGTATTAACATTTGTATAACCAGCTAAACACACACATTTTATTTTAATGATATGGAAGGCAGAAACCATTAGTAAAAATGTATTTGAAATCACCTCATGGTAGCCTATCAAAAAGAAAAAGGGGAAGGTTAAAGGGATAGTTCACCCAAATTATAAAATTACATGTGGTTTCCTTATGACAACAATCCATTTTTTGTTTACCTGGCCACTGTTTCAAATGGTAACTTTTGAGCATTTGTGGCACAAATCCAATGCATGTCAATGGTACATTATATTAGCATTTTCATGCTTAATGTCCAAATCATCCGACCTAAAGGATCTAAAAACTGACTGTGTAACTCAATGAAGTTACTTATAGATGATTTGGACATGAAGCTTGAAAATGCTTATTGGTACCATTGACTTGCATTGGATTTGTAAGAAGTTAGCATTTGAAACAGTGGCCAGGTAAACAAAGCCAAAGCATGGATTGCTGTCATACCTTGTCCATAGACTACCTACAGGGTAAGGAACCCAATATGTAACTTTGTAATTTGGGTGAACAATCCCTTTAACCTTGTTTAATCCAAAACGTTCACGTGTTTAACTTTGACATGCAAATATGATTGAAAAAATATAGAAGAGCCATGCATAACATCCAAGTACAACGTTTGTCTTTGCCTGAAATTGAATGAGAATCTGGCCCTGATGATCCCATGAGGGGCTAGCCTTGGCCTGGCTCTGTAACTCAAAATGTTGAAAAAATTGATGTAGAATATGAAAGCATGTATTCATCTGAGAGTGAATAAAAGCCATGAACCAAAGATCTTCACTATTCAAATTTGGATCACATGACATGCTTCTACTACAAATGGCTCTTTATATTATCCTGGTCCTCCCCATCAATCCCTTTACAAGGTGCTTTCTACATGCAGGTGGCATTACTCTTGTCATAAAAAGGGGTTCTGGCTGAAACTAAGGCTATCATAAAAGTCAATACATAGCACTGACACTGTGAGATTATCCCGTTGCCTTTTTTACAACATGAGCATGACATTCCACATTTCTGGCCCCAACAAATGAAGAGGTAACTGTGATGTCCAATTGATATTTCATATTAATGTAAGTAGCAGAAAATGTGCTCTTAGTATTATGGCACAAAGTACAGACCAAGAAAGTGTCTTAAAAGGGTAAACTAATGTTTATAAGAGGTAACATGAGACCATACTATGAGACCATACTATTTTCTGGCTACGCTATAACTCCCAAATATCAGATTAATTTTTTATATTGTTAATATCCAATAGTAACCCTGGCCAGAGGGCAATGATTCACAGACATTTAGGCTAATGATTTAATAACCTATTTCCAATTGTTAGATGTTAAAATGTGCAACTTGAGAGGGAGTATTAGAACTAAAGTCGTGGTCTTTACAGATCAAGTTCAAACTCCGCACAGACTCAGCATATGGCATTGTATTTCTTTTCAGAAAGAAAGAAAAAAACCTAAAGGCTAAAAGATTTGTCAGATGCGAAATCATGGAAATGCAGGTGCAAGACCTCATAACTTCATAACCCATTGCAAATCCACTGAGCCCTAGATCATGACAATCAAAGCTTGACCATTTTGGCAATCAAAGGCATTGATGTAAATAACTATTTTAGGGCCATAATGAGAATAAAGAGATAGAGAGAAAGCCCTGCCTGATCCATAAGGCTGCCACAGACTTGAAGCTCTGCCGTGATTTCCTCTGATTTCCTATTCCTGGCTGAAGCAGCGCTTGTAAATCATTCTCGATTCCCTTAAACAAGCCAGTTGGATTAGGTTGGTTTAGATCATAAACATTCACCGGCCAGACCACCCAGGGAGTGTGTCTCGGGCAACCTCCGCCTCCCTCTGAGTTGCAGTGCGGCTGAAGCACAACATGTTCAGTGTGGTTTGTGTTTGCACCACTTCCAGGGCCAGCGTTGGGGCCCCAGCTGCCATGGAAACAAAAACAGGCCCATTCACGGTCATCCATCGATGACATAGATAAACATACTCTCTGAGCCTGTCTGTGAGTCCACACATTTCACATTGTATTCTCCTACAGGCAGCAGCAAAAGGACATGTGTCGTTCACAGGATTTCACAACATGATAGCATAGCACAAAGTATGAGATTCTTGTTTGGACAAGCTGAACAGTATGAAGACATTCCTTTTATCTTCTGCCCCAAAGATGAAGGATTATGGGAGACGTGATGACAAGTGATATGTAGGTTAACTATATAACTATTTTATTCTTGATAAAAGGAGGGTTTATTTGCAAGAAACATTTAGGCTAATGATAATATATAATTTCTATGAGATAAAGTAATTATCTTTTTCGCTTGTATACTCTAAGTCTAGAGCCTACAACAAGCTAACCACCATTCCAAGACATGGTAACATGGAGTTTATTTGATTTAGGCATACAGTATGTGCTCCAGTGTCACGATTGTGTGTGGGGAGAAACCTAGACGCAGCGCAGGGATAGTAGTTCGACATGCTTTTATTTTACTATGTATAATCAAACAAAAATGCGAACTACTTACTGCAAAACAAACACACTATACAAACGTCACGTTAAACAAAACCAACACGAATGAACGGACGTAAAGAATAGCACACTTACTTTCACCGTGACTGCGAAATACATCGACATGTAATGATAACGACCCACACCAACGTGATGGACAGACTCCACATATATTGGATCCCTAATTAGAGACAATGCCGTGCAGCTGCCTCTAATTAGGGATCCAACCTAAACCCCACACAGAAACAGAAAAGGACGACACTGTCAGACTCTGACCACAGCTACATAGAGAAGCAAGTTAGGCTTCTCTATGGCCAGAGCCTGACAGTACCCCCCCCCCAAAGGCGCGGACTCCAGGACGCCTAGACACAAAAACACAAAACACGGGGGGGTAAATGGGAGGAAAACTAGTCCATCGGGGGCGGCTCCGGCTCCGGCGACGTGGACAGTCTTGTCCCATGCCCCTTCTTTATCACCGGTCCCGGGCTGTGTACCGGTGGGCCAAAAGGCTCCGGCCATGGAGCGGGGTAAACAACCGGGCCCGGACTGGGCGCCGGTGGGGCGAACGGCTCCGGCCATGGAGCGGGGAAAACAACCGGGCCCGGACTGGGCACCGGTGGGGCGGACTGCCCAGGCTCTGAAGCGGAGCAGACGGCTGGACCCGGACTGGGCACCGGTGGAGCGGACTGCTCTGGCTCAGGAGCGGAGCAGACGGCTGAACCCGGAATGGGCACCGGTGGAGCGGACCGCTCTGGCACTGAGGCGGAGCAGACGGCTGAACCCGGAATGGGCACCGGTGGAGCGGACTGCTCTGGCACTGAGGCGGAGCAGACGGCTGGACCCGGACTGGGTACCGGTGGAGCGGACTGCTCTGGCCCTGAGGCGGAGCAGACGGCTGGACCCGGAATGGGCACCGGTGGGGCGGACTGCTCTGGCTCGGAGGCGGAGCAGACGGCTGAGCCCGGAATGGCTGGAGGCTCCAGGACGCTGACCCTCGCTGGAGGTTTAGAGGCGCTGACCTTCGCAGGAGGTTTAGAGGCGCTGACCTTCGCAGGAGGTTTAGAGGCGCTGACCTTCGCAGGAGGTTTAGAGGCGCTGACCTTCGCAGGAGGTTTAGAGGCGCTGACCTTCGCAGGAGGTTTAGAGGCGCTGACCTTCGCAGGAGGTTTAGAGGCGCTGACCTTCGCTGGAGGCTCAGGGTGGCTGACCCTCGCTGGAGGCTCCGGGTGGCTGACCCTCGCTGGAGGCTCCGGGTGGCTGACCCTCGCTGGAGGCTCCGGGTGGCTGACCCTCGCTGGAGGCTCAGGGTGGCTGACCCTCGCTGGAGGCTCAGGGTGGCTGACCCTCGCTGGAGGCTCAGGGTGGCTGACCCTCGCTGGAGGCTCAGGGTGGCTGACCCTCGCTGGAGGCTCAGGGTGGCTGACCCTCGCTGGAGGCTCAGGGTGGCTGACCCTCGCTGGAGTCTCAGGGTTGCTGGCCTTCGCTGGAGGCTCAGGGTTGCTGGCCTTCGCTGGAGGCTCAGGGTTGCTGGCCTTCGCTGGAGGCTCAGGGTTGCTGGCCTTCGCAGGAGGCTCAGGGTTGCTGGCCTTCGCTGGAGGCTCAGGGTTGCTGGCCTTCGCTGGAGGTGCAGGGCTGCTGACCTTCGCTGGAGGTGTAGGGCTGCTGACCTTCGCTGGAGGTGCAGGGCTGCTGACCTTCGCTGGAGGTTCCGGGTCGCTCACCATCGCTGGAGGTTCCGGTCCAATCACACGCCTAGCCACGAGATTCATCTGGCGCTTGAAGTCCTCCAACGGCAGGACTACCAGCGGATCCATCTGAGTCTCCAAAGGAAGAGCATTCCAGGCTCTCCACCACCTCGTCTGCTCCTCCTCCGGGTACTCATAGAACCCCTCTGGCCGCTCCCGATCTAGATCTGTGGGCATACGAAGTGGAGTTGGTTCCTCCAGGAGCCCCCACGGGTAAAGGAACTGAAGCACGTCCTCGTCGTCGTCCTCCTCTGACGAGTCCGACTCGAACCCTCCGAGGAGTTCCGTGTCCGTATACCGACGCGGGAAACTCTCTCTCTCCCTCTCTCCCCAGTCACGCTGCTTGGTCTCATACGGGTGGGTCGTTCTGTCACGATTGTGTGTGGGGAGAGACCAAGACGCAGCGCAGGGATAGTAGTTCGACATGCTTTTATTTTACTATGTATAATCAAACAAAAATGCGAACTACTTACTGCAAAACAAACACACTATACAAACGTCACGTTAAACAAAACCAACACGAATGAACGGACGTAAAGAATAGCACACTTACTTTCACCGTGACTGCGAAATACATTGACATGTAATGATAACGACCCACACCAACGTGATGGACAGACTCCACATATATTGGATCCCTAATTAGAGACAATGCCGTGCAGCTGCCTCTAATTAGGGATCCAACCTAAACCCCACACAGAAACAGAAAAGGACGACACTGTCAGACTCTGACCACAGCTACATAGAGAAGCAAGTTAGGCTTCTCTATGGCCAGAGCCTGACATCCAGCCCTATAGGCCACCTCTTTAGCACCGTGAGGTGTTTTGAAAGTTAGGGAAAATCTTTGGCTGCCTTCTCAGAATGAAACTCTTATCTCATCTTCTCTCTGCTCCGTTTTATCTCAAGCTAGCCAAACTACAAGCTGCCCAGAGTTATGGGAATCATCAAGCACTAGAAACATGAACAGTGCCAGACGTGTAAAACAGTCAAAGACTTGACACATGCACTCACCAGGCATAGCACTGCGCACAGACATGCCAGGCCCTCCCGACAGGGAGTTGCTCACCGTTTTTTGCTTTGGCTCATCAAAACCATGCAGTCTAGATATTTCTGGCACCCGTGTCTTGTACATTTTCGTGTTGGAGTAAAAGCTGCTTTACATACTGTACGTA
Organism: Thymallus thymallus; assembly: GCA_023634145.1. Lineage (NCBI taxonomy): Eukaryota > Metazoa > Chordata > Actinopteri > Salmoniformes > Salmonidae > Thymallus > Thymallus thymallus. Next base: position 21,524,184 of record CM042382.1, on the reverse strand, counting down.
AATGTGGAAATAATGTATACAAGATGATTGTTTTATGAAGCAGATCATTTAAATTACATCTAGAAAATATGATACACATCAACTGCTAAAAGATCAGCTGAAGGATTGTGTCAGAGACTAGTTTCACTGCTTCAAAAACCTTTCCCTCATTTCTCATAATCCCAAGTCAAAATGTAACAGATAGCAATGTCACCACATTGCCTGACAAACCTATTCAGAGTAATTAAAAAGTTTGAATATTTTCTGAAGGTTTACTGAAAGTTTGACATTTACCTAAATAATTATTTGAAGTTTACAGCATGTTTGAAGTTTACTGAAATCAATCCTTGAAGTTTACTTGATGTCAAGTGAGGCATTCTACAGTACCTTACGTAGCGCCTGGGTTTACAGTAAAAGTCCCACCCAAACATAGATGAGAGCCGGGAAAGGGGAGGTATGTTGTGGGTTTTATAACTGTTTAAAAACATGAATGTTGTTCCTTGGTCGTTCCAACAGAAATTCCCCTCCTCTGGCACAAATTGTGGTTTATAAAGCAAAATGTAAACTATGTAACTAAAACATAAACGCATCATCACACTTTATAGTTTATCCTCTAGGGATATGACTATGTGTGCATCTGTGGTCTTGCAAGCGGACATTCATCTGTGTGCATGTGTGGTGCTGGCCGTGTGGGTGACTGCCCTAACTCTGCTGGGGCCTGTTTTAGGGGGGAGCCCAGTGAGGCAAAGCCACAAGAGCGCAAACAGCACGCTGCCCTGCCTCTCTGATCTCTGTGTGTGTCTCCTCTCCTCTGTCTTTGTCCGCCCAGCAGGCCTCTGTCTGTCTGTCTGTCTGTCTGTCTGTCTGTCTGTGAGGTCCTTTAACCACCACGCACTCCCCTCAGCCTCCCAACACTGTAGGCAGCCACTTCTCCACTGGGTGTCCCCACACACACACACACAGCCCCAGAGGCCAAGGCAACCTCCAAAGGGTAGAATCCACACGGACTCACTCATGACTGTTGCTGACTGTCCTCCTGTTACACAGCATATGCTCTATCGCTCTTTTGGTGTGTGTCCCAAATGGCACCTTATTCCCTATTTAGTGCACTACTTTTGACCAGGGCCCATAGGACTCTGATCAAAATATAGGGAATAAGGTGCCATTTGGGACGGATACTTAGAACGGACCAAACTTCCCATGGTGGGATCCCAGGCTGTGTCTGTATTAAACCCTGTGATGACATGACTGATGTCTTGTTTATGTCAGGCCTGGCTGGAGCCTCTCCTCTCAATAATCACATGGCATGTCAGTGTTTGGATTGTCACATCTGGCTGGGGACGTTTTGTTTTTTTGTTTACAAGACACAATCTCCCATTCCCCCAGCACCGCTGGTGTGCTGACTGACAGACAAGGCCTTGGGGAGTGGGGTCCATATCCGCGTCCCAATAGGCACCCTATTACCTATATAGTGCAGAACTTGGGCTGTGATCAAAAGTAGTGCAATTTGGGACAGGCTTCATGTCCTTTCTTCTGCCTGCCTGGGTCTGGGTCTGGGTGCCTCTGCTCTGTGGTCTGGCATGGGGCCTTGATCTAGCCAGAAACAGTCACATCCTCTTACAGATGAAGGAAAGCAGTGCATCTAGGCCTCGGGCTAAAGGGCAGGATATACAAGTCTGGAACCAGGTCCAGTAACATGCTGTGGTTTTTCCCTGGATGACATGGAGGAGAGTGATTTGCGATTTCCCTTGACTGATGATGAAATGTTTTCTTGGACAAACGGAGAGTGTATAGTCGTAGAGATGTAACAACACCATAACGATTATGTGTTATTCTAAAGTTGTGTTCGTGCCTTGATATGTTTACCGGAAAAGGATCAGAGGAGAGAATTACTAAGATCAACATTATGTTATGCTCACAATCATGCTGATTATGATATACATCTCAGTTTTGAGAAAAGCACTACTAGTTTGAGTGATAGTGTATTACAGTGAGCCCTGTGATTTGAGTGAATGAAAAATGGCACCCAAACACTTAAATGATACTGAGTTAGACAATACTTGTAATCCTGAATAAGTCCCAGGCTAAAAGGGAGGTATTCTGGCACACACACCCCTGAAGACAAGACAAGACTCAGAGTCAGATATCCAGCTGTCTTAATCGCAGCTTTAGTGAGAACATTACTCAACAGGCTTTGGGCTAATTTGGCCAGGCACTGTAATTCGGCAAAAAAATCTGCTGTTTCCCTGAAGTGTCTGCCAGGATTGCAGTGGAGTCGGAAGCAGGACTATGGCTTTGGCTTAGCTCTGTGTGAGGTCCTCCTCCACCTTCACAGGGTGAGCAGTCTGCTGGCAGAACAAACATGGGTGGGACTACACAATATACAACCACGCTCAAATCACACACTCTAATTTTATTAAACAGAGGAAGGAGGCCAACAGAGCAAGGGCTGAGTCATGGACCATGCATCTCTTTCTTTCTCTCTCTCTCTCTCTCTCTCTCTCTCTCTCTCTCTCTCTCTCTCTCTCTCTCTCTCTCTCTCTCTCTCTCTCTCTCTCTCTCTCTCTCTCTCGCTCTCTCTCTCTTGCTCTCTCTCAATCTCAGTCTCTTTCATTCCTGTCTTCCATTTAGACAAAGACAATTATCCCTTAATGAAAAAATACTTAACCATTGTTTTGGAGGATATCTAGATTAAGAAAAGTGATATGTAATATGTTAAGCAGTGCAGTAACTCAAATCATCAGGATTTCTGGGTTACAAGACAAGAGACAAAAATGGCCGCAAATGGTGGAGGTGTCGTGTTCGCCTTTACAGTTTTTTTTATTGCTTTGGTACAAAACTCAAAACAGGCAAAAAGGCAGTTGTTGTAAAACTCTAAGCACATTTTCAATTGACTAAGTACAACACCAAAAGTCTTGCAGTTTCACAATGCAATACATGTTCATATAAAGTAATTGCCTTTCACAATACAATACATGTTCATATAAAGTAATTGCCTTTCACAATACAATACATGTTCATATAAAGTAATTGCCTTTCACAATGCAATACATGTTCATATAAAGTAATTGCCTTTCACAATACAATACATGTTCATATAAAGTAATTGCCTTTCACAATGCAATACATGTTCATATAAAGTAATTGCCTTTCACAATGCAATACATGTTCATATAAAGTAATTGCCTTTCACTATGCAATCCATGTTCATATAAAGTAACTGCCTTTCACAATGCAATACATGTTCATATAAAGTAATTGCCTTTCACAATGCAATACATGTTCATATAAAGTAATTGCCTTTCACAATGCAATACATGTTCATATAAAGTAATTGCCTTTCACAACGCAACGCTCACATTACTTTTGATATGACTCTCTTCTCTTTTGTTAAAATACCTTTTTCTAGTAATTAAATCCAACTGCTCTTAATTGATGATCACTTAAACGTTTGGTAAACCTATAGATTTGACAGGAAAAATGGTTTGTCTCCTACAGATTTTGAGAACTACATAACGAAAATGTCTGTCTGTAAAGTAGAAACATAAAAAGTATTATAGCACTTTTTTTATCGCTTTGGTGCAATTTTCACGTGGTAGATTTTCACGACTCTTAGTACAAAACTCAAAACAGATCATCAAAAATATCATCACACTGTTGTATTAAAATGACATTAGTCAATACAGTACTGTAGTACCGTAATATATGCCATTTACGTAACTGACAGTTCTATCTAAAGTGACAACAGTCCACACATTTTGGCATGTGACCCCAGTGGGAATCAAACACACAACTCTGGTGTTGCTAGTGCCATGCTCTTATGAACGGAGCACACACAGGACCACTACAATACATACGTACAATACAATACTGTAAAATAAAATACATGAATACAATACAGGTTAAAGATGTATGATTGCCATCCATGTTAGTGTACCACCCTCCTTTAGGCATGCAATGATTTCAATCCAGAACTACTGTATGTCAGGCTTGGATTCACCATGTCAAAAGGTTGTTCCCCAGGTGCGTGAACAATGAGGATGTTTACTGCGTTTTTGATGAACATATGGCCAAATGCTCAAGACAGGCTTGATACAAACTAGTGCCTACTAAACATTATATTTCTTTCATTAGATTACATTGTGAAAAATGTCTTCAATGATCACACATTTGATCACACATGGGATAGAAAAAAATGTTATGTTCAGTCAATGTTAATGGATAGTGCAAGTGTGAAAATGTGAAATGTGAAAACAGTGTAATGTACTGTAATTTACAGTACTGTAGTAATACTACATTCAAAGAGACATTTTAAAACATGTATCTTACATTTTTTGATGTTGGATAAACTTGTTGTTAAAATAATTAAATTGAGAAGATATCATTATGTTGTGTTTTGGTGATTAAACCTATGTAGTCATTATATTTCACAGTAAACTTAGATTTTGTCTCAATAGTTGTGTGGTGAAAGATGTCTAGAAAACAAAACAAATGCACAATGAAAGGTTTTGAATAAAAGACTGTCTGTGTAACAAGTGTTACCAGGTTGGAGTTTTGGACTTAGAGTTTAGAAAATTCACCACATACTTGTGAAAATAATACCAAAACTATATGAAAAACTGCAACAGTCAATGTAGTTCACGTTGCCCCCTCTTAACATTTCAACAAACCCAGACTTTGGACAACACATCCAAAATATTGACATTTATTGGTTTATTTACTATAGTCTACATGTAGTTATACTTTCCTTTAAGACATGTTACTTTCAGTTGAAATAAATGTTTAAAGCATTCCAAACATTTTGTGTGAGACAGTATGTGTGGTCCTGTTAGCACCTAATCTGGGGTAATGTGGGCAAAGTGTGTGTGTGTGTGTGCGTGCGTGTGTGGGTGCGTGTGTGCATATCTCTGTGTGTGTGTGTGTGCACTGCATGCTTATATTTGTGTGTCTGATGAGGCTACCTCTGCAGGAACACCCATGGCTAGCCTAGGCCTACACGTGAAATTGAACTCCCTTCTGAGATACAAACAAACAGAGCTCCACCCTGGCTGTTTGACTGTTGAATGCACAGCTGCAAATCTGAGCTACATCCCAAATGGCACCATATTCCCTGTATAGTGCAATAGTTGACCTGGGCCATGGTCAAAACTAGTGCACTACGTAGGGAATAGGGTGCCATTTGGGAAGCAGTCCTGCACCAGGACTTGCCAGAGCCTGAGACTACTAGGATCACAGGCCTGATTACTTTTGGCTCATCACTCACAAGATACTCTCAAACACATTATGTTATTGTAATTAGACAATTCTATATTACAGCATGCATTTTGTTTTTACTTCACCTGAAAAATTATATGGACATCCAACGTATAATTGAACATGTTGAACATTGAATGTAATAACCATGCAATATAAAAAAGTCAAACATTGTTTGGTTATAGAGTTTCACTGTATATAATGGTCTCACAACATAAAATAATTTGCCGATCACCATTGTAAATGCATTCTCTACTAAATTAAACTGTAACATGTTTCAGCATTTGCAGTCCCCATAGGACAGTAACTCAAAGCACAATAAAATGTGTGGAAACAATTGTGTGTATTCAGAGGTCTATATAAAGGTAAACGTTTTTGGGAAGGGCCTGGAAGCTTTTCACTGTTAATCTACACCTGTTGCTAATTTTATTGGATTTGATTTGATTTATTAGATCTGATTTGATAATTGGATTTGACTCTCTGTAACAGCTCTCCCTTGTGGTAAATCTGGAGAATTGCTGGATTCATATTTCATCTAGGCCAGCGAGACAGGGCTGTTACGGTCAGGTTACAGTACTGTTTAAACCCCACAAGATCAGAAGCAGACAGGTAGCTGCCTGTCTGACACACGGATGATGAGGAAGGGATGAGAATTCCTGCCTGCTGTGGCTGGTAGCAGCTTCCGGTGGCTCTGTGAAATCAGTTGAACTGGAGGCATCCTGTGAATCCTTGAATGTTGAATGTGAATAAATCACCCTTAACTAACCCCCTTACACACCATACTGAGGCCAGGCTAGAAAACCTGCCATGTGTTTCGTTTCTCCACTCTGTGTGTGTGTGTGTGTGTGTGTGTGTGTGTGTGTGTGTGTGTGTGTGTGTGTGTGTGTGTGTGTGTGTGTGTGTGTGTGTGTGTGTGTGTGTGTGTGTGTGTGTGTGTGTGTGTGTGTGTGTGTGTGTGTGTGTGTGTGTGTGCGCATGTGTGTGTGTGTGCAGCTGGATCCATCTTTCTCTCCAATCCCCTGGAACAATTTCCCCCCTCCTGCACAAAAGTATTTTAAATTGAACAGGGAGACAACTTTTAAAAAGAGGTTCTGTTAGTAACAGTAGGCCTCATGGAGACAACCTTTAAAAAGAGGTTTTGTTAGTAACAGTAGGCCTCATGGAGACAGACTTACACCACCTCCACCCCCACACCTTCTCTTCTCTCACAGAACAGTACACCTCCTAGGCCAGATGTCCTGGTCTCATCCTACAGTGAAGGTAACAGCAGAGATAAATAACACACATTTGACTGCGGTGAAGACAGTTTTAGTAGGTTTCATAAAACCCCCGGTCATCCAGCTAGTTCTCACAGTGCCAGTAGTTTATGTGTCTGTTTCAAAGGACAATACTTGAAATGTGATAACACATGAAAGTAAATGTTTTGTTGGATATACTGACATGCAAAGGCCTGACGTTTAGCTTTATATAATACTGTATATCATATAGCATACTGTATGTCATAAACTCTATGGGTCAGTTTATGGGACAGAGATTAACCATAGTCCTATAATAGCATGCTCAATGGAGAATCTTTATTGAAATGGCTTTTTAGTCCAGGAATAGGCTTAATCTGTGTACGGGAAACTGGCCCTATGTAATTATACACTCAGATTAAATATTTCTTTATTGTCTGATTTTCACAAATATTTGCTTTACGTACAGTAAAATGCCCTGCGATAGGGTGGGAGACATGGCATAGGCTAGACATATTATCAAACAAAATGTACATTTTAAGGACTCTTACACCTCCCTTCCCAATTACATAACTGTTCCCCCCTCCCTCATATTCTCACTATTACACATCCCCTTTATTTCCAAGTTCCTGAGCATTGCACATAATGTTATTGCACAACCATATAATTTCAATATCCATAATTCCGGTACGTTGCACAAACCTTTTATTTTAAACAGTTAGTTACATTTCACATTTCACTATTGCACGTGCCTGAAAGAGTGAGTCAATCCCTGTGCCCCTAATGGCCTCAGTGTTCAGTCAGAGTGAGCTGTTACTCAACCAGCCTACCCAGAAGACCCTGGCACCAAGCACTGGTTGGAGTGCACCCGCATGCTAAATAAAGTCTCTTTTGATCCCTGGCACAAAGCCTGTGTGGGTGCCTCAATGGAGAGAGGACCACCTCTCTGTCTGAAGTGCCCATCTCTACCTCTGAAAGGCCCTGTGGATACCTGCCTTGCCACCCCCTCATTTGACACCCAAGAGGCCTCGCATCTCTTCCTACTTGGCCACCCGCCTGTATACCACCACCACCACACACAGACAAAGAGAGGGAGGGAGTGAAGGGGTGAGGGGGGAGGGAGGGGGGAGGGAGAGAGAGAGCAGGGCAAAGAGAGATAGAGAGAGACCCTGTCCCTACCAAGCTTGGCCACTCTACTGAAACAGAGATTATGGTGGAGGCTCCAACATTAGCCCAATGATTTACTCCCTGTCTGCCCAAGTAGTCCCTGCTATCCTATCCTCCCTCTCCAAGGCTTCATAGGTAGTTATGAGTTATTAGGCAGATTTACAGTGAATAAAGACATAATATTTGATGGTGTGTGTTTAACTGGAAAGCTCTTGATTTGAATCGCATGCCAAGGAAAGTTCTAAATTAAGGATGATATATTTTGGGATGAAAACCTGATATTGATTTTAGTCAACCACAGGGCACATGGAAATGATCGAGATAGGAGACGTGGGTAATTGAACATTAAATTCTGGACTTACCATTGGATATTTCGGTAATATCTTGGTGTAAGGTAGACATGTGGATTATCCAGTATTTTCCAAACGGTCCAAAGAATAACAAGTGTTTTCTTTTTGGACCACTAAGATCCTTATATCTTAGACGACAAAGTCTATTTATGCGGTAAGTCCTATATTGTTGGAAAGGTTCTATCAATCAGTGCTTCATACGTGGTCTGGTCCAGGATGGTTGGCCCCCCAGAGGAAGTGGTGGGATGTTTCCAAAACTGACCAAGGCTAATGAGCATGTCTGTCTATGTCTATGGAACAAAAGCCTATAAGTAACTTAACATAGAAGCAAGGATCCATTTTATACAATATTGGTTAGTATAGATTATTCCTAAATGTGTCATTTTAGCATACAAAATAAAAAATAAAAATGAATAGGCCAGGACAACAACTTCATGCATAAATTATTAGGAGAATGTGGGGAAAATGGGATAACACTGAGTCTTGTGAGGCATTGTACAGCTCCAAACCTGAAAACCCCTGTAGTGTGCAGCTTGAGATATTCCACCACTTACGTATATAAATCCTGGATGACTGACAGAGGGCGCTGTATTGAAGCCACGGCACAGCCATTTTGGAAGCTATAAATATGTCTACATTAGTTTTTGCCAAGTATATTTAATTACAGACACCTCAATTACATACTTTTAAATTATATTATGTTACTATACATTCAAATAAAACATAAAAATACACATATTCCTTAAAGTATTTTTTTTTACTGTCCCCACTACTAAATCTAGTGTAATGTACATGTAATTTTGTTCTTGAATAATGCAAAATAAAAAAAACAATTCCATTCATTCCCATGGAAAACTGCTCCTTCTGGGTAGTACCAATATGGCAGCCAGTGACTTCAAAGCCTCTCATTACATAGCATCAGCAATCCAGGGTTGATACACATCATTGCATTCAACTCAATTACCATGTCCCTTCCAAATGTTTTGCCTTTACCTGTAGTACTAATGAATGACCACCATCTGGTGGTAAAGTCAAGTAAGATCTCTCTGTGAAGATTGATCTTGGAAATCTGCTGGGGAAACAGATTTAAAAAAATGTTGTCTTTAGAAATATATAAGATATTTATTTTTATTTAACCTTTATTTTCCCAGTCACACATTCACACTAGGTTAGGGGCCCAACACTCTAACCACTCTAAACAATCGGCTACCAAGATTTTCTGCTAAGAATATTTACTTTTCTTATTTTTTATTGAAAACCTTTTTATTTTCAATATGTAAATCACACTTTTCTCTTCTTCTAAAATCGACCAATGTTGTCAACAGGTCTCCTGCTGAGTGAGTGGCCACTTGAAAAAACCCCTTCTCCTCCAGTACACTAATCACAACAGATATCCTACAATAGCAGAAATCCTCCTGTTGAAACTAAACTGCTGTATATGACTGGGAAGGAATATTTGATGAACATGATGTGAATGACCTCATCCCTCCTCTCTCTTCCTTTCAGCCATTCAACCGGCCCAACCAGCTCACTAACACAATGTCAAACAGGACATATCAGTGGAAGAAGGCAGGGTCGGACTCTGAGTGTGGCCAGCCAGGCTAGTGCAGTCTCAAAACCCCTGGTTAGACCCATGATTGGAACATTCTCTCTGTCACACCACGATCAGGGAGAGGGAATGCATCTCCTGTTCCACAGAAAAGGCTTCTCCTTATCTCCCCTCATGTTTGGACCCTCCTTGTCCAACCCCTGCCCCCACCCCCCAATCCCCACTACGTCCCTTTTCTCCTGGTTGCCTGGGCGATGCCTAACAAAGCCATCATTTTACCAATTTCCACAGAAACAGGTGCTGGCACAATGGCTGCTTCCTTCTTAGCTGAAAGGGAAGGTTAGCGAGGTTCATGGGAACCCGGGTGGACAATCTCAGGGCTGTCCAAGTGTCGTCCCTGGGCTTGGACATAAAAGAAGGCTAATTTGTTGTCGCTGTTTTCCCAGGGGGGGGGGGGGGGGGGGGGTTACTTTTCAAAACAGAGCCGCTGATATTATTCTCCATGCCTGATAGGTCTGTTTTCAAAGAGTGGTGTCAATATTTTTTTTTGCTTCGACTCCGTGCAATAGAAGACAAAAGCGGCCATGTCATGACTTCAAGATGTTTCAATTTTGCTTTACAGTGTCCACGTCTCTCTGTGTGTGTGTTTTTTATCAGGGATTTTTTTACGTATCCAATGTAAGCCTCTGATATCTGCACTTTTCTTTAATCCCCTGCCTACTTGCCCCATTGAGTGCCCCACCAAAACAGAAAGGGGCTGGGCATTTGCCGGCGCTACAAAGTATTTATGGGCACATTAAGAGTGAGGAGAGCTAGGGGGGCCTCTGCTCCTCTTGCACAGGCCTCACTAAATGTTTTGTGGGGACACAAACCGTTTGAGGGGTGTAAGCAAAGCATTTAGATTGTGCACGAACTGTGCCATTCACTTGCAATCTCGCTAATGGTATTTGTCTCCATGTGCATTAACCAATGGAATAAATTGAACTCAATACCATTTTGATCAAGTTCAAGTACTGGGCTGTCACAGCTTTATTTATGCAACACAAAATATATTCTGAGTACATTTTTTCAGTATTTTTCAATATATCGGTGGTACAGTAGCATGAGGTATAGTGGAAAAAGGTTAGGTGTCAGAAATGGGCATGATGTAAGCTCACACTTTTCTTCTTGTTTTCTGTTGGCTATTTCCATGTCCATTACACATTTCATGTCCATTACACATTTCATGTCCATTACACATTTCATGTCCATTACACATTTCATGTCCATTACACCGTCTGGATTCCTCATCATCATCTCTCAACCAATGAGACACAGGCTTGTGCACATTCCTTGTTCTGTTTTTGGATTAGGTGTGTATTGTTATTGTATTGCTAGATATTGCTGCACTGTTGGAACTAGAAACATAAGCATTTCGCTACACCTGCGATAACATCTGCAAAACTGTGTAAGCAAACCAAATAAACTTTTATTTAATTTTATTTGCTGTCTCAAATGACACCTTATTCCCTATATAGTGCACTCCTTTTGACCCGAGCCTTGGTCAAAAAGTAGTCCACTATAACAGGGAATAGGTGTCACGAGAGGGTGCACACACAGACCAAGACGCAGCGCAGGGATAGTAGTTCGACATTTTATTGTATTAATACTATGTATAATTCCCAACAAAACACGAACTACAGAAACAAAAAACACGTATCGACTAAACGTCACGTTCACCAACACAAACAATGAACGGACGTAAAAGGCACACTTACTTTCCCTGTGACTGCGAAATAATACGACAACGACCCACACCAGAGTGAATGACAGACTAACATATTTAAGATCCCTAATTAGAGACAATGCGGTGCAGCTGCCTCTAATTAGGGATCCACCCAAAACCCACACAGAAACAGAAAAGAAAGACACTGTCAGACTCTGACCATAGCTACATAGAGAAGCAAATAGGCTTCTCTATGGCCAGAGCCTGACAGTACCCCCCCCCACAAGGCGCGGACTCCCGGACGCCCAAAAAAACACACAAAACAAGGGGGGGTTAATAGGGAGGGAAGACTAGTCCATCGGGGGCGGCTCTAGCTCCGGCGAAGTGGACAGTTTTCTCCCATGCCCCTTCTTTATAACCGGGCCCGGGCTGGGTATCGGTGGGGCAAACGGCTCCGGCCATGGAGCGGGACCATTAACCGGGCCCGGACTGGGCACCGGTGGGGTAAACGGCTCCGGCCATGGAGCGGGAAAAACAACCGGGCCCGGACTGGGCACCGGTGGGGCAAACGGCTCCGGCCATGGAGCGGGGCAAACAACCGGGCCTGGACTGGGCACCGGTGGGGCAACCGGCTCTGGCCATGGAGCTGGGAAAACAACCGGGCCTGGACTGGGCACCAGTGGGGCGGACTGCTCAGGCTCTGGAGCGGAGCAGACGGCTGGACCCGGATTGGGCACCGGTGGAGCGGACTGCTCTGACTCTGGAGCGGAGCAGACGGCTGAACCCAGAATGGGTACCGGTGGAGCGGACTGCTCTGGCACTGGGGCGGAGCAGACGGCTGGACCCGGAATGGGCACCGGTGGAGCGGACTGCTCTGGCACTGGGGCGGAGCAGACGGCTGGACCCGGAATGGGTACCGGTGGAGCGGACTGCTCTGGCACTGGGGCGGAGCAGACGGCTGGACCCGGATTGGGTACCGGTGGAGCGGACTGCTCTGGCACTGAGTCCGAGCAGACGGCTGGACCCGGAATGGGCACCGGTGGAGCGGAATGCTCTGGCACTGGGGCAGAGCAGACGGCTGGACCCGGAATGGGTACCGGTGGAGCGGACTGCTCTGGCACTGGAGCGGAGCAGACGGCTGGACCCGGATTGGGTACCGGTGGAGCGGACTGCTCTGGCACTGAGGCGGAGCAGACGGCTGGACCCGGAATGGGCACCGGTGGAGCGGAATGCTCTGGCACCGGGGCGGAGCAGACGGCTGAACCGGGAATGGGCACCGGTGGAGCGGACTGCTCTGACTCTGGAGCGGAGCAGACGGCTGAACCCGGAATGGGTACCGGTGGAGGTTCAGGGCTGCTGACCTTCGCTGGAGGTTCCGGGCTGCTGACCTTCGCTGGAGGTTAAGGGCTGCTGACCTTCGCTGGAGGTTCAGGGCTGCGGACCTTCGCTGGAGGTTCCGGGAAGCGGACCTTCGCTGGAGGTTCCGGGCAGCTGACCTTCGCTGGAGGTTCAGGGCTGCGGACCTTCGCTGGAGGTTCAGGGCTGCGGACCTTCGCTGGAGGTTCCGGGCGGCTTACCTTCGCTGGAGGTTCCGGGCGGCGGACCTTCGCTGGAGGTTCCGGGGGGCTGACCTTCGCTGGAGGTTCAGGGCGGCTGACCTTCGCTGGAGGTTCAGGGCGGCTGACCTTCGCTGGAGGTTCAGTGCGGCTGACCTTCGCTGGAGGTTCAGGGCTGCGGACCTTCGCTGGAGGTTGCGGGCTGCAGACCTTCGCTGGAGGTTCCGGGCTGCGGATGGCCGGCACAGGACGTACCGGACTGGGGAGGCGCACCGGATGTCGGGTGCGTGGAGCTGGCACAGGAAGCACCTGGCTGGGCACACTCACTGGAGGTCGGATGCGGGGAGTAGATTAGAGGTCCGGCCCCAGACTGGGCACCGGTGGAGCGGACTGCTCTGGCATGGGGGTGGAGTAGACGACCGGACCCGGACTGGGCACCCGTGGAGCGGACTGCTCCGGCACGGGAGTGGAGTAGACGATCGGACCCGGATTGGACCACTCCGTCATCTCCCTCTCGACCTCTATCTCTATCTCCCTCAATTCCTCCAGAACTCCTCCATAATACTCCTCTAAATAATCCTCCTGCTCCTTGCTCTGAGCCCCCCATTGGTACCTCGGCCTCTCCATGCTCCACATGGGGGGTGGTATTGGCTCCTCCTGCCTATAGCCAGACCACCCCCATAGCCCCCCCCCCAAAATGACCTTGGGGTTGTTTGCGGGCGTTTCTCCGTCTCGCGCGTCGCGCATAATGCGGCGGCACCTCCTCTCTCTCCGTCTCTCCCCAGTTACGCTGCTTTGTCTGGTAGTGGTGGGTCGTTCTGTCACGTTCACCAACACAAACAATGAACGGACGTAAAAGGCACACTTACTTTCCCCGTGACTGCGACATAATACGACAACGACCCACACCAGAGTGAATGACAGACTAACATATTTAAGATCCCTAATTAGAGACAATGCGGTGCAGCTGCCTCTAATTAGGGATCCACCCAAAACCCACACAGAAACAGAAAAGAAAGACACTGTCAGACTCTGACCATAGCTACATAGAGAAGCAAATAGGCTTCTCTATGGCCAGAGCCTGACAATAGGGTGCCATTTGGGACTCAACCCAGCCTTGGGTGCCACCATGCCAGTCTGTAGGGTTACGCCACTTCATTTTCTGACCCAGACAAATTAAGCCAGCGGGATCTAATCCAGCAGGTTTGCACCCAGGCTAAATGGAGCAACACTGTGCAGGGAGGGCTCAGTCAAAAACTGAAACAAAGCCATCAAAGAAACAACGTCAACCTAGAAACTACAACACCACTACACTAATCTCTTATGGTCGAGGCTACTGCTGAGGACACGAACGCAAACAAGAAGTCCCGCTAAGACCTCTGCAGAGCAATCAAACAGGGAAAAGGACAATATCGGAACAAGGTGGAATCCTATTATACCGGCTTCCAACGCTCAACGCATGTTGCAGAGGCTATAGGACGTTATGGACAGGGATGGGCAAAAATCACAAAATACAATGACAAGATACCATAAAGAAAAATGTATCAAAATAAACACTGCTGAGCCCGATCCCTGCGTGAAGAGGGTGGAGGGGAAAAGGAGGAGGTCAAGGAGCCGGAGCTCCTCGCCACGCCGGTGCCCAGTCCGGGACCGGTAGCCAGCCCTATTAAACGGCTGGAACTGTCATCTGCGCCAGTGCCCAGGCTGGGCACGGTGTCCAGTCCGGCTTCAGCACTCAAGCCGTCCTCCGTTCTGGTGCCCAGTCCGATGCCTCCAGTGCCGGCTCCACGCACCAGACCTCCAGTGCGCCTCCCCAGTCCAGTCCGACGCGTGCCGGCTCCTCGCACCCGTCCTCCAGTGCCCAAACGCCCAAAACCCTGGTGCGTGTGTCCAGCCCTGCTTGTGAGCCAGAGCTCCTCACCACGCCGGTGCCCAGTCCGGGACCGGTAGCCAGTCCGGTTACAGGGCTGGAGCTCTCCTCTCCGCCTGTGCCCAGGGTGGACACGGCGTTCAGTCATGCTCGGGTGCTGGTGACTAAGAACCCAATCGCCACTCTGACAGACCTCCAGAGTTCCTCTGTGGAGATGGGAGAACCTTCCAGAAGGACAACCATCTCTTCAGCACTCCACCAATCAGGCCTTTATGGTAGAGTGGCCAAATGGAAGCCACTCCTCAGTAAAAGGCACATGACAGCCCACTTGGAGTTTACCAAAAGGCACCTAAAGACTCTCAGATCATGAGAAACAAGATTCACTGGTCTGATGAAAACCTGGCACCATCCCTATGGTGAAGAATGGTGGTGGCAGCATCATGCTGTGGGGATATTTTTCAGCGGCAAGGACTGGAAGACTAGTCAGGATCGAGGGAAAGATGAACAGAGCAAAGTACAGAGAGATCCTTGATGAAAACCTTCTCCAGAGTGCTCAGGACCTCAGACTGGGGCGAAGGTTCACCTTTCAACAGGACAAAGACCCTAAGCACACAGCCAAGACAACACATTTCTAAAGAGACATGAAAATAGCTGTGCAGTGATGCTCCCCATCCAACCTGACAGAGATTGAGAGGATCTGCAGAGAAGAGGATCTGCCAAGCTTGTAGCGTCATATCAAAGAAGACTCGTGGTTGTAATCGCTGCCAAAGGTGCTCAACAAAGTACTGAGTAAAGGTTCCGAATACTGAAATGTAAATGTGATATTTCTTTATTATTACTCCCTTTTTCCTCCCAAATTGTTATCTTGTCTTATCGCTGCTACTCCCCGACGGGTTCGTAAGGCGAAGGTCGAGTCATGCGTCCTCCGAAACATGACCTGCCAAACCGCACTTCTTAACACCCACCCGCTTAACTCGGAAGCCAGCTGCACCAATGTGTCGGAGGAAACACTGTTCACCTTACGACCGAGGTCAGCCTGCAGGCGCCCAGCTCGCCACAAGGAGTCGCTAGAGTGTGATCAGCCAAGTAAAGCCACCACGGCCAAACCCTCCCCTAACCCGGACGACACTGGGCTAATTGTGCTCCACCTTATGGGACTCCCGAACATGGCCGGTTGTGATACAGCCCGGGATCGAACCCGCGTCTGTAGTGACGCCTCTAGCACTGTGATGCAGAGCCTTAGAACGCTGCGCCACTTGTCATTATGGGGTATTGTGTGTAGATTGATGGTGATTTTGTCATTTTTTAAATACATTTTAGGATGAGGCTGTAATGTAACAAAATGTGGAAAAACTCAAGGGGTCTGAATACTTTCCGAATGCGCTGTAGCTTCCTCTTGTATTTTTTAAATCTATTTTTTATTAGTTATACTATTTCGATATTGAAAACTGCGCTTTGAGGTAGGACTTTGGAGTTAAGCATTTGGCAAACTGGCACAGAATATGACCTATGAAAACATTCAACTTACCTATCGAAACAGTCTTCAATCAATAAATAAATCAATGAAGAAAAAAGAACACAAATCAAAATCAAATCAAATTTGTGCCGAATACACCATGAAATTCTTACGAGCCCTTCCCAAACATACAGAGTTAAACAAAAGTAACACAAGAAGAAAAAAATACACAAGAATGGAGTTATATACAGGGAGTACTAGTGCCAGATCACTGTGCAGCTATACAGTATACAGGGAGTACCAGTACCAGATCACTGTGCAGCTATACAGTATACAGGGAGTACCAGTACCAGATCACCGTGCAGCTATACAGTATACAGGGAGTACCAGTACCAGATCACTGTGCAGCTATACAGTATACAGGGAGTACCAGTACCAGATCACTGTGCAGCTATACAGTATACAGGGAGTACCAGTACCAGATCACTGTGCAGCTATACAGTATACAGGGAGTACCAGTACCAGATCACTGTGCAGCTATACAGTATACAGGGAGTACCAGTACCAGATCACTGTGCAGCTATACAGTATACAGGGAGTACCAGTACCAGATCACTGTGCAGCTATACAGTATACAGGGAGTACCAGTACCTGATCAATGTGGAGCTATATACAGGGAGTACCAGTACCTGATCAATGTGGAGCTATATACAGGGAGTACCAGTACCTGATCACTGTGCAGCTATACAGTATACAGGGAGTATCAGTGCCTGATCACTGTGCAGCTATACAGTATACAGGGAGTACCAGTGGTGCCTGATCACTGTGCAGCTATACAGTATACAGGGAGTACCAGTGCCTGATCAATTTAGAGTTATATACAGGGAGTACCAGTGCCTGATCACTGTGGAGTTATATACAGGGAGTACCAGTGCCTGATCACTGTGGAGTTATATACAGGGAGTACCAGTGCCTGATCACTGTGGAGTTATATACAGGGAGTACCAGTACCTGATCACTGTAGAGTTATATACAGGGAGTACCAGTGCCTGATCACTGTACAGGGGTATTAATTGAGGTAGATATGTCGAAATCTAGGTTAGTAACTGTCGATCTGATATGCAGAAGTGCTTGGTGATCAGATGTGATAATATTATGAACTTTCACAAATCTATGACTAAATACAATACATAATCAGTGTAAAGCAGCAACACAAAACAATGTCATTAGGTTGAATTCAGAATGTACTGGTGTGTGTGCGTGTATGTGGCTGTGTCTTCGGTCATCAGGAGAGCTGCAGTGTTGCTGTTTTCTCCCTGATTTCATCTTCTCCAAAGCAGCAAGACCTCCAATAGTCCAGCTGGACCACTGGCTGCAGTGTAGTGCAGCCACTAAAACATTCAACAAAGCCTATAATAAGACATTGGCGCAAGAGGCTTAGGACTGGGGGAGAGAGCAAGGATCGGTGGGCTTGTAAACCATTCTGTAAACATTCCATTGAGAGATGGAAGAATGCAGCCTCATAAGAGCCCTATTCAGTCAGCCGGGATCACTGTCAGTCAGCCCCTCAGAGGAGTGGGGGGCTGGGAGAACATGCTCACCCACGCTCACAGGAACACACAGATAGCTAGCACACAGCACAGCACACTTGGAGGGAAACAGACAAAGGCACGCACGCTTTATCTCTGGAGCCACCGAGGATAAAAGGGAGGCAACAACACATGTATCAGTCACAGACACACACTGGTGAAGATTGTGACCACACACATACACACAGATACCTAAACATCTCTGTAACCTGCAAAATCCCTCATTCATACACAGTGGGGATTTTAGAATGTAAATCTTGGTGGGGCAAACAAAACAAAAATGTTTTGATGCATGTCAGCAAAGCCACTACACAACACAACACTAAACAATACATTAGTTACACTATAACGGTGACAAACTGTTCCCACAAACTGTTCGGGCCTACATAGAGTCCCAACAGCAGAGTCCCAACAGCAGTCCCAACACCTTACCACTGCTACACCTGGCTATCAGCGGAGCCTTGTCTGGCAGCAAAACAGTTAATTCAGCCTAATTTACTGCCTTTCAAAAAAAATACAGCTGATATGGCTGACTTGCTTAAACGAATGGGGTTTCTTCTGACAATTGAGATGCACAAACTATGACATAAGGGGATGACGAGCGGATAAGAGGCAATCCGTAATTTCAATTAAGAAATGAATGAGCAAGCTAGGACGGACGTAGTCAATATAACTCTTTGTTCAGCACTTTTGAAATGTACACAGACAGAATTCAGAACATGGGCCGTTCTTACAGTATTCTCCCTGTACACCAAGTCAGAACCGAAGGATAAATAAAGTGGGCATAGAAGTAGACAGTGAAAGCTCTTACAATATTCAATGATTACATTTATGTAAAACAGGCTATAGGCTACATGTGCACCACCAAGTCAGAACAGTAGACTAAGTTATGAGGGGGAAAGGGACCAGATTATTGGGGTGATACACATGGGCTACTAACATCTTACTACACAACATACACTTAGTATTACTTTCTTAGCTACAGTATACATATCTCCCTGGCATATTACATCATTTATGCAGCAGCATGCAATACATTTTTGAACTCAGCTTGTTGTGCTCACTTGAACAGGAAGGTGGCGCGGTGGTCCTTCTTGTGGCAAATTTTGTCATAAGACTGTCATCAAAGTCTAGCACTCTCTGGATTTATGGTGCTTTCAAGACAACTGGGAACTCTGAAAAAAACAAGGTTGAATCATGACGTCAGTGATCTTCAGGTCGGAGCTCTAGAAAGAGGTCCAGGTTTTCCGACTTGGAGTTGGATGACCATTCAAAACGGTCGTGTTCCCAGTTATCTTGAACTCACTGAAGGCTGAGATTTCCCAGTTCTGAGTTTCCAATTGTTTTGAATGCGGCAGACGTCATGCGGTTGGAACCAAAAATCTCAAATTTGGACTCATTGCTGCATTGCTGTTTCTTGGCCCAAGCAAGTCTCTTCTTCTTATTGATGTCCTTTATTAGTGTTTTTTTTTGCAGCAATTCGACCATGAAGGCCTGATTCACGTAGTCTTCTCTGAATAGTTGATGTTGAGATGTATCTGTTACTTGAACTCTGTGAAGCATTTATTTGGGCTGCAATTTCTGAGGCTGGGAACTCTAATGAACTTATCCTCTGCAGCAGAGGTAACTCTGGGTCTTCCTTTCCTGTGGTGGTCCTCATGAAAGCCAGTTTCATCATAGTGCTTGATGATTTTTGCAACTGCACATGAAGAAACTTTCAAAGTTTTGGACATTTTTCTGGATTGACTGACCTTAATGATGGACCGTCGTTTCTCTTTGCTTATTTGAGCTGTTCTTGCCATAATATGGACTTGGTAATTTACCAGATAGGTCTATCTTCTGTATACCACCCCTACCTTGTCACAACACAACTGATTGCATTAAGAAGGAAAGAAATCCCACAAATGAACATTTAACAAGGCACACCTGTTAATTGAAATGCATTCCAGGTGACTACCCCATGAAGCTGGTTGAGAGAATGCCAAGAGTGTTCAAAGCTGTCATCAAGTCACTTTGATGACAGCTTTGAAGAATCTCAAATATAAATATATTTTGATTTGTTTATCATTTTTTTGTTTACTACATGATTCCATATGTGTTATTTCATAGATTTGATTTCTTCACTATTATTCTAGAATGTAGAAAATAGTAGAAATAAAGAAAAACCCTTGAATGAGTAGATGTGTCCAAGCTTTTTACTGACAGTACTTTTTTTAGCTAAACAGGCGGGGCCCTGAATGACGGGTCGCAATTGTTCATGCACTAACACAGTCACAATTCTAACCACGGGAATTTATACTCAAAATAAGGTTTCTGGTAATTGTGGTAATAAACCTATTAAACATACATATATTGACATCTGCCTTTCATATCGTTGCAAGAAACCACAAGGTACAATTATGTGTTCTATAACCACTGCGACTAGTCTTTGGGACTGAGCCCCATGTTAAGCCTTGAAGTTATAAAAAAAATTGACATTCTTTGAATATTCAGCACCACTAGATGGCAGTAAGAAGTTCATGGAAAAATCTAGTTTTGATCCAAGGTGATGCATCACTTCTCATCCACCAGAGGTCAGTGTTTCTCTGTATATCAGCCCCAACATTCTACAGTTGACTTCAACACAGATAAAGAAGTATAACGTTGTTGATTATAACCTTCGCTAACTTCCTACATTTCGACATAAATGCATTCCAGGTGACTACCCCATGAAGCTGGTTGAGAGAATGCCAAGAGTGTCCAAAGATGTCTTCAAGTCAAAGGGTGGCTACTTTGAAGAATCTCAAATATAAAATATATTTTGATTTGTTTAACACTTTTTTGGTTACTACATGATTCCATATGTGTTATTTGATAGTTTTGATTTCTTCACTGTTATAGTAGAAATAAAGAAAAACCCTTGAATGAGTAGGTGTGTCCAAACTTTTGACTGATACTATATATATATAGCTAAACATATATATATATATATATATATATATATATATATATATATATATATATATATATATATATATATATTAGCTAAACAGGCTGAGCCTCATGTTAAGCCTTGAAGTTATAATAAAAATTGACATGCTTTGAATATTCAGCTCCACTAGATGGCGGTAAAAAGTTAATGGAAAAATCTAGTTTTGATCCAAGGTGATGCATCACTTCTCATCCACCAGAGGTCAGTGTTTCTCTGTATATCAGCCCCAACATTCTACAGTTGACTTCAACACAGATAAAGAAGTATAACGTTGTGGATTATAACCTTCGCTAACTTCCTGAATTTCGACATATTTTGTGCTGAAAAAATGTGCAGTTTTATAATTCTATTTTGTCATGAGGATAAGAGAAAATGTTGCAGTTTTAAATCTAATATCCTGAAATTCTACACTTTTTTGCTATGAGTCAGAGAGAAACATACCTCATATCATTCTATTGTTCACATTTTGCCATGAAGCTGAGAGAAAAGTTTTAAAGCAAATTTCCTGCAATTCTACACATTTTGCTATCATAGAAATGTATCAATTAGAAAACAATTTTATAGAAGCCATATGATTCTGAAGGAGAAGTGGTAAAGGGGGAAGTTGTGATGCTTTCTCGGGTAATTTATAATTAAATCACCATGACTCACCAAGGAATCCCCATCAGCTGACACAAATAATAAACAATCAAAAAATCCGCTAGGATTTTGACATTGATGTCATACAAGATGAGGTATGACTTCAATCATATCAGTGAAAATATGTATAATAAGTCAGAGTCCAAGACAGTACCTATTATTTTTGGAAGTGAACCATAGTGTATTCAGCTTGAAACCAAATGTAACAGTTATCAATTAAATGCTAAAATGCATCACGGCAATACCAGAGTGATCTATAATCTTTGCCAATTGTTTAGAATATTTCATATTCTCCAGTAGAGGGCAGCATCATACCAATTTATAATGGTCTCATATTTTTGGGCCTATCCTCAGAAGAAAAATTAAAATCCCAACCACAACACAGGTGGAGTTTTTTATTTTATTCGAAGTGAGTAGATAATAGCTAAACACAGGATGTCTGCTGAGTTTTCAATTTCCTTCTGATCACATGTACCTGAGTAAGTATAAGACAACTCTGTACAAAACACAGATTTATCAGACAGTCTGAACTAATCACACAGGATCACATCGCGATTTTTAAGACGTTGTAAAGTCAGTGATCACAAATTCTTAAAATACTTTTTCTGGTAGAAGGTGTTGGTGGCTAGGGAAGAGTTGGTCACCTGGACATGACCATTCACAAGGTCATTCAGCAGGCGTCCAGTGTATGACAAAGAAATTACAGAAGATGTTGAGAAGTCACAAGTAATCAGGAGTTAGGACTGTGAGAAGAGGACACATTCCCAATGCTATGGCTAAGATGGCTGCCATACAGGGTTCATGATCCATCTCTCTCTCCTTGTATATAAACATGCTCCTGAACTTTCCAACTGAGCTTCTAATGCGTCTGTAATTGACTGCTGTTTGTACCATCGGAAAGAAAATCTCAACAAAATTGCATTTCTGCCTCTCCTTGAGTTTCCCATCTGTGTGTGGGTTATTGTTTGTGCATGTTGTACACCAGTTCATGGTTGCTTCTTTTCCTTTTGTTGTTTTGTTATTTCCGACAATAAAGTATGTCGATGTACTACAGCTCTGCGCCTTGGGTCCTGCCTACCACGCACCGTGACAGAATAACTCACCAAAACGGGACCAAGCAGCGCTGGACAGTGAAGGAACTACTTGGAGGTTTTGAGACTGACTCCGAGGAGGAGGACCTTCACTGTCTAGCCCTGGATTCTAACCGGGATCTTTTTTGGGGGGGCTATGAGGGCTGCCAGAGGGGTGAGCTGAAGAGCCCCTGCAGAGCTGGGACCGGTTGAATAAGGACCAGGAAGAGTTCCTATGGGGAGCGGCGGATAAGGATGAGGAAGAGTTCCTGTTGTGATACTTGCAATGGAAGAGCTCATGCAGCCATGGGAGGTACCACCGTTGATCCCCAGCCCGGTACCTCCAGTGCCGGTTCCCAGCCCAGAGCCCCCAGTGCTGGTTCACAGCCCGATACCTCCCAGCCCGGCTCCCCGCACCAGGGTTCCCGTGCCGGTTCCCAGCCCAGAGCCCCCAGTGCCGGTTCCCTGCCCGGTACCTCCAGTGCCGGCTCCCCGCACCAGGGCTCCCGTGCCTGTTCCCAGCCCAGAGCCCCCAGAGCCCCCAGTGCCGGTTCCCAGCTCGGTACCTCCAGTGCCGGCTCCCCGCACCAGTGCTCCTATGCCGATTCCCATCCCGGAGCTCATAGTGCCGGTCCCCAGCTCGCTACCTCCGGTCTTTCCCAGTGACCAGTCCTGCTCCGGGGGCGTAGCCTCCTGACCCGGTGACCAGTCCTGCTCCTGGGGCGGAGCCTCCTGACCCGGTGCCCAGTCCTGCTCCGGGGGCGGAGCCTCCACCTGACCTTGTGCCATGTTCTGCGCCGGGCCCGGAGCCTCTGCCTGATCCGGAGTCTCCACTGACGCCGGCTTCCCGCCCCCCCAAACCCCCCCCCTTGGGTGTTCCGGAAATTACGGTCGGGAGTCCGCGCCTTTGGGGGTGGGTACTGTCAGGCCCTGACCATAGGGAGGCCTCTAGCTTTCTTTAGGTTGGTCTGGAGGTGATTGTCAGGGCCTGACAGAGTTGAGATGTCTAGGAAAGTCTATGTTTGGTTTTGTTGGTCCCCAGTTAGAGGCAGCTGCCCTGCAATGACTGGAACGAATTACTAAAATCATTGAAGCTGGAGACTCCTATCTCCCTCACTAACTTTAAGCATCAGCTGTCAGAGCAGCTTACCGTTCACTGCACCTGTACATAGCCCATCTGTAAATAGCCCACCCAACTACCTCATCCCCATATTGTTATTTTTGCTAATTTGCACCCCAGTATCTCTATTTACACATCATCATCTGCACATCTATCACTCCAGTGTTAATGCTAAATTGTAATTATTTCGCCACTGTGGCCTATTTATTGCCTTATCTTCCTAATCTTACTACATTTGCACAAACTGTACATAGATGTTCTATAGTGTTATTGACTGTACATTTGTTTATCCCATGTGTAACTCTGTGTTGTTGTTTTTGTCGCACTGCTTTGCTTTATCTTGGCCAGGTTTCAGTTGTAAATGAGAATTTGTACTCAACTGGCCTACATGGTTAAATAAAGGTGAAATAAAAAAAAAAATAAAAAAAAAAAAATTGTCTCTAATTGGGGATCTTACTTAAGTTGTTGAGTTTCCCATCTGTGTGTGGGTTATTGTTTGTGCATGTTGCACACCAGTTCATGGTTGTTTCTTTTCCTTTTGTTGTTTTGTTATTTCCGACAATAAAGTATGTTGATGTACTACAGCTCTGCGCCTTGGGTCCTGCCTACCACACACCGTGACACGTTCTGTCTCCTAGAGATGAACGTACTTTAGTGCGAAAAGTGCAAATCAATCCCAGAACAACAGCAAAGGACCTTGTGAAGATGCTGGAGGAAACAGGTACAGAAGTATCTATATCCACAGTAAAACAAGTCCTATATTGACATAACCTGAAAGGCCGCACAGCGAGGAAAAAGCCACTGCTCCAAAACCGCCATAAAAAGCCAGACTACGGTTTGCAACTGCACATGGGGACAAAGATCGTACTTTTTGGAGAAATGTCCTCTGGTCTGATGAAACAAAAACAGAACTCTTTGGCCATAATGACCATCGTTATGTTTGGAGGAAAAAGGGGGAGGCTTGCAAGCCGAAGAACACCATCCCAAACGTGAAGCACGGGGGTGGCAGCATCATGTTGTGGGGGTGCTTTGCTGCAGGAGGGACTGGTGCACTTCACAAAATAGATGGCATCATGAGGAAGGAAAATTATGTGGATATATTGAATATATCTCAAGACATCAGTCAGGAAGTTAAAGCTTGGTCGCAAATGGGTCTTCCAAATGGACAATGACCCAAAGCATACTTCCAAAGTTGTGGCAAAATGGCTCAAGGACAACAAAGTCAAGGTATTGGAGTGGCCATCACAAAGCCATCTGTGGGCTGAAAAAAGTGTGTGCGAGCAAGGAGGCCTACAAACCTGACTCAGTTACACCAGTTCTGTCAGGAGGAATTTGCCAAAATTCACCCAACTTATTGTGGGAAGCTTATGGAAGGCTACCCGAAACGTTTGACCCAAGTTAAACAATTTAAAGGCAATGCTACCAAATACTAATTGAGTGTATGCAAACGTCTGACCCACTGGGAATGTGATGAATGAAATAAAAGCTGAAATAAATCATTCTCTCTACAATTATTCTGACATTTCACATTCTTAAAATAAAGTGGTGATCCTAACTGACCTAAGACAGGGAATTTTTACTAGGATTAAATGTCAGGAATTGTGAAAAACGGAGTTTAAATGTATTTGGCAAAGGTGTATGTAATCTTCTGACTTCAACTGTAACATACATCAATAATACGCAGAGACACAATCATATGAGAAACATTAAATAAAATGGATCCAGGCACCACCGTCTGTCCTCAACTAGACCCGGACATGACACAGACATTTAAGCTAAAATAGCAACAAACTGGAGGAGATTATCCTGTATGTCTGTTAACCTACTGTACAATACCAGAACACTGATGATTTAGTATTACTAGGCCATATTTACTCCCAGTCACATTGCGCTAATTTACTGGGAATTACAGTCTCAGATACTCTGACAATGTTTCAAGATATAAGAGACATAAGGGCTGTTGGAGAGTTGAGAGCAGATCATGGATGCCTTTAGGGGGACGTGTAATGGTTTAAGGCTTGATTGATGGAGGGGTTTTAGATGTGCTTAGATGACAGCTGTGCACGGATGTAGCTCAGGCCCTAATGAGCCAGTGGACTAATGACGTCTGAGATGACGAGTGATCTGGCATCACAGAGATCAATCTGGCCTGTTATGTGATTAGGCAGATCCTGGGATGTGATGGGAGGTTGTGTCACATACAGCTCACACACACACACACACACACACGCACACACACACGCACACGCGCACACACGCACTAGGGTGTGTACTTGTCACACACCACTGTGATACTGACATTCCTTAGTCAAATATGTAGAGAGAGTGGAATTGCATTGTCCCTCTCATAATGGCTCAAGGGCACATCCTTAGAATAGCTGAAATGATGCTACTGAATTTGATTCTGATTAACACACAACCGGTTTTTGTCTAGCAGCTACACAAATGAGTCACTGCTGCGAGACCTGTAGACCTGTTCTATTTGTACTTAATCTTCTGACATAACCTACGTAGATGGAAATTCAAGTGGGTGGAAAAAAAGACTGGTCTTATCACAGATGAGCCTCTGTCTGCAGTGGGTAGTGGTGCCCCTGGATGTGCAGTATCTGTTTGTAATTGACTGACCACAGAGATCAACAGGAAGCATACATATCATAATGATAATAAAGGCGAAGACAACAGTGTGGGCGACAAGGTCGACAAACCGAGTGCTGTGTCCACATGACCTTCAAAGTAAACAAGACTATATAACTAACACCCAATGCCTTCAAGATGCAGTTTCTGACACAGTTTCTGAATTGTTACTCTAGGCTTTGTTTACAGATATGATAGTGACTGCACACAAAAAAAGTTATATATAATGCCAAATAATGTTTAACTCTTTTTGGTGCTATATTCTGTATAACCTTTTTTTGAAGGTTCTATAAAGAACCATGCATATTCCAGGTTCTAACTGGAGTAATTATGGTAATTATGGTTCCACATAGAACCATCATCCTTCCCAAAGAACCCTTGAGGAACCATCTTTTGTTAGCGTGTGTATAGATTCACATAAACATGCAATAGTGTATGCATTAAGTGGCGAGCAACAGTGAACACAAACATCTCACACCTGCTGTTGTTTGGCAGCAGTCGAAGCTGCTAAAGAAGAGAAAAACATGTTTGTCTTCCTCACTGCGTATGTGGTCAAACAGCCCTGTGAGCGTCTGCATAGTTAGTGTAAGGTGGTTTCATAGTGGTTCTGTCTGATTGCAGTATTGTCCTAAAGTGTCTCTCCCTAAGGTTGGCACTACCGCAATCCAGCTGCAGTCTGGGAAGATTGATCACTCTATTAGTTGGGTGTGTTCCAACACACAACTGGTTTCTCCTCTCCTGTCCAATCAGCTTTTGCAGCTAAATGCGGGAAGACTAGACTGGTTGGGGAGGGTGTGTGTGTCCTCTGGATCAAATACTACTGCATTAGACATTAACCCTGAACATCAGTCTGTGGCAGGTGGCTCATTATGGAAGCCACCTACAACAGGCCCATATGACAGAGGGGAACATAAAACCTAGCACAAATATCATGTAACATGATGTAGTAATACATTGCAGTAAGCAAGAGTATAGGAACAAGAGTATGTAGTTTAGTCGACTTTAATAGTTCTACGAAACTCAGTTGTTGTGAGCAGAGGCTTTGGTTAAACTGCTTGTTGTAAAAGCATTAGGTAATCAAGGCAACTTGAACAGACTTACATGTGTGTATGTATGAGGCAGAGTCTTCCTGCCGTAATGCCCTGTCTTTGATACTTACAGCACTGGGTAGCAGAGCCAGTTACCAGCCGGTACAATGCACCGTATTCTATTTTTTTGGTTGTATTGCCAGCTCAGCCCAGAAAGGCTGATGTTGTTGTTGGTTTATTTAATGAACTATCCAGGAGCTTGGACACATTAACACTGAACCCCTCATGGGATTACTAAAAGACTGTACTAATGGAGTAACAGAGACCATGGCTTCTCTCCCTACAGTGGGTTTCAGAAGTGTTCAGCCCCTTGCACTTTTTCACATTACAACCTGGAAATTTAAAATTGATTTAATTTGGATTGTCTTTGACTCTGATGTACATAAAGTACTCTAATGTCAAAAGACCCCTTCGGATCTAAAGGGAGATTTTTTGGTCTCTCTTCCTGAGTCTAGACAGATTCAATTATCTGTTGGCTGCCAGAACCCTGTCTGCTTGTCTTCCCAGCCCTGTCATGCCCCCAGTCAGTACAGTCAACTCTTGGCTGTTAGCTCTGTCAGACTGTGTGCTGTCATCCTAATACAGCAATGCTAAACCATAAGGGATCTCTGTCAATCAGTCTGACAGAGCTCAGTCGTCACTGTTTTGTGTACCAATCCAGACTGCAGTAAAATTGTCTATTAAATTAATACAATATGCTGAATATGAAAGTCTGTTGAATATGATAGTCATGCCATGGAATAATAACAATCATGTTAAATGGTGGCACTTTTGGAGTAAATAAAACAGAGTCTGGCAGGACAATTTTCTCTGAAAGGGCTGTTGACACCGGTTCTGTATCATGCTTCCTTTATCACTAACAGAGTAATGTGTTATAGGGAAAAATATAGCTTGTGGGATAAATATTTGGACAAAGTTGCATAAAGCGGCACTTGATAATATATTTTTTGTTCAATTTAGGCGAAATTAGGTAATACTCATGGTTATCCAATAAGCTTCTTTGTGGAAAAATGTTTTGAGTGGATTTTCTTGCACAATTGCACACAGCTAGCACGAATACATCCACTCCTGTACTGCAGGCAGCTGTGAGGACACAGTGGAGTTGAGTGGAAGAGGACAGTGGAGGTGACAGATGATTGATCTGTTAGCCTGCAATACAGATGTAATACAGATCAGCTTAGAGGGGGCAGGCAGGCAGGTGTTCTGTGGCCTTTCTAATCTAGTTGACTTTAGCCAGTAATAAAAAAAAAATCAACATTCTGACCATCTGCACACTTACTAATTTGGTTAGAACCAACATCAACAAAGAACCACACAGTTGTGGGTCAGGAGGACAAAGAAATTGTCCATTCCTTAAAAAGACTGACAAGACCTGCAAGCTGTGCTAATGGCTTATCTTGGAAAAAGCTGAACTGTTAGAGCTTGAAAGTCAACTCAAAGTCAATACCCCTTTTTCATGATATCTAATTGGTAGTTACAGTCTTGTCCCATCGCTGCAACTCTCGTACGGACTCGGGAAACACGACCCTGCCAAGCCGCATTGCTTCTTGACACACCGCCCGCTTAACTTTGAAGCCAGCCGCACCAATGTGTCGGAGGAAACACCGTACAGCTGGCGACCAGCGTGCATGCCCCCGGTCGCTAGAGCACGATGGGACAAGGACATACCAGCCGGCCAAACTCTCCCCTAACCCGGATGACGCTGGGCCAATTTTGCACAGCCTCATGTGTCTCTTGGGACACAGCCCGGGATCGAACCCGAATCTGTAGTGACGCCTCTAGCACTGCAATGCAGAGCCTTAGACCACTACGCCACTCGAGAGGCCCACCACACTGATATTGAAACACTTTGGAGAATGAAGTGAAATCTTACTGTAGACTTCTTGTGACGCCAATGCTGTTCTATCACACATTATGTGAAGGTTATTTTTGTTTCAGGACTCAACGCTAATCGTTCTTTTATGTGCAAAACAATAATATGCATGACAAGCTGTGTGTGGTGTGATGACAGGATGTGTTGAAGGTCACAGCATGTGACACAGTGAGCCTCTGTTGCAGGCTGTTACTTTACAGAGAACCAACTCTAGACTAGTGATTAGAACCATCCGGTTCTCCTTGATTATTCCTATAACTGTGTAGTCTGTGAATGGAACTGACTTCAGCCAAGGTCACTGATCTTCACTCATGGAGAAAACAAGGACTGTATGATTGAGAATTATGTCACTAACAGACAATTCATGAACCTTAGTTATTCAGCCACCATAAACGTTTCCACATACCTTGACAGACATGATATGCAACTTTACTACTAAACCAGGAGAGTCAGACTGATATGATGAGGATTTTACTCCCCCTTCAACTGCAGACAAAAGTGTGTATGTGTGTGTGTGTGTGTGTGTGTGTGTGTGTGTGTGTGTGTGTGTGTGTGTGTGTGTGTGTGTGTGTGTGTGTGTGTGTGTGTGTGTGTGTGCGTGTTTGTGTGTGTACTGTATGTGTGTGTGTGTGTGTGTGTGCGTGCGTGCGGAGAGAGAGGACCAGAGAGAAATAGAGAAATAGGGATTGATGCACAACACAACAATGGAGAGAGAAAGGGCATATGGCAACTGTAATCCCTGCCTGTTACTATGGAAATAGCTACTTCCACCAACCACCCACATACTGTATGTCTGTCATGTCAATGTGGGAGGTACTGGGGTTTCCTATCTCACTTTCCTTCTGCCATCCAATTATGAAACCGACTGATGACGCCATCGCTGCGTCACCTCAACGCTGTCGCTTGCCTTGCACTTCACAATCACCCACCAGTTCTTTCACTCTCTCCTCCCTCTGGGCAAGTTCCCTCACATCTCCAAACACCTCCCACCCATGGTAAAACAACAATAGATCACTTCCTGGTGCCTTTTGTGTGCTGCTGATCCTAATGTTTGGTATACTCTGTGTATGTGGTGTTGTGCCCAACAATGTATATGGTTGCATTGCAACCCACCAACACACGTTGCATAGCTTGCTTAATTTGTCATAGGGCATAGCTAGTCTTTTTGATTATGTAATTTGATTAACATTTATATGATAGAGTATGATAGAGTATCAGCACTGTAAAAACAGTCGAGCCATTAATCATTGTAATGGATGCACGACCAAAAATGGATTACTTATGGCATTCAATTGCAATTATTTATGTTGCTGAAACTCATTACTCCTACATATCATCCGAATTATCTAAATTACCACCAAATACTGGATTTTACTGGATTAATTTACTGGATATTACATAACTGGAACGTAGCATCTGGTTTGCATTTCCAAAAAGCTTGGCCCTTGGACATTGAGAAAATTCAAGAGGATTTTAAGAGCTGATTATAAGAAAGTGAATGACCCCCTAATCTATGTCTGAGAACCTCTTTGTGATCTGTTGATGTAATGTTCATATATTGGCTAGAGTTTGTCTTTGATTGTAAACTAGTTCCTGCATGTTAACGTTTTATTGGTTTATTCTTCCGAGTTCCATACCTTGGAAAGAGCACAAAGCATATTTAATTATTCAATACAATCTGAACTTGTAATTTATATAATCTTTAAAGAATGTTTAGATATATTTTATGTAGCGGAAACTTTCCAAATAAACAGACTGCCAGAGAGGAGAAGATATTGGAGACAAGCACGGGAATTTATGACCTGAGAAGGTTTAGCCCATGAACTTCACCGGAGCTATGATCAAGATTCATGGAGAGACTCTTTTGATGTCCCGGTAGTTCTACTTACAGAGTTAACTAATTTATACTGGTGTTGAATGAAACAATACCACAGGACTAACATGTAGTCTGAGTCCCAAATGGAACTCTATTCACTCTATAGTGCATTAGTTTTGACCAGAGCCCTATGAGCACTGGTCAAAAGTAGTGCACTAAATAGAGAATAGGCTGCCATTTGGGACACAGGCATAGTAAGATATCGACGTCAGAGTAATGAATATGCAGAGATGCCTTGTATTGTTAGGGTTTCTAAAGACAGCTTGCAGAACCATGTCTAAACTAAAACAACCCATGTCTGGAGAAGTGTGCCTGAGATACAGAGAGCTGCACCTCCATCCTGCTTGAAGATTAATGAAGTAAAAAGCACTTCCATTACCCTGCTGGCTTTACCTGACCCCTCAGAGGCAGGTGGCAGATGGTGCAAATTCTTGTGACAGCTGTCAGGGGCGGGGGATGGAAGAGGTCAAAGGTAAAAAATCCTCTGTCTGATATAACCAATCCAATAGCCAACCCTTTCCCAACTACTACCACGACAAAGGCTGTTTCACCAAACTTCCTTTTCTGTTCCCAAAACACCAACCTGAACTCAGGTGTATACATAACATAGTAAAGGTACATTTGTTTCCCTCCATTTAGTAAAATATGTCCATCATCCAGTTTGTATGGTATGTTATGTAATAAATATTTTTCTTGATGTCGCATATTACCAACGCTGTATTACACACATCTTTTAGAATAGCTAATCCTAAAAACACACACACACACAGACTTATGAGGGCTGGACTCCGAGGACAAAGAACACTGCCAAGAGCCAATGGGAAGTCGACACTGCCCCTCCATAACAACGACCAGTCAGGAGTGTGAATCTACCAGACTCTACCTACGTCATTTTATTACTATTGCTCTGTATAAGTATGTGTGCCACATGGTTAGGGGTTCTCTTTGTTCCGGACGACTCCCTAAGAGCTGAAGGAACGAGCCCGTGCACGAGTTACCAAATATCTTTGCATCAAATAAATCGCTTGATTGAATATCAATTCCACCTGGTCCCGAGTTATGACTTGTCTCCTTCTCGAATAATTGTAAACATTAACAAATTTGGTAGCAGAGGATGGTTTTCTACACTTCTGATTTCGATCCATAGTTAGTTGATGTGAGAGGAGACGGGTCTTTGACGAATTTTCAAGGACGGGTGACCTGTTCGCAGGAGCCATCGGCAATTCTTCTCGCCCCGGGAAACTGATCAACGAGCTCGACTAAATAAGGTAAGCAGAACCTGTTTAATCGAATCTGCAATATTGTATTATAGAATTATCCAAATTTTGATCAGTAGTACTGGGCGTGAGTATGAATTGTTGTTAAAATATTTCTTATAGATGTATTACGAATGCGAAGGCTGATTGCAAAGATATTTGTGTAATAGTTATATAGGAAAAAGGTAAAAGAAGAAGTGAGCCTGTGTGGCACCCTGTGTGGGTTAAAGTCTGTGAGACTCCCTGGTTAAGATTAAAAGCCTGTGTGGCGCAACATTGATAGCATTATCTGCCAACTAGAGAAGGCCTTTTGGACTGGCTGACCAGAAGGGAACCCTCAGTTAAGGTGGAGAAATAAAGTAATTATAACTTAAAATACATCCCCATAGATAAAGTATGAGATACCCCGTCCTATTGACTTAGAGGACTCTGTTACGTGAAATCGTAAAATAGTTTCGTCCCGGTCGTCTAGAATTTATTCTAGCCCGGTTGACTTTGTTTAGGGAGGGATCTGTGCGCCTCCAGGTCGTCTGAGTGATTTATTACCAGCCCTGTTTGAGTGTGCTTGTTTGTCCGTACCCTAGAGGGAGTACGTTTTGTCTGTCTGGATAACTTGAGTTGAAATAGTTTCGTCCCGGTCGTCTAGAATTTATTCTAGCCCGGTTGACTTTGTTTAGGGAAAGATTTGTGTTTTGTGTGTACGTACCCCGGAGGTCTGAAACTAAGGGGTTTCAGCCCGGGTGTGCATTTTGTTCGTCTAAATAACAGAATGAGGGTTTGATGTGCAGTTACTCCATAGGTTTTGCACCTGTCGTCTCACTAGAGTGATCACCGGGCCGTTGGTATAAACCTAGTGGGGTTAAAAACATAAAGTAGACATATTGCACACATTACATATATATTACACTTTGTATACGAGGGTGGAGCGTCAGAGATAAGGCTGCGTGGGCACCGTGAATACATCGTTGGTTTTGACCTGCGACGGGCTAAGTACACAAACAATAGTCAGAAAATAAACACAATCATGGCGTCTACTCCGACATCCAAGCTTAAGTTTAGTGAACATTTAGATCAGAAAATGCATGATAGAGCAGGAGGAAAAGAACAGTACAAGGCAATCAGAAAGGTGTGGGAGGAAGTGAAATTGAGATGGACACAGGGGGGCTATTTCAGCGGGGGAGCACCCACCACGGGCCAGCTCGTGACAATGGAGGCAGGATTAAGGGAAGCTGTGCAAAAAGGAAGGGAGGGAGAAAAGGAGAGTAACAGGGAACATATATTTAAGAAGAAAGGGACAAAGTATCTAGAAAAAGCAGAGGAAGAGCTGAGAGTAGGGATGTGGGCAATAGAGGAAGCCAGAAGGGCGTTGGCTCATAAAAAACCTGATATGATGGGGATTGTGACTGCCACACCAACAGACACAGAAACACATTTGACAAAGGAGGAGGAGGCCCCTCCACCATCCACTTCATTGTACCCAGCACTACCCACAGAACCCCGTCCACCACCATACTATCAGGACCCTTCGTCATTGGGAAAGTCACTCAACCCATTCAGAACGGGACCTCTTACTCCATCCCCAGCAGTACAGGCCCCGGTGTTTGTGATAAAAGGAGGAGTAATGGAAGGGAGTATCACCCTGGGTGTAGAAGGAGGACGCCTAGTCTGTGAGGAAGTACAAGAGAGAGAAACAGGGGGAGGGGTGGAGACAAGCAGGGGGGAAAGGGGGCAGGGAATACCACTCAGCTCTACCCCTTTATATCCAAATCCTTTATATCCAACCCTCCCTAACCCCGATCACTTTTCTCGGAGGAGTGGTCAGAGACCCCGGAGTAGCTGTGGGTCCCCCAGTGAGAGCCTCAGGAGCGAGGAAGGGGGCTCACTTTCCATGAGAAACAACCCAAGCGAAGGTGACGAAGAAAGGACTAGACATACTCCAACCAGCATGGACCTGGACAGCCTGCAGAGGCAGGTGAACGAGTCCCTCACCTTGGCTAATACGCTACTGGAAAAAGCAGACAGAGATGGAGGTACCTTCCATGTGGAGGGAGTAATGACAGGAAAGGTAACTGACCTAATAGAACCGGTCAGGAGATCCGTCCGCCTGGAAGGACTAAGAGAGAGAGGAGTGACGTCAAGGGGGCATTGGGACCCTGCCATGCAGCTGCCACTCAGGCCCGCTGCAGACCCGCGCTATGAAGAATACCAGCCATGGAAGATGACTGACTTGACCACCCTGATGGAACAGCTCCCCAGCCTGCATGGAGGGGCCTCGGCGTGGCTGCTACAGCTTCAGACCCTTACCTCAGGACTACGTTTGTGTCTGGGAGACATGAAGGCGCTACTGGCCAGGGCAACGGACCATGGCACCATGAAATCACTCATTAGGGAGGCAGATCTGAGCAGCACATCTCCCACTGCACCACTGGGGGACATACGACAGGTGCTGTGGGAGGTGCTACGTCGGGCGTATCCTACTGAAAGGAACCATGCTATCCTGTCCTCTTTTACCATCACTACAGGAGAAGCACCAGCGGCCTACTTGGACAGAGCAAAAACCACGTGGAGAACCGTTCATGAAGAACCATATGACCACACCGAGACAACACTCAGCATGTGGAAAGAGATGGTTGTAAATGGGTGCCCAGGAGAGGTTAAGGACAAGCTCAGAAACACCGTGGGATTGATGGCACTGCCCCTTCCGCAATTCAACTCTCACACTCACCACCACCTCACCCAATACAATAAGGACAAGGGTGGAGCTGACACTCAAGTACAATCTCTTCAAGTCCAATTACTCAAACTGCAATTGAAGGAAGCTCAAAAGGGAGACAGATCCAAAAAACAAATGGTGGCTGAACCTTCAGATGATCTCACCCATACTATTAGAGAAACGGTGACCCAGATGATGCAACAACAACAGACTCTGCCATCACCTTTAGGACAGCCACCAATTCCAACACCACAACCCATGCCAATGGCTGCTCCAGATGCCTACCCCTACCCCTCTAGGGGCCATCCTCTTTCCCCATACCCACCACAGTGGAGACCACCCTATTGGGGTGGGGGCATGAGATGCTACAACTGTGGTATCAACGGACACATGGCAAGAGACTGCAGAAGTCTGTCCGCTGCATGGGGGGCGGGAAGAGGTGGACCCCAGCGGTGGGGAAGGGGAAGAGGGGGTTACCAAGGAGGATACCAACCACCCCGTCATCCTGGACCCCAGGCGCAGCCTGCGTATAATCACCCCAACCCCGCTGAACAACAACAAACACCAGGATTCCAGGGGATGACAGACGAATATGTCCCATGGCCGTGAAGGGGCCCACCACCACCAGGCGGGGAAGGATGGGAGCTCTTTCCACTTCACACGGAACCAACCGTTCTATGTGAAGTGGAGGGGGTGTCCCACCAATTTCTAGTGGATACAGGCTGTACATACTCGGCTATTCGAACCCGTCAGCAACTGTCTTCGGAATTTATACAGGTGGTGGGGGTATCTGGAAACCCCGAAACTCAGACGAAAACTATCCCCCTACACTTCTCATGGGGGAAATTACAACTCCAACATCAGTTCCTATATTGCCCCAACTGTCCCATCAATCTACTGGGACGGGACCTTCTGTGCAAGTTACAATGCTCCATATATTTGACAAACAACGGCGTGGAGGTCTTACCTGGCTCCGTATCCTCAACCACTGCACATCCAATTAAGGTTCTCATGTTACCCATCCTACCAACTCCTGTTCTTTCTGCGACGCAAGAAATATACTGGCTGAAATGCATGTCAACAGGGCAAGGAACTCCACGCATCCAGTTCCTGTTCAATCAGCTGAAAAAACAAATATACACCTTACACCCATACAAGACTCCTCTGGCTGAAGTTCACTGCACCCTAAATGTAACAGACAACGACGATGACCCATACACAGAGGACTGGGACGAGAACATGATGGCTCAAACACCATCCATCAGGTGCTGCACGATAGTGTGTGGACAAGAGGGGGTGGCAGCTCCTGTTATCTTGGAACCTCACCTGAAGTCTTGGTATTTGTTAGGGGAAGAGTCTGCTCCGCATGTCACACTAACTGTGGGGCATGGTTTCGAGGCACGAAGCCTCGGACCCATGATCAGAAGGGCCTCAAAGCTAGAATGGGAACCGACTCATACAGCTGGGATACTGAAAGCCACCACTGAAAATATGTGGAGGTTAACGGACATTGACACAGAAGAACGGTGTCAGCCAGAACGACTAACCCTACCAAGACATCATGGGAAACCATACACCGACCACCCTTCTACGGCTGCCCTCATTACCACCGTGAACAATGCCATTTGGACCACATCACCGTTTGACGCTGGAACTCTAGTAGTCACTCCAGTAACAATCACCCTGACCAATCCCCACCAGCCACCCGTATATCGCGCCCAGTATCGTCTCAAACCTGAACAAATTGAAGGGATTAAACCGACCATAGCCGGACTGCTGGGGTCAGGTGTGATATACCCGACTGTTTCTCCATGGAACACACCCATCCTGCCAGTGCTGAAGGCAGGAGGAGAAACCTATCGAATGGTTCAAGACTTCAGACCTATCAACGATGTCACTACGCCAATTGACCTACCTGTCCCTGACCCCCACATAACCTTGAGTAACTTGTCACCTAAACATCAGTATTTTACAGTGGTAGACCTAGCAAATGCTTTCTTCAGCATTCCACTGGACACAGCGTCACAACCGCTCTTTGCCTTTACCTACGAACATCAACAGTACACGTACTCTGTGCTACCGCAGGGCTACAGGTGCTCGCCGGGAATTTTCAACCACATTCTAAAAACACATCTGGCAGAGGTTCCGGTTCCCAAAGAAGTTGTTCTCATCCAATATGTGGATGACTTGCTTTTGGCCGCCTCCACCTCTGACCTGTGTCTCCAAATGACCAAAACATTGCTGGACTTCTTGGCAGCAAAGGGGTACAAAGTCAAACGAAGCAAAGTCCAGTCTTGTAGGAGAACCGTACTGTTTCTGGGTCGAGAAATATCCGGAGAAGGTGCTGGCCTCTCAAAAGCCCACAGGGATTCTATTCTACACCATCCACGTCCCATCACCGTATCAGGTATGCTCTCCTTTCTGGGCCTGACTGGTTACAGCCGAACACATATCCCTGACTACACAGCCAGAACTGAACCTCTGAGGGAAATAGTACGCATGGCGGGAGCACGAAACCTCCACGCCCCGTTGACTTGGACACCCGAAGCTTCAGAGGCATTTGCACTTCTAAAAACTGACTTATCCGTGGCCGCAGCTCTCACTGCACCAGACTACAAAAACAAGTTCCATTTGGATGTTTCTGAAAGGGAAGGATTCACCTCATCCATCCTGTTTCAGAAACAAGAGGGGGAACGGAGAGTGCTGATGTACCATTCCTCAAAACTGGACCACATAGAGATAGGTCAGACAACATGTTCTAGGTACGTGGCTGCAGTGGCAAAAGCCATAGAAAAAACAGCCCACCTCGTGATGTGTCATCCATTGGAAATTCACACCCACCATGGTGTGGCGGCATACCTGATGAGTAAAGAATTTACGTTCAGCTCCGAGAGAAAAACCAAAATACAGAACAAATGCACACAATCACACATCGCATTTGTCAATACTGACAAAAACATGGCAGATGCGCTCAACACAGAAGAAGGCTTACCCCACTCATGCACCGAAAGGGCAGCACAGGAACTGAAGCTGAGACCAGACTTGGAGAACATTCCACACCAAAACCCTGATCTATGGCTGTACACAGACGGTTGTTGCTATAGAGGGGAAGAAGGGAACATAGCAGCATACGCTGTGGTACAACAACTACCGGATGGGTCACATGTCACCCTGGAAGCAGCCATTATTCCGCAACCTGCATCTGCACAGCTGGCTGAAATCATAGGCTTAACACAAGCATTGGAAAGGGCAGAAGGAAAAATTGTAAACATCTACACTGATTCAGCCTACGCCCACGGGGCAGTCCATATTGATGGACCACAATGGCTGCGACGAAACTTCACCACCACCGGGAACCTCCCTATTAAACACAAGGCACAAATGGAAAAACTGATTAGGTCAGTCGCACTACCTGAAAAGGTAGCAATCATGAAGTGCACAGGCCACCGACAGCTGAAGAACAGAATAAGTAAGGGAAACGACGCAGCTGACCAAGCAGCTAAAAAAGCAGGAGGATACACTCCCAGACAAATGGTGTTACGACCAGAAACACCTCAGACTGAACTCACCCCCCACGACATCAGGGAATTGCAACTCGCTGCCGGACCTTACGAACACTCAGTCTGGGCACAAAAAGGAGCCGTCAAAGGACCCGACGAACTATGGAGATGTCATGACGGCAGACTGGTGGCCCCCGCAAACCTGTGCCCTGAACTCATAAGAGAAGCACATGGACCCACCCACGAGGGAAAGCTGAGAACGTACCAAAAGGTGTCTTACGTTTGGTGGCACCCTCACCTGAAAGACATGACAGATTTGCACTGTGATGAGTGCCATGTGTGTGGGAGTCACAATCCAAAGAAGCCATATCAAACGCCTATGGGAGCTTACCCAGTACCAAATGCTTGCTTTCAAGACATTAGCATAGACTACACAGATATGGGAGCAGACAACGTAGTGGGGGGAAAAAGATACCTGTTGGTAATGGTAGACAGATTTTCAAGATGGGTAGAGGCAATACCAACGGCACGGGAAGATGCCAAGTCAGTAATAAAATGGCTACAGACAGACCTAATACCTAGGTATGGGGTCCCTCGACAAATTCGCTCTGACAATGGGTCTCATTTCAGTAACAAACATTTGAGGGAGGTGGAGGAAAGGTTGGGTATTGTGCACAAGTTTGGGTCAGTGTACAGACCACAATCTCAGGGTCTAGTGGAACGCGCAAATCAAACCTTGAAAGCTAAAATTGCAAAGGTATGTGCAGGCTCTAAGTTGACCTGGGTGGAAGCCCTGCCCCTGGCCTTGATGGCTATGAGGTCCTCACCCGGGGCAGGGACCCATCTCTCTCCCCATGAGATAATGACAGGGAGGGCTATGCCTGGTCCACCAAGGGAGGGAGGTCATATGCCCGCCCTTGATGTACAACAAATTGTAATGTCTGATTATGTGAGAAAACTGACGGAACTTTCTGCAGCTCTTTCCACACAGATCCACAAGGTCCAAGAGGGGGAGCTGCTGGGAGACTCATCTACGCTGCAGGTAAAAGTTGGAGACTGGGTGAGGGTTCGAGTCCACAAAAGAAAGTGGCTGGAACCCAGGTGGACTGGACCGTACGAAGTGAAGGAGGTTACTTCACACTCTGTCCAGGTCAAAGGTAAATCAGGCGCTCCTTGGCACCACCTGACACATTGCACGCCAGCCCCAACTCCTACAAGAACGTTGACAACCACCAGGGCAGATTTGAGTGCCCTCAATTCGGACTAAAATATATGATTGTTTTAATAAGGAGCATGGTGCAACCAACTCCTCTTCCGTGCCCTAGATCCACCCAGGGGGGCTATCTGACGCCCTGGGGGAGACTAGGGATGTCTGCTACTAAGCTTTTTTCTCTCATGATTTTAATAGGAGGACTTCTTGGCCTTACTGTATGGGGCCTAGACACTTACCAGGGCACTCAGAGTCAGTCAACCACTCCAGTTAACTGTACACACAGTATACAACCCCGCTCTACAACCATGACCCACCCAGAATGTAAAACTGGGGAGATAAGGAGCACCACTCTATGTATACCTAGTAACACATCTGCTTCCGCTGTTCTACTTTGGAAAATTCTAGGTAGCTCCCACCGGGTAGCAAGAAAGGGGTACTTAGCTGAGTCCTATAAGGCATGGGAGTGGTACATGACAATAGGGTTACTACACAGTGAATGGACGTGGAGCAATCTCGTGGCAGAGACAGGAAATGACTGGTCCAGCCATACTACCTCCCGTCCAGGCACTCTGTGGCGACCGCATCTTACACTAGCAGTCCAGCAGAATGGAATCAAGATTGGGGTCCATCCTGTGCTCATGACGGGCTGTCAAAACTTCAGGCTGGCACCTTATGTCGGTTGCACCTCCACCCCCGCATTTTGGAAAGTACAGATATGCGTGATTGCCAATGCATCTAATACCCAGGCAATTACAGTAGGAGCAGCCTCATCAGATATAAACTACCAATCTGTTGCCATCCTTACGGCCCCCCATACACCAGATGGAGAAATTCACATTGCTACGGGTATCTCAGGCTTTGGAAATAACTGGCTCCTATTAGTAGAGGAGGCTGGCAGAGCGACCAATCACAGTTGTGTGGTATGTATGGGCCCTAGGCCGCTGCTTAAGATTGTGCCAGCAGTAATCCCTGTGGAATGTGTGCTTCCTGTGATGAAGTATGACAACCCAGGACCAAACTGTTCAGCTTGGGACAGGGTTTTCCCGTTAGTACAAGCAACTAGAAGGAGTCCACTGTTTTCCTCCACTGTAGCGCCGGGTGAGTTCATGTGTGTGAAAATGACCCGAGGTTTACCTGACGTCGGCAGTGTGCCCTCTAACTGGTGTAACCACACTCACAACCCTATTACATCTTTTAAACCTGTTTCTAGGGCCGATGTGTGGTGGTGGTGCGGTGGAGCTCACCTATATGATGGATTCCCTGGGAATGCCACAGGTCTGTGTGCTCTGGTGTCTCTCATTCTTCCCATTTCAGTGTATCCTGTTGTATTGAAGGACCTGCTGTCTAGCATACAGGAGGAGGAAGGGCGGTCTCGGGACAAACGCTCCCTAGATGGTTTCACGGGAGACCCGACCTATATTGACGCCATAGGAGTCCCTAGGGGGGTTCCTGATGAATACAAATTGGTTGACCAAGTTGCTGCAGGTTTTGAGTCCTCAATTTGTTGGTGGTGTACGCTTAATGAAAATGTGGACAGAATAAATTACATTCATTATAATGTTCAAAAGTTGGGGAACCTCACCCTTCAAGGGTTTGCCGCTATTCACAGTCAGCTTTCTGCTACTTCTCTTATGGCCTATCAGAACCGTATAGCTGTTGATATGATTTTGGCAGAAAGTGGTAGGGTTTGCTCTATCTTTGGGGAGCAATGTTGCACGTACATTCCCAACAACACGGCGCCGGATGGGAGCTTCACCCTGGCTGTTGAGGGCCTTAGGACCCTAAATGGTAAAATGAAGCGGCACTCTGGGGTGGACACCTCAGTGTGGGACTCCTGGATGGATGTTTTTGGTAAATATAAGTCACTAATCTCCTCCATCCTGGTTTCTATCTCAGTTTTCATAGCTATTCTGGTGCTGTGTGGTTGTTGTTGCATTCCCTGTGCTCGCTCCTTAGCTACTAGACTTATTACTACTGCCATTACGCCTAGTCAGGCTGACACCGCCTTTATGTATCCACTTTTAGAGACTGTAGATTTTGAACTTCCATCTTGGAGTCAGGACGATGCAGTGTAGTCTTTTCACGTCTTTTAGGAGACGTGAAGAGGGGGATTTGTAATAAATATTTTTCTTGATGTCGCATATTACCAACGCTGTATTACACACATCTTTTAGAATAGCTAATCCTAAAAACACACACACACACAGACTTATGAGGGCTGGACTCCGAGGACAAAGAACACTGCCAAGAGCCAATGGGAAGTCGACACTGCCCCTCCATAACAACGACCAGTCAGGAGTGTGAATCTACCAGACTCTACCTACGTCATTTTATTACTATTGCTCTGTATAAGTATGTGTGCCACATGGTTAGGGGTTCTCTTTGTTCCGGACGACTCCCTAAGAGCTGAAGGAACGAGCCCGTGCACGAGTTACCAAATATCTTTGCATCAAATAAATCGCTTGATTGAATATCAATTCCACCTGGTCCCGAGTTATGACTTGTCTCCTTCTCGAATAATTGTAAACATTAACAGTTACGAATTGTACTGAGAGGCAGGATACAGCCAAGTAGTGATCGGCATTCCAAATATTTTTGGTGATCTGAATCATTTGGCTCTGTTCACCAAAAACAGCTGTTCATTTGGTTCCCAAATGGCTATTTGTTTAAAATAGTCGAGAACCATGAAAAAGAGCAATTTGTTAATGGAAAGCCTTCCCCAATTGTGTCCCAAAAAGAGGATTTGTCTGGACATGTCCTGTCATGTACTAGGGGGAGGCAACAGGAAACTGCTAAGAGAGGAAGAAGGACAAGACTCTCCTCAGCTGTTTTATTCATAAATCATGTCCCCCATGGGATGCTGAATCTTTTTAAGGTGACAGGTCAGGCATGCATTTCAGGATCAGGATACAGTGTCTGGGCCAGGACTAGAGTTTTCCCTTCCTTCAGTTTGGACGCTGTGTATGGACTTATGTCACAGATCCTGTACCAACAAAGGATATCCTCTTCTGTTTGGTCCATATGTAAAGCAAGCCATGTGTTTATCGATATGTAAATTAAAGAGAGAGGCTGAAATTAAAGTTATGCGCTGACATCTCAAGTTAGAATTCAGACCGTACACAAT
Organism: Thymallus thymallus; assembly: GCA_023634145.1. Taxonomy (NCBI): domain Eukaryota; kingdom Metazoa; phylum Chordata; class Actinopteri; order Salmoniformes; family Salmonidae; genus Thymallus; species Thymallus thymallus. Next base: position 21,481,398 of record CM042382.1, on the reverse strand, counting down.
AGGTATATCGTAAAGTAAATTAGGGCTTCAGCTCTGGAAAGAAACAAATGATTTAGTCAACTACTTACTGCATTTGTAGCCTATATTTGTAAGATAGGCTAGAGTCGTTCTTTCTTACAAAACATCTCCTCCAAAAATAGCGCAGGTCACACTGCTTTCCCTAAGCTCACCTGCATTCTTCGCATATTTATTTCAAACCCAATGCAGCTAATTTTCCATTCAGTTGTTGTTGAAGCAAGTGTTAAGGAGGAACAGGGCTGTACCCTTTTCTTCTTTGTCAGTGAGAAATATAATTTATTTAGCTTAAGTGGGATGACAGGCTGCATTCCCTTACCCTCTGTCTGTCGCAAATGCTGACCATTATGACTGCCTTTCTCCTGTGTCAGCAGTGCTGCTAATAGTAAATAACATGGAGCTAAAGGGTCCCAAGACAATACCTGCCTGGAGGGATGGTTAGTGGTAGAATTACGTAAGGTGATTTTATACAAGGGTAAATTACAGTTAGAAGCCACCTACAACAGGCCCATATGACAGAGGGGAACATAAAACCTAGCACAAATATCATGTAACATGATGTCGTAATACATTGCAGTAAGCAAGAGTATAGGAACAAGAGTATGTAGTTTAGTCGACTTTAATAGTTCTACGAAACTCAGTTGTTGTGAGCAGAGGCTTTGGTTAAACTGCTTGTTGTAAAAGCATTAGGTAATCAAGGCAACTTGAACAGACTTACATGTGTGTATGTATGAGGCAGAGTCTTCCTGCCGTAATGCCCTGTCTTTGATACTTACAGCACTGGGTAGCAGAGCCAGTTACCAGCCGGTACAATGCACCGTATTCTATTTTTTTGGTTGTATTGCCAGCTCAGCCCAGAAAGGCTGATGTTGTTGTTGGTTTATTTAATGAACTATCCAGGAGCTTGGACACATTAACACTGAACCCCTCATGGGATTACTAAAAGACTGTACTAATGGAGTAACAGAGACCATGGCTTCTCTCCCTACAGTGGGTTTCAGAAGTGTTCAGCCCCTTGCACTTTTTCACATTACAACCTGGAAATTTAAAATTGATTTAATTTGGATTGTCTTTGACTCTGATGTACATAAAGTACTCTAATGTCAAAAGACCCCTTCGGATCTAAAGGGAGATTTTTTGGTCTCTCTTCCTGAGTCTAGACAGATTCAATTATCTGTTGGCTGCCAGAACCCTGTCTGCTTGTCTTCCCAGCCCTGTCATGCCCCCAGTCAGTACAGTCAACTCTTGGCTGTTAGCTCTGTCAGACTGTGTGCTGTCATCCTAATACAGCAATGCTAAACCATAAGGGATCTCTGTCAATCAGTCTGACAGAGCTCAGTCGTCACTGTTTTGTGTACCAATCCAGACTGCAGTAAAATTGTCTATTAAATTAATACAATATGCTGAATATGAAAGTCTGTTGAATATGATAGTCATGCCATGGAATAATAACAATCATGTTAAATGGTGGCACTTTTGGAGTAAATAAAACAGAGTCTGGCAGGACAATTTTCTCTGAAAGGGCTGTTGACACCGGTTCTGTATCATGCTTCCTTTATCACTAACAGAGTAATGTGTTATAGGGAAAAATATAGCTTGTGGGATAAATATTTGGACAAAGTTGCATAAAGCGGCACTTGATAATATATTTTTTGTTCAATTTAGGCGAAATTAGGTAATACTCATGGTTATCCAATAAGCTTCTTTGTGGAAAAATGTTTTGAGTGGATTTTCTTGCACAATTGCACACAGCTAGCACGAATACATCCACTCCTGTACTGCAGGCAGCTGTGAGGACAGGAGTGGAGTTGAGTGGAAGAGGACAGTGGAGGTGACAGATGATTGATCTGTTAGCCTGCAATACAGATGTAATACAGATCAGCTTAGAGGGGGCAGGCAGGCAGGTGTTCTGTGGCCTTTCTAATCTAGTTGACTTTAGCCAGTAATAAAAAAAAAATCAACATTCTGACCATCTGCACACTTACTAATTTGGTTAGAACCAACATCAACAAAGAACCACACAGTTGTGGGTCAGGAGGACAAAGAAATTGTCCATTCCTTAAAAAGACTGACAAGACCTGCAAGCTGTGCTAATGGCTTATCTTGGAAAAAGCTGAACTGTTAGAGCTTGAAAGTCAACTCAAAGTCAATACCCCTTTTTCATGATATCTAATTGGTAGTTACAGTCTTGTCCCATCGCTGCAACTCTCGTACGGACTCGGGAAACACGACCCTGCCAAGCCGCATTGCTTCTTGACACACCGCCCGCTTAACTTTGAAGCCAGCCGCACCAATGTGTCGGAGGAAACACCGTACAGCTGGCGACCAGCGTGCATGCCCCCGGTCGCTAGAGCACGATGGGACAAGGACATACCAGCCGGCCAAACTCTCCCCTAACCCGGATGACGCTGGGCCAATTTTGCACCGCCTCATGTGTCTCTTGGGACACAGCCCGGGATCGAACCCGAATCTGTAGTGACGCCTCTAGCACTGCAATGCAGAGCCTTAGACCACTACGCCACTCGAGAGGCCCACCACACTGATATTGAAACACTTTGGAGAATGAAGTGAAATCTTACTGTAGACTTCTTGTGACGCCAATGCTGTTCTATCACACATTATGTGAAGGTTATTTTTGTTTCAGGACTCAACGCTAATCGTTCTTTTTATGTGCAAAACAATAATATGCATGACAAGCTGTGTGTGGTGTGATGACAGGATGTGTTGAAGGTCACAGCATGTGACACAGTGAGCCTCTGTTGCAGGCTGTTACTTTACAGAGAACCAACTCTAGACTAGTGATTAGAACCATCCGGTTCTCCTTGATTATTCCTATAACTGTGTAGTCTGTGAATGGAACTGACTTCAGCCAAGGTCACTGATCTTCACTCATGGAGAAAACAAGGACTGTATGATTGAGAATTATGTCACTAACAGACAATTCATGAACCTTAGTTATTCAGCCACCATAAACGTTTCCACATACCTTGACAGACATGATATGCAACTTTACTACTAAACCAGGAGAGTCAGACTGATATGATGAGGATTTTACTCCCCCTTCAACTGCAGACAAAAGTGTGTGTGTGTGTGTACTATGTGTGTGTGTGTGTGTGTGTGTGTGCGTGTTTGTGTGTGTACTGTATGTGTGTGTGTGTGTGTGTGTGTGTGTGTGTGTGTGTGCGTGCGTGCGGAGAGAGAGGACCAGAGAGAAATAGAGAAATAGGGATTGATGCACAACACAACAATGGAGAGAGAAAGGGCATATGGCAATTGTAATCCCTGCCTGTTACTATGGAAATAGCTACTTCCACCAACCACCCACATACTGTATGTCTGTCATGTCAATGTGGGAGGTACTGGGGTTTCCTATCTCACTTTCCTTCTGCCATCCAATTATGAAACCGACTGATGACGCCATCGCTGCGTCACCTCAACGCTGTCGCTTGCCTTGCACTTCACAATCACCCACCAGTTCTTTCACTCTCTCCTCCCTCTGGGCAAGTTCCCTCACATCTCCAAACACCTCCCACCCATGGTAAAACAACAATAGATCACTTCCTGGTGCCTTTTGTGTGCTGCTGATCCTAATGTTTGGTATACTCTGTGTATGTGGTGTTGTGCCCAACAATGTATATGGTTGCATTGCAACCCACCAACACACATTGCATAGCTTGCTTAATTTGTCATAGGGCATAGCTAGTCTTTTTGATTATGTAATTTGATTAACATTTATATGATAGAGTATGATAGAGTATCAGCACTGTAAAAACAGTCGAGCCATTAATCATTGTAATGGATGCACGACCAAAAATGGATTACTTATGGCATTCAATTGCAATTATTTATGTTGCTGAAACTCATTACTCCTACATATCATCCGAATTATCTAAATTACCACCAAATACTGGATTTTACTGGATTAATTTACTGGATATTACATAACTGGAATGTAGCATCTGGTTTGCATTTCCAAAAAGCTTGGCCCTTGGACATTGAGAAAATTCAAGAGGATTTTAAGAGCTGATTATAAGAAAGTGAATGACCCCCTAATCTATGTCTGAGAACCTCTTTGTGATCTGTTGATGTAATGTTCATATATTGGCTAGAGTTTGTCTTTGATTGTAAACTAGTTCCTGCATGTTAACGTTTTATTGGTTTATTCTTCCGAGTTCCATACCTTGGAAAGAGCACAAAGCATATTTAATTATTCAATACAATCTGAACTTGTAATTTATATAATCTTTAAAGAATGTTTAGATATATTTTATGTAGCGGAAACTTTCCAAATAAACAGACTGCCAGAGAGGAGAAGATATTGGAGACAAGCACGGGAATTTATGACCTGAGAAGGTTTAGCCCATGAACTTCACCGGAGCTATGATCAAGATTCATGGAGAGACTCTTTTGATGTCCCGGTAGTTCTACTTACAGAGTTAACTAATTTATACTGGTGTTGAATGAAACAATACCACAGGACTAACATGTAGTCTGAGTCCCAAATGGAACTCTATTCACTCTATAGTGCATTAGTTTTGACCAGAGCCCTATGAGCACTGGTCAAAAGTAGTGCACTAAATAGAGAATAGGCTGCCATTTGGGACACAGGCATAGTAAGATATCGACGTCAGAGTAATGAATATGCAGAGATGCCTTGTATTGTTAGGGTTTCTAAAGACAGCTTGCAGAACCATGTCTAAACTAAAACAACCCATGTCTGGAGAAGTGTGCCTGAGATACAGAGAGCTGCACCTCCATCCTGCTTGAAGATTAATGAAGTAAAAAGCACTTCCATTACCCTGCTGGCTTTACCTGACCCCTCAGAGGCAGGTGGCAGATGGTGCAAATTCTTGTGACAGCTGTCAGGGGCGGGGGATGGAAGAGGTCAAAGGTAAAAAATCCTCTGTCTGATATAACCAATCCAATAGCCAACCCTTTCCAAACTATTTGTTTAAAATAGTCGAGAACCATGAAAAAGAGCAATGTGTTAGTGGAAAGCCTTCCCCAATTGTGTCCCAAAAAGAGGATTTGTCTGGACATGTCCTGTCATGTACTAGGGGGAGGCAACAGGAAACTGCTAAGAGAGGAAGAAGGACTATACTCTCCTCAGCTGTTTTATTCATAAATCATGTCCCCCATGGGATGCTGAATCTTTTTAAGGTGACAGGTCAGGCATGCATTTCAGGATCAGGATACAGTGTCTGGGCCAGGACTAGAGTTTTCCCTTCCTTCAGTTTGGACGCTGTGTATGGACTTATGTCACAGATCCTGTACCAACAAAGGATATCCTCTTCTGTTTGGTCCATATGTAAAGCAAGCCATGTGTTTATCCATATGTAAATTAAAGAGAGAGGCTGAAATTAAAGTTATGCGCTGACATCTCAAGTTAGAATTCAGACCGTACACAATAGGTATATCGTAAAGTAAATTAGGGCTTCAGCTCTGGAAAGAAACAAAGGATTTAGTCAACTACTTACTGCATTTGTAGCCTATATTTGTAAGATAGGCTAGAGTCATTCTTTCTTACAAAACATCTCCTCCAAAAATAGCGCAGGTCACACTGCTTTCCCTAAGCTCACCTGCATTCTTCGCATATTTATTTCAAACCCAATGCAGCTAATTTTCCATTCAGTTGTTGTTGAAGCAAGTGTTAAGGAGGAACAGGGCTGTACCCTTTTCTTCTTTGTCAGTGAGAAATATAATTTATTTAGCTTAAGTGGGATGACAGGCTGCATTCCCTTACCCTCTGTCTGTCGCAAATGCTGACCATTATGACTGCCTTTCTCCTGTGTCAGCAGTGCTGCTAATAGTAAATAACATGGAGCTAAAGGGTCCCAAGACAATACCTGCCTGGAGGGATGGTTAGTGGTAGAATTACGTAAGGTGATTTTATACAAGGGTAAATTACAGTTAGAATGTTTAGTAAAGGTTCAGTCAAAATTTCAATCTGCATCCTTGACAATATACACTCAATTGCCAGTTTATTAGGTACCCCTTAAATAAAAATGGTTCGCTCCTACTGACGTTGAGTCACGTGGCCGTGCTTGCTATATAAAGCAGGCAGACAGGCATCAAGGCTTTTAGTTACTGTTCGATTGAACGATAGAATGGGCAAAACTTTGAGCGTGGTATGTTTGTCAGTGCCAGGCGTGCCAGGTTCCAGTATCTCAGAAACAGCCGGCCTCCTGGGCTTTTCACGCACGCCAGTGTCTAGAGTTTACCGAGAATGGTGCTACACAAAATATATCCAGTCAGTGGCAGTCATGTGGGTGAAAACAGCTCATTGATGAGAGGTCGAAGAAGAATAGCAAGGATCGTGCAAGCTAACAGGCGGGCCACAAACAGGCAAATAACAGCGCCGTACAACAGTGGTGTGCAGAACAGAATCTCGCAACGCATAACTCATCGATCCTTGTCACGGATAGGCTATTTCAGCAGACGACCACACCGGGTTCCACTCCTATCAGCTAAAAACAACAAGAAGCGGCTCCAGTGGGCACGCTATCACCAAAATTGGACAATTGAGGAGTGGAAAAACACTGCCTGGTCCGACAAATCCTGCTTCCTGTTGCGTCATGCTGATGACAGAGTCAGGATTTGGCATAAGCAGCATGGATTCATGGCCCCATCCTGACTGGTATCAATGGTACAGGCTGGTGGTGGTGGTGTACTAGTGTGGGGAATGTTTTCCTGGCACACGTTAGGTCTCTTGATACCAATTGAGCAACATTTCCATGCCCCGAAGAATTCAGGCTGTTCTGGAGGCAAAGGGGGGTCTGACCCGGGATTAGATGGGTGTACCTAATAAACTGTTACATTACTAAGAAACTGTTCAACAACTGACAAAAAAACCAACAAATTACAAGTCTTGGACCTTGAGGAATCCCACGGGAAGCTTCCAGACCGATGGATCAATAACAGTCACAACAAATCAATAGAACTATAGAAACATTGTTTTATGGACATATATTTCATTGTTTTCGGGTATCCTTTGCACATTTCCTAACTGATGTCAGTCTGCATTTATCTCAATAACAACATAAAAAAGGACAGATAACCCTTTGGCTCAAGAAAGATCACTGATAGAGATATCTACCACCACATTATGCTCTCTCAACTTTGCTGAGCCCTTGTTTCACTGTCTCAGCCAACATAGACAAATATGGTCATGAACAGCCTACTATAATAGCATTCCTCTCCTCTAACACCCATCGCCTTGGCCTGCCCTAGAGACAGGTGTACACATGCACATTCATAGCTGGGATAGGATTTGAATAATTGCATTCAGTGGATTGAATAGGAGTCATTGGGGCCCAGGATCACTTTCTATTCCCTGGATGACAGATGAGCAGACTGTCTTTGTGTTGGTGGGGAGCAGAGGGAGTAGAGGGGAGTGGAGGGGCCCCTACTCACTCAGCCCATAGGTTTAGGTTTAGCGGTGGCGGCCGCAGGGTCACGTGCCCTACTGTCACTGCAGCAGATGGGGTTTGGATACCTCTCGCCCTGCCGAGGGTCTAGGCTGGGGGGGGTGGTCCCACCTGCCGGGGCCCCACAAAGCAGACCCGTGTCATCACAATACCCCGCACTGCAGCCTGTCAGACCCAGGAGGCTTTTCTTCACTGTGTCTTTGTCGACGAGGGCGTAAATACTGCTTAAAAGGATTTCAAAACATTCTAAAAGAGGTCATATGAATATTAACAATACACAGCTGCCACTTGTTTGGTTCCGAGCTAGCTACCTCCACTCATGTTCTCTACCTCTACTGTAGCCAGCAGCAAAAGCAAGTGTTATAGTCATGAAAAATGAAGGCCTATGTTGTTTCGTCCTGTTCCATGCCAGAAGTGGTTTGGTAGAGGAGTAATGTACTCTGGGTAATCAGGAGAACATGGAAAAGTACTTGAACTGTTAAGTCGAGACTCCTCTGAGCATAGAGATTCACAAAAATAAATTTGAGGAGAAGCATCTAACAATTAACCGTGTGTAGATAAAGGAGGTCCGTTCCCACTCAGCCCTGTCAAATGTGTAGATACAGGAGGTCCATTCCCACTCAGCCCTGTCAAATGTGTAGGTACAGGAGGTGATTCCCACTCAGCCCTGTCAAATGTGTAGATACAGGAGGTCCGTTCCCACTCATTCCTGTCAAATGTATAGATACAGGAGGTCTGTTCCCACTCAGCCCTGTCAAATGTGTAGATACAGGAGGTCCGTTCCCACTCAGCCCTGTCAAATGTGTAGATACAGGAGGTCCGTTCCCACTCAGCCCTGTCAAATGTGTAGATACAGGAGGTCCGTTCCCACTCAGCCCTGTAAAAAGCTCATCTCTGTCCTGACACCCCAATGGTAGAACAAGCTTTACCCTAAAGTCACGACAGCGGAGTTGCTGCCCATCTTTCAAAACGTCTGAAACCCTATCTCTACAGACTATCAGTAACATTTCAGCTATCTATCTACTAACCCTAACCCTACCTCTGAACCTTAACCCTTAACCCTTATCCTAAGCCTAACATGAACCCTTACCCTTGCCCTTATTCTAAACAGTTGCTCATCAATATATAGTTTGTTGATAGTATGAGAGCATCTACAGATGGAAAATCTGGACTGTCCAAATAAAGTGTGACCGATATATCCACTCAAAATCTTTGAAATAAATATATCTGAATGTAAATTAATCATTACCTAGTGGAGGAATGTAGTACTTTTGGGCTGTGATTAGGTAAGCAGACCATGTCTGAAGGAGGTGACATCATTGTGCTTTGTCACATCACTCTGCTTAAAATGCTGCTGCTGCTGAGAGAGAGAGGGAGAGAGACTGTTCTGTTCCCTGCAGCTCTAGTCTACATTCACCATAGGAACTCTTCCTAGGGAAACCGCCTGGCTGGAGGAAAAGAGAACCTGTCACATGATGTTTCCTTCACTTTCTCTCTCTCCCTCTCTTACTCTCTCTTTCTCTGTCTCCCTCTCCCTCTCTCTTTCTCTGTATCTCCCCCCACTCTCGCTCCCTCTCTCTCTGTCTCTCTCTGTTTCTGTCGTTCTCTTTCTCCGTCTCTCTCTCTCTCTCTCTCTCTCCCTCTCCTTTGCTACTCAGAGACAAAGGCTTCCACCACCAATCATATGGATCTGTTCATCACAATCCCTCCTGCTGCACTGCTTCCCTTCCCCTAACACTGTTCAAGTAGCTTTTATACAGCTCTCTGCTATCGACAACTCCAGTGAGACAGAGGCCGTTAGTTCTCTAGTCTATGGAGGTCTCCTCTGTGTGCTGTCATTTACACTTAACCCCAATGTAACATAAGCTGTCTTTCAAATATACAAAATCAAAAGAAGGGAAAAATATGGAAAAGCCCTGTCATTGAATGATGTGCAGTGTAACCTAATTCTAGTCTAGGCTGGTAGATCCATAATGTAAACAGGGATATGACGTGCAGGTCCAGAGGCAGCATCGATCGCCTGTCAGGAATATGTTGATTGTATGGTTTGCTCTGAGGGTAAAGGACTATTTTCCCCTTTCCTCCAGGCTTGGGGTTTTGATTTACAGTACAGTAAGCTACACAGTGGGTCTCTCTCTCTCTCTCTCTCTCTCTCTCTCTCTCTCTCTCTCTCTCTGTCTGTCTGTCTGTCTGTCTGTCTGTCTGTCTGTCTGTCTGTCTGTCTGTCTGTCTGTCTGTCTGTCTGTCTGTCTGTCTGTCTGTCTGTCTGTCTGTCTGTCTGGCACATTCTTAGCCATGAAACAGCCTCTGTCTTCTTTGTTATCTAATTGTTGGGAACATTAGTAAGATATCAGGCACATGACAACAAGACTGTTGTGGTCTTGGGTAAACATTCCCTAAATGCCACTTCTATGACATTGAATTCCTTGCAGGGGCTCAGTATTGGGGCTATGCACACAATGCAATTGCCAGTTGTCGTTTTTGGAATTTGCATTGGATGATATTGCTCACTGCTTCCTGCTATTTTCCTGTGTAAAATGTTTCCCTAAATCTTTCAAACCTGTGAACTGTTTTCATGAACGACCCAGCTGAATGAATCCCCTTGATCATTGAAGGGAAGAGGCAACTATTATCTACTAAAATGTAGATTTCAGAATTCTATAAGCATGCAAGACAAGCCTTCTATGAATGCTAAAAAGCTGCTTTGTGACTTTATATGAAAGCATTTCAGGAATTGAAGGTCAATTAACTAATGAATTAAACACATGAAAAGGCAATTTAATGTGTGTGTTATAAGCAGGGCTTATAGTCCAATAGTTCTACAGACTATGAATATCTGTCACCATACTGCGTTATACTGCAGCACTTTGCTTATACTTACTGGCAATTGGTTACGTACAGTATGGACATTTGTCCCTTGTGGACTCTGTTGGTTATAGATCTATGTTGCTGTGTGATTAGAGAAACATACAGCTGGTGACCAAGATACTGATGTCAAGGCAAACACATCAGAATGTCTTCCCTGCAAGTTTTCATGATGAAAGTATGAAAAATATATAAAATGGGCATTAGGCCCTCATGAGTACCTTGTTGCCCTAAAAAAAGCCATTGACATAACAACACTCACACATCTCATTTGATTACTTGCAAAACACCTATCATGGCAAATTTTGGATTCCTCAAGAATCCACAAACAACAGTTTGGAAAAACAGAAAAAAAGCAAAGAAGAAATGTCCGACACCATCAAAGTAAATAACAGCCATCAGTCTGTGATAGCCTACATCTGGTGCATTACACTATTGTGTGGTGGTTGCACTTCCACGAGTGGAGAGGCAGTTGTGAGTCATCATAACTCGGTTGATACAAAACATTCCAACCGCCGCACTAAAACTCACTTTACCAGTACACTCTGACAATAAGAAAAATGCATCAAGAGCTACCAAGTTATTGGTAAAACATTATTTGGATAGTTAACTATCAACATACTATCAGTAACATTTGAACTAACTATCTACTAACCCTAGCTCTAACCCTAACCTGCAGCGGTCTAAGGCACTGCATCTCTGTGCATGAGGCGTCACTACAGACACCCTGGTTCGATTCCAGGCTGTATCACAACCGGACGTGATTGGGAGTCCCATAAGGCGGTTGCACAATTGGCCCAGCCTCGTCCAGGTTTGGCCGGTGTAGGCCGTCATTGTAAATAAGAATTTGTTCTTAACTGACTTAGTTAAATAAAGGTAAAATAATTAAAAAATAAATAAAACCTTAACCCATACTCTAACCCTAAACTTAACCCTAACCCTTATTCTAAACCTAACCCTAACCCTAACCCTAGCATGAACCCTGACTTTAACCTTAACCTTAACCCTAACCCTAACCCTAGCATGAACCCTGACTTTAACCTTAACCCTAGCCCTAGCCCTAGCCCTAGCCCTAACCCTTATTCTAAACCTAACCCTAACCCTTTTCACACTTCTCCTTCTCTGGAACAGCATGGGACACAAGCTTGTTTGTATGTGCTTCTGTACATAACAAGATCCATGATAATATCACAGGGGGGGGTTAGGTGATTTGAACACTTATGGTCTATAACACCGTACAACATCAACTGTGTCTATTACAGAGCAAATACATGTAGTACTGTATAGAGAAAAATAAGAGAGCTATATTATCTCAATACAACATGAACTACAATCGCCTACAGGATCAACCAGGAGGAGAAGTCATCCTTAGCCTAGCCTAACTCTACTTGCGTCACAGCCCCCCTCCTCTGCAGATGTAGACATCATCACCTCAGGTTGCTCATCACATACCTCACACACATCACACAGAGCAAAGCCAGGCCAGGGTCTGTGACCACTCAGAGACTCAGAGAGATGGATAGAATTGAATTGGATAGAAATATGGATTGACCCCTGGTGATGTCACTCACAAGGCCTCGAACCTGATTATAGGCCTGGATGTGTTTCCCATAGCAACACATCCTGTTCTACGTACAAGCTCCTCCCATGTGTGTGGGAGACTGAATAGATTGTCACACTAGGCCTTAATTGCACAGTATATGCAGCCAGCACAGCTACGCATGTGAGTAGGTTGTAGTTTATTGTGGTTTATTTGGGAAGCCTATAACAATGGTTGTAACTTCAATTAGGCTAAAGTTTGTTAAGTAAATATCTGGTGAGACCATAACTCTCCAAGAGTTCTCATATGATTTCCTTTCCCTACATGGATATCCTTCCCAAAGACATTCAAGTCCTGTAAGTTACAGGCTCATAATTTTATGCCACCAAGCATTTTTCTGTAAAATCAATTGAACTTATGGTGAAAGGCTTATCTGCATTAATCGTCATCATCAACAACAGACATGTCACATCAATATTTTATTGGTCGCATACACATATTTAGCAGATGTTATTGCGGGTGTAGCAAAATGCTTATATTCCTAGCTCCAACAGTGCGGTAATATCTAACAATTCACAACAATACACACATGTCTAAAAAGTTAAATAATGGAATTAAGAAATATAGAAATATTAGGATGAGCAATGTTGGATCCAGAGTATATACAGTGGGGAGAACAAGTATTTGATACACTGCCGATTTTGCAGGTTTTCCCACTTACAAAGTGACGGAATCTAAAACAAAAATCCAGAAAATCACATTGTATGATATTTAAGTAATTAATTTGCATTTTATTGCATGACATAAGTATTTGATACATCAGAAAAGCAGAACTTAATATTTGGTACAGAAACCTTTGTTTGCAATTACAGAGATCATACGTTTCCTGTAGTTCTTGACCAGGTTTGCACACACTGCAGCAGGGATTTTGGCCCACTCCTCCATACAGATCCTTCAGGTTTCGGGGCTGTCGCTGGGCAATACGGACTTTCAGCTCCTTCCAAAGATTTTCTATTGGGTTCAGTTCTGGAGACTGGCTAGGCCACGGAGCCACTCCTTAGATGCACTGGCTGTGTGTTTCAGGTTGTTGTCATGCTGGAAGACCCAGCCACGACCCATCTTCAATGCTCTTACTGAGGGAAGGAGGTTGTTGGCCAAGATCTCGCGATACATGGCCCCATCCATCCTCCCCTCAATACAGTGCAGTCGTCCTGTCCCCTTTGCAGAAAAGCATCCCCAAAGAATGATGTTTCCACCTCCATGCTTCATGGTTGGGATGGTGTTCTTGGGGTTGTACTCATCCTTCTTCTTCCTCCAAACACGGCGAGTGGAGTTTAGACCAAAAAGCTCTATTTTTGTCTCATCAGACCACATGACCTTCTCCCATTCCTCCTCTGGATCATCCAGATGGTCATTGGCAAACTTCAGACGGGCCTGGACATGCGCTGGCTTGAGCAAGGGGACCTTGCGTGCGCTGCAGGATTTTAATCCATGACGGCGTAGTGTGTTACTAATGGTTTTCTTTGAGACTGTGGTCCCAGCTCTCTTCAGGTCATTGACCAGGTCCTGCCGTGTAGTTCTGGGCTGATCCCTCACCTTCCTCATGATCATTGATGCCCCACGAGGTGAGATCTTGCATGGTGCCCCAGACCGAGGGAGATTGACCGTCATCTTGAACTTCTTCCATTTTCTAATAATTGCGCCAACAGTTGTTGCCTTCTCACCAAGCTGCTTGCCTATTGTCCTGTAGCCCATCCCAGCCTTGTGCAGGTCTACAGTTTTATCCCTGATGTCCTTACACAGCTCTCTGGTCTTGGCCATTGTGGAGACGTTGGAGTCTGCTCTCACAGAACTAACAGGTCTGTGAGAGCTGGAATTCTTACTGGTTGGTAGGTGATCAAATACTTATGTCATGCAATAAAATGCAAATTAATTATTTAAAAATCGTACAATGTGATTTTCTGGATTTTTGTTTTAGATTCCGTCTCTCACAGTTGAAGAGTACCTATGATAAAAATTACAGACTTCTACATGCTTAGAAGTAGGAAAACCTGCAAAATCGGCAGTGTATCAAATACTTGTTCTCCTCACTGTATATCCGAGGATGATGAAGATGAAATGAGGGTGGACATTTCAGCAAGACAATGATCCCAAACACACAGCCAAGGAAACTCTCAATTGGTTTCAAAGAAAGAAAATAAAGCTGCTAGAATGGCCCAGTCAATCACCTGACTTAAATCCCATTGAAAATCTATGGAAAGAACTGAAGATCAAGATTCATAGAAGAGGCCAACGGAACCTTCAAGATTTGAAGACTGTTTGTGTGGAAGAATGGGCCAAAATCACACCAGAGCAATGCATGCGACTAGTTTCTCCATACAGGAGGCGTCTTGAAGCTGTCATTACCAACAAAGGCTTTTGTACAAATTATTAAATAAATATCAGTAAGTGTGTTCAATACTTTTTCCCTGTGTCATTTCACATTATTACACATAACTTAATTTCTGAACTTATTTGTTTTGGTTTCTTTGTATGTATGGATTACTTTAGTTGTTACCAACATCTGGTGAAAATGTCATGTCAATAACACCTTTAGAAATATATTTACTGAGAAAAATGGTGGTGTGCAATACTTATTTCACCCGCTGTATAAGTCATGGGATGTATAGACAATATGGACAGCATATGGATAGAATATGTAGTATATCTGAAGAATAGTATATGTACAGAAATAGCTAAATTAGGATATGCCTTGACTACAATACAGTATATATTACTGTATGAAATGGGTAAAACAGTATGTAAACATTATTAAAGTAACCAGTGCTCCATGATAATGTACAAAAGGCAGCAGCCTCTAAACGCGTCCGCCTGCTTTCCAGCCGAAACAGTTCGGAAGAGTTTGTGCATATATTATGAGGACATTTGCTGACGTTATTGTTCATTTTGGACTTCGGTGAGGTTTTTTTGGGGCTGTTCAGGTAAACAAATGTTTTTCTACAGGCAAGCTGAAGATCGGAAGCCGAAGTCTACTCCCCTTCGTCTGTGATTGATCAACTGTAGGGATTCTTCAATAAAGTCTTTGTTGTCATTCAACGAGAGACGACTCGTATTCATGCACATTTTTTCATTGAGAAATACTGCACCAAACATCTTAGTTAGAAGTAAAATTGCACAAATAAGATTAATGACAGATTTCTTGAGATATTTAAGATTATTGTGACTATTTTGAGGACGTGTATACTTGCTAACAAACAGTACTATTGTTTTTCAAGCGAAGGTATTTTAAGGGAGAATGCGAGCACACTCTTTCGATTCGGCTAGCCGAGTTCGGCTAGGCGCCAGCCAAACTGAAGCATGCTGACTCCTTAAGGTGCATCGTAGAGTAACCGTGTGGTTTCCGGCTAGTGACAGTGACTCAATTTTAGAGCAGGGTACTGGCTGGAGGCCGGCTAGTGGTGACTATTTAACAGTCTGATGGCTTGAGATAGAAGCTGTTTTTCAGTCTCTCGTCCCAGCTTTGATGCACCTGTACTGACCTTGCCTTCTGGATGGTAGTGGGGTGAACAGGCCTACCTGTGACAACGGGTGTAAGGGCCTGACTGAGGCCAGGTCTCTTTCTCCCTCTAGGGAGAGTGGGATGGCCACAGTCAGGTCATGACATTCACAGGGTGGGTGTTGGGTTTTGGTTTATCCCCAATTAGAGGCAGCTGTCTTGTGTTATCTCTAATTGGGGATTCTATTTAAGTTCCACTGTGTGTCACCTGGGTGTGGATTCTTGTATGTGTATATTCTTTGGGTAATATTCACGTCAGTTCACGGTCACTACCTCTCCTTAGTTTTTTGTGTTGTGTTATTAAACCTTTAAATAAAAGCAATGTTGCTCCACCACAGCTCTGCGCCTCGTTCCAAAAATACGCACCGTGACACCGGGTGCTGTACATACAGTCACTCCTTATAATTCACCTATGACCCATGCATTCTCACATAATATCTCAGGCCGCAGCCCAAGTGATTGAACATGTAGTGGAATGATTCCAGCACACAGGTTCATTTTCAACAGCTTGGGCTGAGTAGAGCTGGCTGAGGAGTGTGGGTGGCTCATGGCTGAAATTCCAGCTGTATATGTGTAGGGGGATAATGAGAGTGTCTGTAGTCTGTGTCCCTAATGGCACCCTACTTCTTATATAGTGCACTACACCTATGGGCCCTGGTCAAAAGTATTGCACTACACAGGAAATAGGATCTTATTTGGGACACAGACATAGAGGGATCTATTTTCAGCTGGAGCTAAGGAGGCGCAGGTGTCAAACACAAGTTAGTTTGCAATTCATCATGTAAAAACATTTTCCAGCCCTAACACCAGGTTCAGCAATTTATCCGTCTAACATTAGCTCACTTGCGCTTTGGTAGGAGGAAAGGGTGGCGATATTTGAGGTGTGCAAAAGTTACAATTTCATGAAGCGCTAATGAGAAGTTTTAAAACCTCCAAAAAGCTAGAAGAGAAGTGATTTATGATATCATGCTTCTGACCCGATCCTATTTAGAAATATTGTTTTGTTTAACTTGATTATAAAGCACATTTATAAGAAAGATTCACAGACCATGGGTTTATGGTGAGAACATACATGGCTCGAATGCAATCCAAGTTTGTCTGCTATTTATGGAGAAGTCCAAATATGATCTGTAAGATGATTCTATGATGTTTATAAAACAGAACATTTGCGAATACTACAACGGTGAGTGGACATTAGGTTAGGTTTGTTCAAATAAAGCCCAGAGTGTGTGACCGGAAACTCAATGAGGATCTCTCTCCACAGGGATGACTTCCAATAACCTTGGGTGAGAGGGAGCTCTTGTGCTGGCACTGTGCGTACTAAGAGGAACATAGAGAAAAGCTCTCTGGCCTTAAAAACAATATGCATAAGGATTAGGGGAAAGTCATGACATATAGCATCACGTTAGTATGTTTTAATGTACTGTAAATACCAAGTAAATGTCTGCTGAATTAGAACTGTATAGATAGTACCTGAATGTATTAACTCCCCAACATAATAGTTGACCTAGAACACACTTTTACCTGTAGAATTATTTTTGCTAGTTGTCATAGTGCAAGCAGTTTAATGAGTACAGTAGATAAGTAATGATAAGTAATTGGGTCACTAACTTGGGATCCTCCCGAGCTTCTTGGTAAAAGTAAGCACATTTATACATTGAGCGCTTGAGGCTCTGACACCTTCTAAATATACCATTCAATCAAACCAAGAGAAATAGCAGAAGGAAATAAACAAATTGAATGCAATCTTACTAATAGAGGTTACATGTCACAGCTGTTTTAAAGCTAGATAGTCATATGCCACATCAATAATTCCTACAGACTATCAGCTTGTTCAAATATATATATCAACATTGAGACACACTAGAATGGTACAGTACACATGCCAGAGGTGCAATAAAACCCCTGGTGCAAAGTTACCAGACAATAAAACAGTAAATACCAAACTTATCTCCACTCCCATAAAACATTGTAAACAACAGGTATCAGTGTTTTATCTCACTATAGTAGTTGAAACCTCCGACAAGATTATGCAAGCTGATCTCCATGGAGAACGTAATGATTCAAGATAGTTTCTATTGCCCTTCGAACGTTATCTCTCTATATCCTGGTATGACGATAAGGTACCTTAATTGCCCATTGTCTTATGTTTTCGGAGAAGACATAATCATTTTACCCATAACAAATTACAGTAAGTGCATAAACCCACAGGTAGATTATGTCTGATCTGCCAAGAAAAATGCTGGGGAGTTCTGGCTAGGGGAGGGGAGGTAGGCCTGGGACAGCCCCAGTTAGGTGGATTGAAACACCCCTGACACCCCTGACCGTCTCATCACTAGAGAGACTACAGAGGCCCAGTTTAACCATGAGTGGGAGGACATCGTGGGGAGATCCACAGGATGAGAAACTGTATGGGTTTTATGCTGTGTCAATTATACCTTGTTGTCCCCTCCCACAAATTCACCTTCTCTATGATGTGTCTGCTGCGTTTTTTTATGTCTGGGTTATTTGTCATGTTCCTTCTAAAATTTCCCCAATTCATTAAGTGACTAAGAAAATGCCTGTCACTAGACCAAAACCCGCCCCAGTGGTGAATGTCCTGTTGTCTTACTCAACTACCCTGTCAAAATGTACCTTGGTTATCAACCATGTGTTTTACATGTAGTTGTTGTATCCTGATCAATGCCTGCGGGTCATCAAGTGGATCAGTGCAATACGGTTGGCCTATCTTATTAGATGAGTTGGCACACAGGCTTGAAATAACAAGTCCAAATAGTACTGTTGGCATATGCACACAGCTTGAAATATGGCACAATAATTGTATCTTGATGATTTTTGGAAACTTCTTCTAGATCAAAAAGGTGAAAATCCCAAGACTCACAAGATGTTGTCTGTTTCTATAAACCCTGATGTAAGGTTAAGGGGGAAATACACGGGAGGAACTTCCAAACTGTACTTTAAATAAAATTACATTCCCTTTACCACTTCCCAAAATATCTAAGTTAGAGACAAATAAATCTGCCTGTTTCTCCCGAGCACAAATTACAGCCAGACACATAGTTGTAATGTGAACTGTTATGATCTGGGCTTAACTTTGTTCAGCTGGGAAAGAGGGAGGAAGAGAGTCTGTTGGAATGATCAACAGTGCAGTGAGTGTGGGAATTCCCCCTTATCTAGCCGTCTGGAATCTCTCTCTGGCACACAGCACATGGCTGTTTGGGTTTTAGAAATACATTAATTCAAAAATATATATATAAGAAAGAAAACGGACTACTTTTACATTTAGCATCACGGAATTATTCTTCATTACACCACATTAGCCCATTTAGATGTAGAACCTGTAATTGTTCGGGTTGAGACGTCTTTTTCAGCTACTAGGTTCTTAGACAGGCATGACTTTGAATTAGAGCCCAATAAACGTTACAGCCTCTTGGGGATTTCCAATAAACGCAACAAGAAAAAACAAGAAACAAAGGGTGGTTTTCAGACGAGAGACCCTCTACTCAACGGCCTCTCTCATAGTCAGTAACAGTCAGTCTAAGTGCTTCACATGAAACAATGTTGGTGTGTGTCCTAAATGGCACACTTTGAAAAGGGTGCCATTTGAGACACAAACCAGGCCTCTGGAGACATAATATCTGATTGTGAATGCTGTTCACATTTCTACACATGTCACGCCCACAGCGATACAATTACTATTCAGATGCCAAACGACTATAGCTGCCAGAGATAAGTAAAGATTCCCATTAAAAATGCAGGCTTTCTGAAAGAGACAAACCCACCTAGTGTCCCAGAATACCTATTTATAGTGTTGAATAAGTCATCAGACTATTGTGGGTGTGCAGTTGCTTGTGGAGATCATCAGGTTACATCCTGTTTACCAGGTGCACAGGATGTCATGTACTGAGAGAAGGCTTATGACCTGCACCCATGTAAAACGAAGCAAAAGTCTCAGGGATGCATTTGGTGCTGTACTTTCTATCACATGTTGCAGTACTTTCCTCTCTGCAACGCCTCACTTTCACTAGCAGATGACAATGGACGTAATAGAAACTCAGAAATACATAGACAAATAAAATACATTTTAGAGTTAACAATTCAACCTGATGCATTGTTTTACTGTAGCCTACTGTAGTTTTGAAATGATCAAGCATCGGACAGACAGGTCATGAATACCATATAGCTAAGTCATCCTCCAATACAGTATGCACAATACTACAGTATATACCTTTATCACATATGTACAACACTATACAATATATCTGACAGTCTAAACCAAGATTTTTTTGTCAGGAAAAGCACTACTTTGAATACTTTTCTCCCTGATGACATAGACGATAAGACTTTCTGGAACAGCATGTCCATACCCTTGAATAATGTGGAGACACCTAGTGTGAAATACTGATCTAATCCCTTAATGTTGCTGTTGCTTACACATCAAAATGCACAGACTAAAAAATGGAGGGGTAGAGTTTAAACCTTGCCTTGAATGCTCTACACGCTATGAAGACAGCAACTGATAGTGCAGATAGTCAGTCAATGAAGCGATTGTTAACATATGTTCATTGCCATGTAAAAGGAGCCATGAGCACCATCATGTGAAGTTCATAGGAGCATGTCACATTGGGTGTCAAATGAAAGCTAAGAGTCTTTATTTTTAGGAAATGAAGGCATATATACATTTTTCAACCGTTTCCATCCTAAAAATTAGTAATAGGAAAAGGCTTTGATTTTTTGTCAAACAGATGGAAAACGTCTAACAGAAAAAGTCTTAAAGGGTATTAAAAATACATCAAAACACAATAATGTTGAGGTAAAGACCCCTGCCAACTAATATCAACCTTCTGAAAGTTTAAAAAACATTGCCTTGTGGCTTGAAATTCCATTAACAAAAACCCACATATTGCATCTTTAAGATAATTTCACATTTCTCTCCCTCATGAGGAGGGAGGATAGTGGCTGTTCACATAAGTAACAAGTAGCGATTGATAGTAGAGACATCAATAAGTTCTAGTGTTTTTATTTATATAAATTATGTTTGTCAAATCAGTAATGGAATTTTGCAATTTAATTGGCTACAATGGGAAATCACCTGCTATTGGCCTCCCTTCCCCTGGCATATTGTTATGTTCAGCTGATAACTGTTTTCTTTCTCTTTCTGTTGTCTGATGGTCAAAGCAAGAGTGTGAAAAGTCTGGACAACCCCTACTTTTATCTTCATCCCTCTCTCTCCCTCTCTCCCTCTCCCTCTCCCTCTCTCTCTCTCTCTCTCGCTCTCGCTCTCTCTCTCTCTCTCTCTCTCTCTCTCTTTCTCTCTCTCTCTCTCCAATTAGTGTACCCTCTCACAGCTCTTACTGACACCTACCCATGAGCCCCCTCTCTTTCCATTTACTGTAACCAGCATCCTCACCCACTGAGCACCAGCCGACACTGGACATCCAAGAAGTAGTTGAAATTTGGTCAGTCCGCCCTAGCCTTGATTTCAAAGTACACAGATGTTGTTTTTCAGTCTGGTCCAGATCAGCCTTGATTTTAACGTCCACAGATGTCTGGACTTTATTTGGCCCAAACATAGACGTCCGTGATTGGTTCAGGTTCATATTTGTGTAGAATGGTACCTAAATATGCAAAGGAAAATATTTCATATTTATACCTTTGTGTGCCTATTTAGGATATATGTACATCACCATGAAGAGAATGACATTCATATAAATAATTATGGATTTCTGTTTAGTACAAATATGGGACACATTATGAAATTCTGTTACCGCAACTCTGTTACCAGGTGTAAATCCACTTCACTTACTGTAGTTCAATAATCAAAAGAGATTTTTGAATCTTAATTCAAAGTTGTTTAAACTTTGAAATCAATGGTTTTTGTTTGGCATACATTTTAAGTGAAAAATCTGAGCACAATTACTATATAGGGAATAGGGTTCCATTTGGGACATATACTAGAGCTGCTCCACTTCTCTGCTGACTCTTCTATGATAATTGAATGAAGTCATTAATTCCAATTTCCCTCCCTCACATGATGAACTCCATGCCTCCAGAAGAAATCCACCATGTCTAAAACAAACATGGCCTCTATTAGTCTTCTATTAGGGGGAGAAAAAGCATTCCAAATCTTCCACTCTGATACTCCTCTCCTCACAATGGCTGCTTATCTGGCTGGCCTCTCCCTGCCCAGCAGCAGCACCTCTGTTCAGTGGAAGCTAGAGTCAGTCAGTCCTCCATCAGACCAACTCCCAGCCACCCACATAGACCCTGCTTTTGTAAGGAATGCACCAAACACCACAATAGAAGGCCCTGATCTGGCTGCCTTTCCCAGAGCTGCCATGTGGCTGGGAAGACACAAGTTAACAATTAGGAACATTCTCCGACCCACAGACACAAATGTCTGAATGCCTTTTCCCAAATGTTTCACTTCCTGGCGGGGTGGTTTTCATATCCTTCTGTGGATGCTGTCATACTAGGAAGCCATGCTAATCACTAGACGGGATAAATAATGACAGAAACGGAAGTAGAATAGTCAAAACAGAGTGATAGAATATTCTAAAACAGGTCCAGGATCCATTTGGGGAAAAGCTATCATCATTGAGGAGTGGAGTTGTTGGTAACTGTTTTGATCTTCCACATAAACACAAACTTCTCTCCTCTCATGTAACTTCTTGTAAATCGCTCTAGATGAGGTATCTGCTAAAATGACACAAAA
This sequence comes from Thymallus thymallus, assembly GCA_023634145.1. Lineage (NCBI taxonomy): Eukaryota > Metazoa > Chordata > Actinopteri > Salmoniformes > Salmonidae > Thymallus > Thymallus thymallus. The sequence continues at coordinate 21,459,280 of CM042382.1, read as the reverse complement.
GTAGAAACATTTTAGTAAGGAAGAGGAAAAGGAGCTAGGTTTCCCTCTGTTGTTCTGATTAGTAACAGAGGGAAGGATCTCAGAATGGAAAGGCAGAGCACATCCTGCTATGGTCTTCCAGAATGATGTTACTCTCCCTGTGTGACTCAGTCCTCGTGGGCTTCTGGAGTAGTTACTGGTACATCTATGACATCAGCCAGTGAATCCAAGGCCGACTCAGAATAAATTGATTGCAGGCACTTGAGCTAAGCACGGGTCACATAAGGGGGAATATGGGAGTTACTCGGATGTGGCAGAGCGAAGTGAATACAGTTCAACTACCAACAAAAAACACAATTTAATATCTGCTCAAGAGCATTTAATAAAAACAACGTTCAGTTAGCACTCAATCCAATATAAATGCAAGGGAGGGCACAAATGTAATGTAAAGACTGATGTATATTCACAAATAAATCAGTTGGTGTACAGACCAAAATTCTAAACAAAATCCTGCATATATGGAACCTTGTGGGTTACGAACATGTCCCACACAGTTATGAGGTCACTCTGTTGATTCTTCCTGTCTCTAATAAACATTTGCAGTCTATATTTTGTGTCCCTTTTGAACCTTTATCTGATCAGGTTGGGCAGTTCTGAACTAGCTGTCAGTTGATTACATATCTTCTACAAAGTTATAAATACAGTGACACATGCAAATACAATCCATTGAACTTACTTCTGCAATATTGCATTTGACATTCAAATGATCCTCCCTGAATATACAGTAGTATTATACAGAAGCACATACTAGGCCTTCTGTATTGGAATGAAAGAAAGACATAACATAAAGCTTTGAAAGAGCTTTAAAACAGATGCTTTGTTCTCCTTAGGGGACTCAAATACTTGAGTATCTTCTTTTTACCAGAAATAGAATCTCTCCAATTGAAGCTCTCCAAATGGGCAACCCAGGTACCTCACCAAGCAGATTGTAATGACAGGGTACTCCCATATGTATACATGTGAGAGGATGTTACCTGACCAAAAATAGCACAGATGAATAGCTCCTGAAATCCTTTAGCTTACTGCAGAAAGGTCAAAATACAGGATGCAAACATCCAATCACTGTGGGTTGTCAACACACTTTAATGGTGCCTATTGTATACTTCAGAGGTCATGTAGAAGCCATGATTAAAAGAGATGAAATATTAATATCTTAGATTAATTATTCAAGGCAACAGAATTCATCAATTTGATAATGGATAAAAACAGTTAGTAGGTTTGGCTGCTATTACAGTTGTGCTTCATAGGCCCTGTTACCGATTTTCTTTGCATTTACTTTATATAAAAAGGGTAAGTTGTGCAACATGGAGAGAAGTTTATTTGTGTCAAGATTCAACAAAGTATGGAGGAAGAATCCAAAATAGGCCTTTAGTTGGTCTGACCCACTGTCAGTACATAGCAACCTCATGTTGATCTGTCTCAGTATTTGAATGTAAAATTCTGTGAAAATGACATTGTGAAGGCAGTTATTATAATGCAGAACTCAAATCAATTCAAGATACCGAAGTCCCTGGCAACAGCAATGTGCAGCTATGTTGAGTAACAAACAAAGAGTTATCGATTTGAATTCCCAAATGACCAATGTATGAATGAAAGGGTGGAAAGAACACTGTAAAATAATGATCCATCAGGACTAGACAAAAGTTTTAACTTCAGCTCTGAAGAGTCTAAGGGTCTATTTTTTGTGAAACTATGGTCTGGCTGGTGATTCTATGTCATTACAGGTTGCTTGTTTACGGTCCTTCTACGAATGGGCCATTGAAACATATCAATATGACTAAAGTAGTTGGAGCCAATACCTCTTACCTTCTAGCCTGGTTAAACCAGACTAGTGCTACACATATACATTTGTATTCCTGGCTACTTACATCCCACTCCATCAGATTGCTCCTAAACTGTATCAAACATTTTTTTTTTAAATGTCCCTCTTTTAAATCTAGGCAAAAGCAAACAAAACCCCACCTTAGAAGGTCTTCAACATCTAACAGAAAAGTTCATGTAGCTATAAACACATTTTCCCTTCAAAGGAGAAGTCATCAACCTCAGATTTATTGATCTCTATCAGCTTCCACCAACAGACATGCCCAGGCTTGCCAAGGTTACAGTTATAGCTCACCGCTCACCTCACTGTTAGGATGATAAGCTGATATTTTTAGATACGAGAGAGAGAGAGAGAGAGAGAGAGAGAGAGAGAGAGAGAGAGAGAGAGATGATAATGTAAGTTGCAAATGCCTGAATCATCCCTTCGTCCCTTCAGAAGTCCTCAGAACTATTCTGCAGTCCTGAAAATGTGAAGGAGGTATATGCGACTGTGAGGAGATAACATTGTTAATTAGGAAAATGTATTAGACGTGCTATGCTCATCAGTGCTTCTTCCCTTCTACGCTTCCTCTGACGTGAGAATGTTAAACACCCTAGACACTAAACAGACAGATATTACTTTCATGGATGCTTTGGGGATATTTTATACTTTATACTTTCAAGTACTACTTAGGTAGTTCTTTTTTTAAATCTATACTTTACTTTACTATATATCTTTTTGACAACTTTACTTTTACTTCACTACATTCCTAAAGAAAATAATTTACTTTTTACTATATACATTTTCCCTGACACCCAAAAGTACTCGTTACATTTTGAATGCTTAGCAAGACAAGAAAATGGCCCAATTCACACACTTATCAAGAGAATATCCCTGGTCATCCTTACTACCTCATCTGGCAGACTCACTAAACACAAATGCTTTGTTTGTGAATTATCTCTGAGTTTTGGAGTGTTCCCCTAGCTATCCGTAAATGTAAAAAACATGAAGATGGTGCCGTCTGGCTTGCTTAATATAAGGAAATAGTACATTTTATCAATTGCATTTGCTTTTGATACTTAAGTATATTTAAAACCAGATACTTTTAGACTTTTACTCAAGCAGTATTTTACTGGGTGACTTTCACTTTTACTTGAGTCATTTTCTATTAAGGAATCTTTACTTTTACTCAAGTATGACTTGGGTACTTTTTCAATTACGGCATTTTTCCCACTAAGAGGATTTTCATTTGCACTGTCGTGTAATTCTGAATGCCCTGAAATTTAAAGCTGAAGCCACGTTGCAATTAAGCATTTGGAATGGCACATTAGATTTCTCTCTCCCTATGGGTGGCAGATGCCTTTTGATGATCACCCGCTGGTGCCTAATTTCAGCTGCTTGGATGTCTTTTAAGACATGCAATCAGGAGAGAGATACTCTGGAATTAGCTAGATTCCTAGTCCACATCATACAAACTATCTTCCATGGGTCTCTGTTAATCTGTGTGTATAACATCGCCATTCTGTCCAACCCAAATGATCTTATACGCAGACAGGCTTACAGTACCAGTCAAAAGTTTGGACACACCTACTCATTCAAGGGTTTTTCTTTATTTGTACTATTTTCTACATTGTAGAATAATAGTGAAGACATCAAAACTATGAAATAACACATATGGAATCATGTAGTAAACAAAAAAGTTTTAAACAAATCAACATGCATTATATTTTATATTTGAGATTCTTCAAAGTAGCCAACCTATTGCCTTGATGACAGCTTTGGACACTCTAGGCATTTTCTCAACCAGCTTCATGAGGTAGTCACCTGGAATGCATTTCAATTAACTGGTGTGCCTTATTAAACATTTATTTGTGGAATTTATTTCCTTCTTTGGGCCAATCAGTAGTGTTGTAACAAGGTAGGGGTGGAATACAGAAGATAGCCATATTTGGTCAAATACCAAGTCCATATTATGGCAAGAACAACTCTAATAAGCAAAGAGAAACGACAGCCCATCATTACTTTAAGACATGAAGGTCAGTCAATCTGGAAAATTTCAAGAACTTTTAAAGTTTCTTCAAGTGCAGTCACAAAAACCATCAAGCACTATGATGAAACTGGCTCTCATGAGGACCGCCACAGGAATGGAAGACCCAGAGTTACCTCTGCTGCAGAGGAAACGTTCATTAGAGTTACCAGCCTCAGAAATTGCAGCCCAAATCAATGCTTTACAGAGTTCAAGTAAAAGACACATCTCAACATCAACTGTTCAGAGGAGGCTGCGTGAATCAGGCCTTCATGGTCAAATTGCTACAAAGACACCACTACTAAAGGACACCAATAAGAAGAAGATACTTGCTTGGTCCAAGAAACACAAGCAATGGACATTAGACCGGTGGAAATTTGTTCTTTGGTCTGATGAGTCCACATTTGAGATTTTTGGTTCCAACCACTGTGTCTTTGTAAGACGCAGAGTAGGTGAACGAATGATCTCCACATGCGTGGTTCCCACCGTGAAGCAGGAGGAGGTGTGATGGTGTGGGGGTGTTTTGCTGGTGACACTGTCAGTGCCACAGCATTCTGCAGCGATACGCCATACCATCTGTTTTGCGCTTAGTGGGACTATAATTTGTTTTTCAACAGGACAATGACCCAACACACCTCCAGGCTGTGTAAGGGCTATTTGACCAATAAGGAGAGTGTTGGAGTGCTGCATCATATGACCTGGCCTCCACAATCACCCGACCTCAACCCAATTGAGATGGTTTGGGATGAGTTGGACCGCAGAGTGAAGGAAAAGCAGCCAACAAGTGTTCAGCATATGTGGGAACTCCTTCAAGACTGTTAGAAAAGCATTCCTCATGAAGCTGGTTGAGAGAATGCCAAGAGTGTGCAAAGCTGTCATCAAGGCAATAGGTTGGCTACTTTGAAGATTCTCAAATATATAATATACTTTTTTGGTTACTACATGATTCCATATGTGTTATTTCATTGTTATTGTACAATGTAGAAAATAGTAAAAATAAAGAAAGATCCTTGAATAAGTAGGTGTGTCCAAACTGACTGGTACTGTACATTCTTACATGCACATATTGTGGTGTGTTTTATAAAACCAAAGCCATGGTACTATATGGAAGGACACCTGTTAATGATGCATGGATCTCAGAATAAAATAGTCCATTACAAATGGTGTGTCCAACACCAATGCTACAGATAACATAGCAATGAAATACCAACATTAAATGACTTACCCTTTTCACTATTTCGTTTGTTGACACTCTAATATTCATCCATTCGTCTTTCGACTGCTTATTCGAATGATTCCTAAGACAGCAAACACAGACCAAGTCCATTGATTCAGAAGGTCACTGTTCAAGTTGAAGAAAACAATTTGCCATGACAACAGCAGAGGACGTGGCAGTAAGCCAGAGACTGCACATCTCTCCCAGGGAATGATTGCTTAGCTCTCAGCCTGTTGTATTTGCTGACCTGCACTAGCCTTCTAGACAATAATTTACCCACAGTGGCGTGCTGAGAAACCAGACTAGTAAAACTCCTGTTGGTGTGTTGGCCAGTGCTCTCCTGATAACTTTCCTTAGCATGCACAGGAGCGGGTGTCTGAGTCACCAAGCTTTTACGGGAGAGTTTATCATCATACAGTAGTCTCTCTGGTGATTTTAAAAGGTACGTTTATACTAATATTACTGTCGTTATTGGTTGTGGTCACAGTTTTTTTTATATTTTTGGGGGTGCGGTATGGCTACTGTTACTGCTACTGGCTACATGGTAGACTAATTTGAACAAGGGGAAGGTTGTAGGCTACATAATGTGATTGTATCTAGTGTGACACACATAACTAGTTTTTTAAGTAAACAATTTCCCCATGACGTCATACTGTATGTCAAAACTATTTCCCTTTGGTTTGTTTAAAGAGCACATTTTCTCGCCTACTATTGTATGCTTCAGCGCTTTCCCTTTGAATAGTTGACCTCAATCTCACATACTGTAGCTTTAAAGATGTTATTTAAAGCTACTGATTAGCACGAGTGGAATAGGTAAATTACAATAGTTTAGCCATCATGCTGATGCTGATAGGAACTCTTGTGAGGGTATTAGGGGTGGGTGGAATCAGCAAAGGGGTCAAATTCAGAAAGATCTGGTGACATGGTGTTCTTTGTGTCTTATTTACATTTAGACAAGACTTAGGGCATCACTATAAAAATCCATAGTTCAAGACAGATTGTTTCCTCTGACAAATAACAGTGATGTAAATTAATGTGATTAAATGAATGCACCGTCAAGCAACTGCATCCTTGAACAGTACAGTGCCCTCGACTTTCAGGTTTGGCTCGAAATGACGACCCAGCAGCCCCCTCTCTCCCAGGAGACTCTGGCCCAGTGTAACCAGCAGGCCATGGAACCATGCGGCTCACGTAGGCTTCGCCAGAGCCGCCAAGGCTCCATCTCCACCCTCCGCAGATCCCTGTCCAGGGACCAACAGCAGCAACAGCATCCCCGGCACCCACCTCTACTCCTGAGGGGCTTCCCCCCTATCGAGTCCTCATCCAGGAGCACCAATGTCAGCAACCCAAACTCCCCTTTCATACGCCGGGACTTGGTCGCTCTGACCAAGCGCTTTTCTTTTGGAAGTTGGCTACAGGGCAGTGGGGCCAGTTTCTCTGGGTTGCCCCTCCATCAGCCTGTCCAGCTAGAAAACACCTACAAGACTGAACTAGAGAAGGGCTGCCTTTTTAAAGCTAGTAAGGTCCAGAAGCTTGTGCAAGCCATGTTGGATAGTTACCTGGATGGGGCCAGCTATAACGCAGCCTCAGGCAGCCATCTCAGCCAGATTCTGTCAGACATGGTGAAGAGTAAAGTGAAAGAGATCAGTCCTCCGCGGTACAAGCTGGTGTGTCAGGTGGTGGTGGGGCAGAACAGGAACCAGGGTCTACGAGTGGCCAGTCGCTGTCTTTGGGACACTCAACATGACGACTTTGCAGTTGCAATGTTCCAAAACCGTTCTCTTTTCACCTTGGTCATTGTCCATGGGGTTTATTGTGAGTGAGTCATACGCACTGGCAACAACTATACTGAACAAAAATATAAACTCATTATGTAAAGTGATTTCATGAGCTGAAATAAAATATCACAGAAATGTTCCATACGCAAAAAGTTTATTTCTCTCCAATTGTGTGCATAAATATGTTGCCATTGTTGTTAGTGAGCATTTCTCCTTTGCCAAGTTAATCCATCCACCTGATAGGTGTGGCATATGAAGAAGCGGATTAAAAAACATGATCGTTACACAGGTGCACCTTCTGCTGGGGACAAGTCAAGTTCACTAAAATGTGCAGTTGTGTCACAACACATTGCCACAGATGTCTCAAGTTGAGGGAGCGTGCAATTGGCATGCTGACTGCATGAATATCCACCAGAACGGTTGCCAGAGAATGTTTATTTCATAAGCCTCCGTCATTTTATACAAACTGTCAGAAACAGTCTCAGGGAAGCTCATCTGCGTGCTCGTCGTCATCACCAGGGTCTTGACCTAAATGCAGTTCTGCGTCGTAGACGACTATAGTGGGCAAATGCTCACCAGCACACTGGGTAAGTGTGGTCTTCACCGATGAATACCGGATTCAATTATACCGGGCAGATCGTGTATGGCGTCGTGTGGGCGAGTGGTTTGCAGATGTCTACATTGTGAACAGAGTGCCCCATGGTGGCAGTGCGGTTATGGTATGGGCAGGCATAAGTCTCCGAACTTTTAGAGGCAATTTTAATGCACAGACGAGATCGAGGCCCATTGTCATGCCTTTCATCTGCCGCCATCGCAAGGATCTATACACATTTCCTGGAAGCTGAAAATGCCCCAGTTCTTCCATGGCCTGCATACTAACCAAACATGTCACCCATTGAGCATGTTTCAGATGTTCTGGATTGACGGGTACGACGCGTTCAAGTTCCCACCACTATCTAGCAACTTTGCACAGCCATTGAAAAGGAGTGGGACAACATTCCACAGGTCACAACCAGCAGCCTGATCAACTCTGTGAAGGAGATGTTGCAACTAGGTCCCACCAGATACTGACAGGTTCTGTTTTGAGGATTAATTTGCATTTCACCAACACCATTGTGCTTCTTGTACAAATGCTAAGCTCATGGGGCAAAAAAGCTCAGTTGTATTTTCGGATGAAAGTCAAACAATTGTCAGAATTCAAAATAGCCCATGTGATTTCCATAAACTTTATTTTACTTCATTCTTCCAAATACAATACATAAAGTGATCATCTCACATGTCAAGACCACACAATTACATAATAAATAGACAGAACATTTGTCAAAAATAAAGATTCTGAAAGAGCAGATGCCTTCACAAATGTTGGATTTTTGAAAGACAATACCTGGAAGTTGTATAATACTTGCACTCAGGGGGTCACAGTTTAAGGATAACTCTTGGCAAGGTAAACCAAAGAGGGATGTGGACCGCATGACGAAATACAATATATATTTTACATATTGATATTATAGGGTTATACCATTTTACCAAAAGCTTATACCAGGTAGTAAGACTAGTGCTTCAGACACGTTAAGTAACACAATTCCATGTAAAAAAGTATGCCTCCATAGCCCATCCCCATGCCACTACCGCCTGACATTCAAAAAGGGCTGTTATTGCACAACAGACTTCTCAAAAAGGCACTTCATCACCTTTGCCATTTAGCAAAGCCACTTTCAACGGAGTGCTCACATACACTCCTGAACACAAAATCTCTATATTAGTGTGATTCCACAGCAACGTAGGCCGAACAGAGTTTCGGTATCTCAGATAGTTCTGGCACTTCACAGAAACCTCATTGGGTGGAAGGATGTTTTACATTTTTAGATTGAGAAAAATCATGATGAAAGTGGCCATTTGTAGTCCTGAACATGCCTCCTGTAAGACCTTATGATTCATACATGAGACAATATCTTAGTGTCATACTCCTTAGTCTGCTCTAACATATGGAGTACGTCTAGATTCTGAAAAACATTCATGTATTCAACATAAATATTAGTATGAATCTCTCAAAGTACTCTTTTTGATTTAGTTCATTGTTAGGAACAAAATACCCCACACATCACATTTCCAGAGTGGGGTCTCTACTAATTCTGAAGTTATGATAGATTTTATGAGCGCCACCAACACAGCGAATTATGATTTGCTAAAAATCCTAAAAGGAAGCTGTGATTGGTATAATGACCCATGTCATTTTATTAAAAATAACAGAGAGCCCACTGTGGAAATTTGACATGTTTGAAGAGTATGTAGTTCCAAACAATGTAAAAAAAAAAAAAAAAAAAGCCAAATCAAAAACTGTACTTTTGACACATTAACATTGAATAAATTAAATGATTACAGAATCTAGACATACTCCATGTTAGAGCACACTATGAGTATAATGACAGATGTCTATCATGTACTGTTCACAGATCATGGCGTCTTACAGGAGGCTTGTTTTTACATTTGTATCAAAAATATGTCAAACATCTTTCCACCCAATGAAGTTTCGATGTGAGAATAAGCAGAACAATCAGAACAATCAGATGGCAAAATATTTTCAGGCTATGCTGGCATGAATCACCCATTACCCAGTTAAGGTTTAAAAAGAATGACCTTTTGGTATCTATAACTAAAAACTGAACAAAAATTCAGCAAATTGTGGTAAAATGACTGTCAACCCAAATAATTATAATAAGAGACTGTGCAAATAATGTCACACTCATTGCCCTCCGTTTGCCGTTGTGTACCAATTAGTGAAGCTCAAATAGCATAAAAAGGCAAGTGATGACAAAGCGTGAAAAGCAAGAGAGCCCCTTTTTTTGCACAGCTTTTCCAACCATAACGGGTTTGGTCACTTGGCAGCTTGTAATGCCAGCCTGCCATTTTCAGAATCAGGTCTGAGCATCTACGGAGAGAACAGGGTTAGGTTTGTTTGTGCGCATGAAGTGAGTCAAGCCAGTAGTGTGATACTGTTGTCAGATTAGAGGCTTCATTCTAAAAGAATGACTGAAAGAAAAATAGATGTGCACCAATAGTCCAACGAGGCCAGACACTAGCCGAAGATGGGGGACTCCCTGAATTAATGACGGAGCCTCCTGGTTATTTCCAGCGGGTTGATTGGTTGAGGCTTGTGGACAGAGCCAGGAGCTATGGCACTGGGGTGAAGTGTTCCCTAGGTACAGATCCAGAATCAGCTTCCCCTCCCCCAATTCTAACCTTAATTCAAAACTGACCCCAGATCAGCATTTAGGGGACACTTCACCTTACTCTGGAGCAGAGAGGCAGGGGTCCATTATGAGTCTGCGTGGTGTTCGAGCAGCTGGACCACATAGCGCAGACGGTGCCGCAGCTCGGCAGAACAGCCCATCTCTGACAGCATGCTCAGGAGGTAGGTGTAGGACACGCGCTCGCGGCTGATGTAGGTCAGTAGGTAGGAGTCAGAGGACTTGCACAAGATGATCTTGGTGTGGTCAGTGTAGAAATTCACCTGGGAGAAAAGGATGGTAAGTGCACACAATGAGACAGGGAATTTTAAACAATATATAATTAGTGAGTGGTGTATAACAGTCTTGCAGTTAAGTCTTACCTGCAGGGTACCGTTGTTGAAGAGCATCACCAGAGCATGGTCAGTCTTCACCCACTGCAGAAGGAGCGGTGGCTGGGAGGGAGGCTGGTCTTTACAGTGGAGGTCTCCACCCTGGAAGAGAGAACATTACCTTAAAATCCCACTTAGACCAGCAAACTGACTACATAGTCTGATAAGATAAAATGACTGATGACTATGTCCAAGTCTCAAATGGTACCCAATTTGACCAGGACTCATAGGTCTATGGTCAAAAGTAGAGTACTATAGAAGGAAATAGGGTACCATTTGGGACGATACCTATTACTTCCTTCTCCAATGCCTTACCTCCATGAGGTTCTGTTCCATGTAGTTGGCCATAAGCTCAACAATCTGCTTCTGGCTGCAGAGCTGCTCCGGTAAAGCACTGGCCTGGAAGGTGAATTGTTTGTTGTTGGTCAAGCAGTAATGCACAGTCCTATGGGAAAGACAATGGAAATACATTAGACGAGACAAGGGTTTGAGACAATCAAAAGACTACATAACTAACAATAAACTGCTTGAATATTATTCAATTAGTTGAAAAGGGCTCTTACTTGCGCTGATCACACAGACTCAAGTGTGTCCCCTCATTGAAGAGGACACCAATGTCTTGATTTGAGAGCTGGTAGCCAAAGCCATATTTATTGGAATAATCAACCCACTTTGTGACCCAGATAAAGGATTTGGGTCTGGAGAGACAAGGCGGATTTCTTGTAGCTGGAGAGGAAAAGAGACTTGTTAAGAAAAGGCTTGTTAAAGGGAATCAGTATAATCAAGTCATTTAAAGTACATTGAATACTAGCTTACTAGCTTGCGGAGAGGCTTAACACTCACCTGCAGGCATGGTAGACAAACAGCTGTTGAGGACCTTCATGGCTGACTCAGCGACAGCAGCGGGGGTAAGGCCATCTTCACATGCTGGAGAGACAGATAGGAGAGGGTGAGGTTTAGCTTATCACCGCCAATACAGTGTGACAGTCTGACTCAACCACTTGTCAGGTCCATGAGCGCAGATGTTATGAAACAATCAGTGCAAAAGGACAAGTGAAAGGCCGTTTCACAGTAATTTAACTGTATAGGTATGGAGAAGGCCTGGATCTTAAAATGCTCCATAATTGGCACAAATCCACACTTAGAGCATTGCTCATGTTCAGTAAAACTGCTGATTGATGTTAAATCAAACAACCAGAGTAGTTACTTACGTTCTGTGCTGCTGGCCACTGTGCCTTTAAAGGAGCCTGATGCTGCAGACTTCCTGGACTCCTCCTCAGCTGGAGTATCCAGCAGACCAGAGCTGACTTGCTGGCCTACTGTGAGAGTGGGAGCCTGAAACAGGAAACAGCTTTCATGAGTTTTAAATCTGACCCCAAAAACAAAGAACGGCACATTAATCAAATGCAGTTGTATTGAATGAGAGCACCGCTAGGGAAACAGATGTCAGGGGGCTGTAAGAACAAGGATTTGCAGTGTGCATATCCTGTAGCACATGCATTTTATTCCACAGGCCTGATTCAAATATATATATATATTTTTTAAGATTAGGTCAAATGAGATTGAGCTAAATACAGTAAAACACTATTCTGAAACATTCATTATGGCTGCCTCGTACCAGTCCCTTGCTGAGCTAATACATCTGTTAAATGGCTGCATACTTAAAGTAATTAAACTTGTTGAGCCCATGCTATAGAAAAGTATAGCTGTACCATGTGTTGTCACGTGCAAAGTAAATACATACCTCATTGGCTCCAACTGTTTTATGGCTTATCTGGCGACTAATGGAACATTTGACGATGCCGGACACAAGCTTGGAGATACTCTCCCGCTCTTCACAATGGTTCTTCTCCACTATAAAAGCAAACACATGATTAATTAAACCCTGATTCTAGGGTTAATCCTGGGGTTAGGCTGAAGCCTTTTGAAGGTCAGTAGAACTTGCCACAATGCTTACCTTTGGCTTTTCTCTTGCCAAAAAGACTCTTTGCCATCTTGGTGAAGAACCTCTTGGCAGGGCTGGGCAGATTGAGCTCTGGCACAGTCACACAGCTGCTGGGAGGCAGCTTGTCTGGGGTGAAAGCCTATAAGAGGGAGAGAAAGAGGTTTAGGACAGGGAAAATGCAAGGTCGGCACTTCAAAAATCAAGCACTTAGCACAATGAATACTGCCATCCTCTCGAGACCTCTCTTTAGTCAGTGGGCATGTGCTATTATTCAGAGTGTTGCTCTTTAGAAAGTATACTTTATAGCCAAAGCTGAGCCCTCCAATTGTACCCAAATTTAATCTAAAGATCAAGAAGCACAACCCAATTGGAAAGCCATTCAAAATAAAAATCAAGGCAGGGGAGACTCAAAATGTAATCCAATGAGCAATGGGTGCTGTAAAATCTAGTTTATTTCCAAGGCCTGGGTCACATACTTTTGTGAAGAATTGGTGGTTGAGGATTTGGTCCAGTGTGAGGCGGTCGCTGGGGTTCTTCTGCAGGATGCCAGAGATGAGCTTCTGAGCCGCAGGAGACAGGGTTGAGGGCAGGTTGTATTTCACTTCCTTGATACACTTGTAAGTCTCCTTCAGATCAAGTGTTTCAAAGGGAGGGTTCCCGCACATCAGTGTGTACCTGGTTGAAGAAAATATTAATCCGTAAGTCACCCCAATGCCAATTGAGCTCAACTATTGACATAATAGCTTCATTTGAGTAATGCTATAAAAGCCTAAACTAGCTTAGCAATGGCTTACCTCATAACCCTAAAACCTGTTGCATACATAAAATTCTGTACATCCTTAAAATGTTTGAGGCTTAAGTACGAGCTGTAGCTCCACTGTAGATCAAAGTCAACAGCAAGTATTCACCAAGTCAAATACAACATAACTCAGACACCACAAGACAAACATTTCAAGTATACTTACATTACACAACCTAGCGACCAGACGTCAGACTCTGTTCCATGGCCCTGCCTGTTCAACACCTCGGGGGCGAGGTAGTTAGGCGTTCCACAGATAGTTCTGAGGAGAAACAGGTTTGTATTAGAAGAGTTGTTCACCTTGAATTGGCTTAGGAGAAAATAATATTTTGGCATAGGACATTCCATAAGTTGGCTTACTTCTTCCTCTGCTCAACTGTTTCCAACTTCGCTGCAAGTCCGAAGTCTCCCAACCTCAACTCCATGTTCTCATTCACAAAGAAATTGCCTGCAAGAGCAACATTTGTCATGTTCTGTTCTCTAGGCATCCCACGAGGAAAAGCACACAGCTGAAATGCTTTGACATGAAAATACAACTAAATAATGCCAAATTCGAAACATCCCATTGAGATTTCTAAATGGCTGAACTGAATGAGAGATGTAAAATAATCAAAATGATTCCACAAATCACTCTACTTACCTAATTTGAGATCCCTGTGAAGGATGCCCCTATTGTGAAGGTACTTCAGCCCAGATATGATCTGCCGGAGGTAGTACCGCACTTCTGGGTCTGTCAGTGTGTGCCTTGCTTTCCAAATGTGTGCCAGGGACTGCAAAGACAAGGTGAGAATTCTGTCAGTACCCAGTGCGCACCCTTCAGAATGCCTGAACAAGCCGTACCACAACAGAACAAAGCAGCAGCACAGCTCACCTTTCTACTGCAGAGCTCAAGGAAAATATAGATGTTGTCTTGGTCTTCGAAATGATGGGAGAACTTCACCACATGCTTGTGATGTAGGGTTTTGTGAAGCTCGATTTCATTTGTGATCTGTCAGAAGAATTATGAAACTGTTAACCAGAATATAAGTAGGAATAGATACCAATCCTTGGAAAATAGTTATTCTGCACATTTACATTCAAATGAGTCCTTACCTTATCCCTCTGATGAGGTTTTGACACCCTGCTCTGTGGTATCACCTTCACAGCATACATTTTCTTGTTGGAAAGGTCTGTCATTTCATAGCATCGTGCAAAGCCACCCTTTGAAGAAAAACGATACACTACCAATCAGAATCAGCCTTTATTTTCTAACCATAAAACATGAACGCTGTGTTCAATGATATTGTTTTTACTGCCTTTCAACACTACAGGCTGCCCTTTTGTATTGACTATCCAATGACGCATGTTCCAACAATATCTCTTGTACAGAATTGTGACCCTTTCATCAAATACTCTTCGAAATTGTTAAATTACCAACTGTTAAGTAAACCATCATTTTGTTTATAATGACATTTAATTGTTCGAATTAGGTTATTGAGACATTACACACTAACAATTATTTGCGTCTCCAATGCAGCAGCACAGACTGAGGCGACGATGTTTAGACAGTGACACGGCGCTTATATTGATAGTTAGAATACATCCATTATATCAACTAATGACCAGTGACACGTACGGCTTTAGATTGTATTATTGCACTAGCAAAATAATGTGTTTTCTACCCTGGTGACGGGTGGATTAGAAAGGTAGCTGGTTTTATAATTTCCACCACCTCAGTCAGAATAGATAATACATCTCTCGATATTTGGGCTAGAAGGCTAGATTAAATTCACACGAGGGGCACATCTCGCTAGACTCGGCGTGAGAAAATGAATGACGCTGTGAGAAAGTTTGTCATATCCAGCAATTATCCCGCAATGGAACATTCACACTTGAGTGTAACGTGTATCTTTGTAGAACATGCGACCCAACCAGGAACAAAATAATTTCAATGAATGAAAGCTGACAATGTAACACTGACGCTGCAATCTCCAATTTCTTTAGACTACTACCACCAGACCACATAGTCACCAGAATTGTGTAGAAATAATTGCTTTTGATGAGATATATACACATTTGATCTATGGAATTAAATGTATATAATACCTTTCCCAGAAGCTTTCCTTTGCTGTAAGATTTTCCTGTCTTGGAATCTGTCACCACTTGGGCGAGTTCTGGTTTGATTTGTTCTGATTTAGTCCTGTTCGGTTTAGTAGGAGGAATGACTTCACGTTCTGGACAAGGCTTGAATAGATCCGGATTCATCGTGAGACATGAAACACGCTGAGAGGTGGTGAAACAGGCAGTATCCATTCATCCAAAATAAATATTGTCCAACAATCCTCTGGCTCAATAATTGATATTTTCAGCGCTGTCGTACCCTCAAATCCAATTAATATCCATCTGACATGCCCGTGCAGAAAATTCCTCAGCTATATAAACTATCCCTGACGTCACGGAGGGCGGGTGAATAGGTGGTGCAGTACTGAAATGAACCAATCCTATTTGCTAGAAATACTTCTCAATCAAAGATTATTTAAATGATTAATGTGCTAAACATTTTGCTTTTCATATGTGCGTGAAATACTGAATGAATTAATGAACAATTCATCCAGTCACGTGACTGTATTCTCAACATATATTCTCAACTTCTCCTCATGTTCAGCCTAGTGATAATGCCACTAAAGTCAATATGATAAATGCTGTTTAAAATTTTTTAAAGAAACATTTATTACAGTAATTTCATTTCCAAAATACAGTTTACATATTACAATAATAAGAGAAGAAGTGAATACATATTTATTTCATCTTAGTATATAGAATATAATGTTGATATAGAATAAGTGTAATATGCTCTGATAGAGTTATGTGTCGCTCTGATAATCTGACAACTAATTTAACGTCTGCCAATGAATGGACATTGGTTCGATATGCCACCTGGTGGAGTAAACATTGAATGGTTTCAGCATGATTTTATCCATCTGACATGCGCAGCTGCGGTTTCCTTCATATAAAGCCAATTTATTTCAGTTAGGATAGGGATTAGGGAATCATCTCACCAGTGCCTGTTCAACAAATAGCAAATAAAATAAAATCATTTTTTTATTCATAAAATGTTGCTCTTTTTAATAAAGGTTCAGCTAATAATTGGCCACTCAGGAAGCCCCCTGTAATTTGAACAACAGCAATCCCCTTTTCATGTAAATGTCTCTGGGGTTTGCATCTTGATCACTTCGCTTGCATTTCAGAACCAGACCATGGAAGGCATCTATAAACAATTCTTTAGAGTGGATAACTTTTACATTTTATTCTGAAATGTATATGTACATGAGTGCAACAATTTTACATTTTCACAAATATACTTCGTGATCTACTTAATACATTTGGACTTTAACAGTTATTACCTTTTGGAATGATTTGAGCAGGAACGAACATCTCAAATCAAATCAAATCTTATTGGTCACCTACACATGTTTAGCAGATGTTAATGCGGGTGTAGCAAAATGCTTGTGCTTCTTGTTCTGACAGTGCAGTAATATCTAACAAGTAATATCTAACAATTACACAACATATACCTAATACACACAAATCTAAGTAAGGAATGAATTAGGCCTATATACATATGGATGAGCGGCATGGACTAAGATACAGTAGAATAGTATTGAATACAGAATATACATAAGAGATGAGTAATGCAAGATATGTAAACATTATTAAAGTGACTAAGATGCTGAAGGTTAGTATTAAATACAGTATATACATAAGAGATGAGTAATGCAAGATATGTAAACATTATTAAAGTGGCTAAGATACTGAAGGTTAGTATTAAATACAGTATATACATAAGAGATGAGTGATGCCAGATATGTAAACATTATTAAAGTGTCCAGTGTTCCGTACCTTAAAGTGTCCAGTGATTTCTAGTCTGTGCCTTTAGGCAGCAGCCTCTAATGTGCTAGTGCAAACTTTCATTTTCAGTCATTTCAAGGATTTTTAAGAGGGCAATGGAATGCAAAATCATCAATGTACGAAAATAAAAAACTAAGGAAGGACTGGAAGGCTGGTAGGTTTTTAAGGTGTGGATCAGGTTCAAAACATGCCCATGTTGCCCATGTCTCCATCTCCTTTGGCTTTTTTGTCTTGGGACCAGAGGGATAAGATCGTTAATAGTCATTTGATGGTTCTTCCCATCGAAATATTTTACAAGTAAAAATAAATAACTGTAATAGGAAACAACGGAGACATTATTCAACTGAAAACATTTTTACATAGGCAAATGAAGAGATAGTAAAAAGGCGATTTAAATGTGTATCAATGTAACACGACAAAAGCATAGCCTATCTCTCTGTAAAAGTGACTTTCACATTTTCTGGTGCAATGTTGTGTACTCCATTGAGGGTGATGTACATATTGACATACAATGCAATCTGAAAATATTCAGACCCCTTGACTTTTTCGACATTTTTGTTACGTTACAGCATTATTCTAAAATGGATTTTAAAAATCCTCATCAATCTACACACAATACCCCAAAATGACAAAGAAAAAACTGTTTTTTTATACATTTTTGCAAATGTATTAAAAATAAAAAACAGAAATATCTTAAGTATTCAGACCCTTTGCTATTAGAGTAAAACATTTGCTCAGGTGCATCCTGTTTCCATTGATCATCCTTGAGATGTTTCTACAACTTGATTGGATTCCACCTGTAGTAAATTCAATTGATTGGACATGTCAGAGCAAAAACCAAGCCATGAGGTCGAAGGAATTGTCCATAGAGCTCCAATCCTTGAGACAATTGAGACATGGATTGTGTATGTGTGCCATTCAGAGGGTGTAGCGAAATGCTTGTGCTTCTATCTCTGATAGTGCAGTAATATCGAACAGTTTCACAACATATACCCAAATACACATACATCTAACTAAGGAATGGATTGAGAATATATACATATATGTCAGGGTAGCATTGGACTAAGATACAGTGGCATAGTATAGTGTACAGTATATACAGTCGTATGCAAAAGTTTGGGCACCCCTGACAATTTTCATGATTTCCATTTATAAATAATTGGGTGTTTGGATCAGCAATTTCATTTTGATCTATCAAATAACTGATGGACACAATAATATTTCAGTAGCGAAATGAGGTTTATTGGATTAACAGAAAATGTGCAATATGCATCAAAACGAAATTAGCAATTTCATTTTGATCTATCAAATAACTGATGGACACAGTAATATTTCAGTAGTGAAATTAGGTTTATTGGATTAACAGAAAATTAGACAGGTGCCTCCTTTTGCTAAAATAACAGCCTCTAAACGCTTCCTATAGCCTCTAATGAGTGTCTGGATTCTGGATGAAGGTATTTTGGATTTTGGACCATTCCTCCTTACAAAACATCTCCAGTTCAGTTAGGTTTGATGGTTGCCGAGCATGGACAGCCCGCTTCAAATCATCCCACAGATTCTCAATGATATTCAGGTCTGGGGACTGGGATGGCCATTCCAGAACATTGTACTTGTTCCTCTGCATAAATGCCCAGGTAGATTTTGAGCAGTGTTTGGGTCCAGTCCCGGCGTAACTTCAACTTTGTGACTGATTCTTCAACATTATTCCCAAGAATCTGCTGATATTGAGTGGAATCCATGCGACCCTCAACTTTAACAAGATTCCCAGTACCGGCACTGGCCACACAGCCCCACAGCATGATGGAACAAGAATTTTGTATTTCACTTTATCATCATAATTTGATTCATTAACATTGGTGAAAAAGGATCTGATCCATTGTGGATGCACATGGTATGTAAGATATGATAGCACACTCTAAAAAGCTTGATAACTTGTTCCATCAATATGTACTAATCATAATAACCCTAATATTTGTATAATGTTAATGAATCAAATTATGATGATAAAGTGAAATACTACATTTTTGAATTCAGTAGACATGTGCCTCTTTGGTAACAAGTCTTATTTTTTTAAGCATGTGTAACAACGAGTTAGTACATTCAGTTATAATAGTTGTAACAAGCATGGTAACAAGATTTTGTTGTTACACATGTGTAATTACAAACTGTAATACTACTAGTTGCATTACGTTGTTACAGTGTAACAGTGATTGTTACGCATCGTTACAACACTTGTTACAGTGTAACTACAATTGTAAGTACACTGTAACAAGGACACCTTCAAATAAAGTGTTACCAAAAATCCTTCTTTAACCTGTCTCCTCCCCTTCATCTGCACTAATTTAAGTGGATTTAACAAGTGATATCATCTTTCACCTGTATTCACCTGGTCAGTCTGTCATGGAAAGAGCAGGTGTTCTTCATTATTTTGTACACTCAGTGTATATGCAAACTAAAGTACTAGGGTTATTTTTGTGTATACTCAGTATATACAGTATGTAAACTAGTATACTTTTGGTATACACTATACAATTTGGTTCAGTAGTTATCAGTTTTGAGCTAATTGATTAAGTCATATTTAGAATGTATTTTAATAAACGACAAGAAAATCATAGAAAAAGTTGTGTGAATAATGCATTGTGAAAAGTAGATACTAAGATGTAATATGTATCCCAATTCTAGGATTGATTTGGTGCAGTGAACAAGTGACTAACATCTTGATGATCAGTTTATTTATGTGCCAATAGTTGTGAAAATGTACCACATACTTGTGAAAATCACAGCAAAGTGATTGAAAAAACAGTTACAAAACAACCCGGGAGACCAAGAGCATGCGTTTGTATGTTACTCAATACCATTGACATCCTACTACAGTATCACTTTTCTCTCTGTTTGCCGAAATGAATCAGTTTACAGTGCATGGTAACACTTCATTTTGATAGTGATAGCCTGTAGATCTACTGATGGACTAACATTTAAGCTAACTATCTACTAGCCCTAACCACAACCTTAACCCTTATCCTAATTCTAAACCTTTATCCGTAACCTTAGCAAGCAGTTGCTTATCAACAGATAGTTTATTGACAGAATTACCATTTGTAGAGCATCTACAGATGGAAAATCCAGCCTATCCAAAAGTGTGACCCAGTGTATCGATGAACATTTATATTTTAAAGAATCGAATATACACTTACTTAAATCATTCCAGCATTGCATTGTAAACTACACCTTGTGGGTAGTTCCATTGTGCCACATATGATTTCTCCATATAGCCAAATGGCTTGCTCTCTGTTTCAAGCATGTGTCACGGGGTGGATGATTGTGTGGGAATAGCATGGTTTTGTTTTTGATTGTTTGCATGCTGTTGTGGTTGAGTATTGTGGTTTGTGTTGTGTTTTGCTGTGATTATGATTTAATTGCCCCAGTGACAAGCTTTAACAATCGCCCGCAGTGACAAGCCACCCAATCAGTGGCTTATTGCAAATGGACAATGGACCTATGGGGACAGACCAGGGGTGGGACTTATCCTTTTAAAACAGGAAGACACCGGGGAATGGTAGATAGAGATAGAGATAGAGATAGAGATAGAGATAGAGATGGAGATGGAGATGGAGATGACAAGCAACAAACAACAAACATTAGCTGAGAGAGCGCTGAGGAAGGAAGCCAACCCTGCTCTCCCCCAAATTGTTAACCAACCGTATGTAAATTAGACAGAGGCCCAACTCTATGCCCAGCACCAGCCCAACCTACAGTTTAAGGCCCAAGGCCAGCACCAATTGAAGGCCCCACTCCAGCTTCAGGCCCAGCTCCAGCTTCAGGCCCAGCTCCAGCTTCAGGCCCGCTCCAGCAGCATGCCCAGCTCCACTTCCATGCCCATCTCCTGCTCCAGGCCCACCTCCAGCTCCAGGCCCACCTCCAGCTCCAGGCCCACCTCCAGCTCTAGGTCCAGCACCACCCACAGCTACAAAGATATATTCTAAAATCAAACAATTGCTCCATCTTTTCATAATCAGCAAACACATTGACACAGAAACAATTATAAGAAGTGGTGGATGGCCATATATATATCTGTTCAAAGAGAATGTACTGATTCATTTGTAGAAAAAAACAAGGAAGGGAAGTGCTACTAATGTAATTGGTAATCAAAAAGAAAGGAGGACCATGGCACTCTTCATATCATTAATTAAAGTGCCTTTGTCAGGGAGTACAAAGATACGGTGTACAAAGATACGGTAATACAATGTCCTCTTTTGAACAGCTTCTTTTTTGGGGGGGTTGCAGAATTCATTTGACAACACCTAGTAAGCAATACTATACACATTAAAAAAGATACTGTAGATATGTTATCAAAAAATCTACTAAAGGCTAGAAACATCAGAACCCCTGGTAAAGTATTTATAACCTTGAATATGACTGGGCAAAGTGGCAAGAATAGGAGAGACATCTATTTTATAGTACACTACAACACAGCAAATGTGGACCACAAGTCTAAACATAGCTGAGGGCAATAGAGCACAAAGTCCACTAGATGACAGCAAAGGGACCTCTTACAACCCTACAGGAAAGGTGAAAAATCCATATCTTCATTTAAACCAGGGTACTTATTGGCCTGTGGTTGAGCACACGCACGCACGCACACACACACACACACACACACACACACACACACACACACACACACACACACACACACACACACCCCACTACCCTTCTTGGACGAGTGGTTGGGTTTTTGAGAGGCATGCAATGGTATTCCTCCTTAACATTACTTTTGTTTGGCAAGGAAATTATTGAAGATCTATAAAAAAGACTGAGGTGGTAGGATCCAGATATAATTCCCCTTAACAATTATGAACAACATTGAATTCATAATATATGAGGACAAATAAGAATCTTAGCTTACTGAGACTATATAGTTGTTCCTTAATTGTTATCATTGAAACACCTGTGGACAGAGAGGAAAATTCAAATTAGTGGATTTGGCTATTTTAGCCACACCTGTTGTTGACAGGTGTATAAAATTGAGCACACATCCATGAAATCTCCATAGTCAAACATTGGCAATAGAATGGCCATACTGAAGATCTCAGTGACTTTCAACGTCATAGTATGCCACCTTTCCAACAAGTAAGTTTGTCAAATTTCTGCCCTGCTAGAGCTGCCCTGGTCAACTGTAAGTGCTGTTATTGTGAAGTGGAAACGTCTAGGAGCAAGAACGGCTCAGCTGCGAAGTGGTAGGGCAAATAAGCTCTGTCCTTGGTTGCAACACTCACTTCTGAGTTCCAAACTGCCACTGGAAGCAATGTCAGCACAATAACTGTTTGTCGAGAGCTTCATGAAATGGGTTTCCATGGGCGAGCAGCCGTACACAAGCCTAAGATCACCATTAGCAATGCCAAGCGTCGGCTGGAGTGTTATAAGCTTGCCGCTATTGGACTCTGGAGCAGTGGAAACGCATTCTCTGAAGTGATGAATCACGCTTCACCATCTGGCTGTCCGATGGACGAATCTGGGTTTGGCGGATGCCAGGAGAATGCTACCTGCCCCCATTCATAGTGCCAACTGTAAAGTTTGGTGGAAGGGGAATAATGGTCTGGGGCTGTTTTTCATTGTTCGGGCTAGGCCCCTTAGTTCCAGTGAAAATAAATCTTAACGCTACAGCATACAACTATATTCTAGACAAATCTGTGCTTACAACTTTGTGGCAACAGTTTGGGAAAGGCCCTTTCCCATTTCAGCATGACAATGCCCCCGTGCACAAAGTAAGGTTCATACAGAAATGGTTTGTCAAGATCGGTGTGGACGAACTTGATTGGCCTGCACAGAGCTCTGACCTCAACCCCTTCAAACACCTTTGGGATGAATTGGAATGCCGACTGCAAGCCAGGCCTAATCGTCCATCATCAGTGCCCAACCTCACTAATGCTCTTGTGGCTAAATGGAATCAAGTCCCCGCAGCAATGTTCCAACATCTTGTGGACAGCCTTCCCAGAAGAGTGGACGCTGTTATAGCTGCAAAGGGGGGACCAACTCTATATTAATGCCCATGATTTTGGAATGAGATGTTCATACTTTGGGTCATGTAGTATATACAGTATATACACAGTACCAGTCAAAAATTTGGACACACCTACTCATTCAAGGGTTTTTCTTAATTTTTACTATTTGTAGAATTCTACATTGTAGAATAATAGTGAAGACATCAAAACATTGAAATACATATGGAATCATGTAGTAACCCAAAAAGTGTTAAACAAATCAACATATATTTTAGATTCTTCAAAGTAGCCATCCTTTGCCTTGATGACAGCTTTGCACACTCTTCTCTCAACCAGCTTCCTGAGGTAGTCACCTGGAATGCATTTCATTTAACAAGTGTGCCTTGTTAAAAGTTAATATGTGGAATTTATTTCCTTCTTAATGCGTTTGAGCCAATCAGTTGTCTTGTGACAAGGTAGGGGTGGTATACAGAAGATAGCCTTATTTGGTAAAAGACCAAATCCATATTATGGCAAGAACAGCTCAGATAAGCAAAGAGAAACGGCAGTACATGAAGGTCAGACAATCCAGAACATTTCAAGGACTTTCTAAGTTTCTTCAAGTGAAGTCGCAAAACCCATCAAGAGCTATAATGAAACTGGCTCTCATGAGGACCGCCACAGGAAAGTAAGACCCAGAGTTACCTCTGCTGCAGAGGATACGTTTATTAGAGCTATTTTGAACTTAATCGCTGGCAGTTTTAAAGCTTTTGAAAAATACAGAAGTGTATGTGATAGATGGGCGCAATAAATATTTTGTTGCAATCTTCCGTTGGCTCCTCTTTCCTGTTAAGAGCCATGAACAATTATGATTGTGATATAATGCTTACTTAATTGAGAATGTATACTGAGTGTACAAAACATTAGTAACACCTTCCTAATATTGATTCGCACCCTTTGACCCTCAGAACAGCCTCAATTCGTAGGGGCATGGACTCCACAAGGTGTCGAAAGCGTTCCACAGGGATGCTGGCCCATACTGACTCCAATGTTTCCCACAGTTGTGTGGTGGACAATTCTTGATACACACTGGAAACTGTAGAGCGTGAAAAACCCAGAAGAGTTGCAGTATACCATACCCCGTTCGTAGGCACTTACATTTTTTGTCTTGCCCATTCACCCTCTGATCCCACCACGGTGTGCCAGAGAGCGCTACAGGAAGTCCTTCCTGCCGGCAGCTATTAGACTATTTAATGCCTCACCGGGGTGCCATGCCGTCAGCAACATAGTGTCACGGTGCGTAGGTAAGGGACGGTAGACGGAGCACTCGTGGAGTGTCATCCTTGTTTATTTTAATGAGGTGTTCTCACGAAGCATATAAAATAAACAGGAGAGTATAAACTAACTACAAACAAAACAAAAACACAGTGACTTACTTGCTTTCTGATACACAAGGCAGACAAGCAGGAACAGTGATCCACACACAGGTGGATGTGTGGGGAGCTTAAATACAATCCCCAATCAGAGACAACCCTGTACAGCTGTCTCTGATTGAGGATTATTGCTCCCCTAGTTAGGATGTGAGGACTGGATTGTGGTTCCTCCACTCCCCCTGGTGGGAGTCAGCGGCCTAACCACAATTCAGCCCTTACAGTACCCCCCCTCCAAGGTGCGGCCTCCCGACCGCAAACAGTCCCCCCCCCAGTTCCCCCCTCAGTACTCCCGCAAAGCACCAAGTCCTGTCTGGACCCTGGTGTGGGAGCCCCCGACCCTGGAGATGGGCTGACTTCCTTTCCTTGCTCGGACCCCGGTGGAGCGGACTGCTCCGGTATGGGGGCGGAGCAGAAGACCAGAACTGGACTGGACACCGGTGGAGCGGACTGCTCCCACGCTGGAGTGGAGCAGCTGACTGGAGCTGGACTGGGCACCGGTGGAGCGGACTGCTCTGGCACTGGAGTGGAGCAGAAGACCAGAACTGGACTAGACAGCGGTGGAGTGGACTGCTCCAGCACTGGAGTGGAGCAGCTGACCGGAGCTGGACTGGGCTCCGGTGGAGCGGACTGCTCTGGCATGGGGGTGGAGTAGATCTCCGGTCCCGGACTGGGCACCGGTGGAGCGGACTGCTCCTGCACTGGAGTGGAGCAGACTTCCGGACCCGTATCCCTCCCCATCTCTGGAGCCGGACTGAACGCCTTGCCCAGCCTGGGCACCGATGCAGAGGAGGATTCCAGCCCCGTGCCTGGAGCAGGACTGAACGCCGTGCCCAGCCTAGACACCGACATAGAGGAAGATACCAGCCCCGTGGTTAGGCTGGCTGCTGGCCCCAGACTTGGCACGACACGCTAAGGAGCTCCTGCTCCAAAGCGGGGCTGAACGTCGTGCCCACCCAGGGCACCGACGCAGAGGTGTTTTCCAGCCCTGTAATTGGGCTGGCTGCCGGCCCCAGACTGGGCACCGACACGCTATGGAGCTCCTGCTCCACAGTGGGGCTGTACGCCGTGCCCACCCTGGGCACCAACGCAGAGGGTTTTTCCGGCCCCAGACTGGGCTGGAGGCTCTGGGCTGTCGACCGTCGCTGGAGGCTCCGGGCTGTCGACCGTCGCTGGAGGCTCCGTGCGTGGAGCAGGCACGGGCCGTACCGGACTGGGGGAACGCACCACTGGTCTGGTGCGAGGAGCAGGCACGGGCCGTATCGGGCTGGGGGAACGCACCACTGGGCTGGTGCGAGGAGCAGGCACGGGCCGTACCGGGCTGGGGGAACGCACCACTGGTCTGGTGCGAGGAGCAAGCACGGGCCGTATCGGGCTGGGGGAACGCACCGATGGTGCGTTGAGTCGGTCTCCTCCGTCTCCAACTCTGGACCGGCACTGGAGGCACCGGACTGGGAACTGGCGCTTAAGTACGACTGTACCTGTCGTCCCTTCTCCACCACCAATCCCAATCCTGTGAGGGTTCCTCCAGGAACCCCCACGAGTGAGGGAACAGAAGTACATTGTCGTCTTCCTCCGACTCCTCTGGGTACTCCTGCTCCCATGGCTGTAGGGGCTCCTCCTGGAACCGCCACGAGTGCAGTGGTCGGGGCTCTTCTCCCTCGATCCCCGACCACCCCCATAGCCCCCCCCCCAAAAAAAAATCAGTTTGGGGGTTTTTCTGGGCTCCATGCTGGTCCTTCGCTTTAGCCCGGTGACGTGTCCTCCGTCTTCGGCGCCTCTGCTCCGGACACCAGCCCTCCTCCACAGCATGATAATGGGAGTATTCCTCCTTTTATTTAACTTTTATTTAACTAGGCAAGTCAGTTAAGAACAAATTCTTATTTACAATGACGGCCTACCAAAAGGCAAAAGACCTCCTGCGGGGACGATTGGCTGTGATTAAAAATAAAAAATAAATACAAATAAATAAAATATAAATATAGGACCAAACACACATCACAACAAGAGACACAAAACAACACTACCAAAAGAGATACCTAAGACAACAACATAGCAAGGCAGAAACACATGACAACACAACATGGTAGCAACACAACATGGTAGCAGCACAAATCAACATTATTGGGCACAGACAACAGCACAAAGGGCAAGAAGCAGCCACAACTATCAGTAAGAGTGTCCATGATTGAGTCTTTGAATGAAGAGATTGAGATAAAAATGTCCAGTTAGAGTGTTTGTTGCAGCTCGTTCCAGTCGCTAGCTGCAGCGAACTGGATGAGTGTTTTGTGGACCTTTAACAGAATGTGACTGGCAGAACGAGTGTTGTATGTGGAGGATGAGGGCTGCAGTAGATATCCCACAAATGCAACCATCTATCCTCGGTTTCTGGTTAGGGTAGGTTTTAATACTCACAGTGGGTACGACATCTCCTATACACTTCCTGATAAACTCAGTCACCGTTTCAGTGTATACGTCTAAATTATTTTCGCAAGCTACCTGGAACATATCCCAGTCCGCGTGATCAAAACAATCCTGATGCGTGGATTCCGATTGGTCAGACCAGCGTTGAATAGTCCTTAGCACGGGTACTTCCTGTTTGAGTTTCTGCTTATAGGAAGGGAGGAGCAAAATGGAGTCGTGCTCAGATTTTCCGAAATAAGTTTAGGGGAGGGCCTTGTAAGCATCCTGAAAGTTTGAATTGAATTGAATTGAAGTCCAGTGATGTTCTTTGAGGGCCCTCGTGGTATCGGCTTGAGGGGGGATATAAACGGCTGTGGCTATAACGGAGGAGAATTCT
This sequence comes from Thymallus thymallus, assembly GCA_023634145.1. Taxonomy (NCBI): domain Eukaryota; kingdom Metazoa; phylum Chordata; class Actinopteri; order Salmoniformes; family Salmonidae; genus Thymallus; species Thymallus thymallus. The sequence goes on along the minus strand of CM042382.1, from coordinate 21,431,958 downwards.
CTTGGGAGATAATACGGTCGGCATTTGATTGTGAGGTATTCTAGGTTGGGTGAACAAAAGGACTTGAGTTCCTGTATGTTACTACAATTACACCATGTGTCATTAATCATGAAACACACACCTCCGCCCTTCTGCTTCCCGGAGAGATATTTATTCCTGTCTGCGCGATGAACTGAGAAGCCCTCTGGCTGGACCGATTTCGACAGAGTAACCCGAGAGAGCCATGTTTCCGAGAAACAAAGTATGTTACAGACCCTGGTCACTCTCTGGAAAGATATCCTTGCCCTGAGCTCGTCAACTTTGTTATCCAAAGACTAGCGAGTAATATACTCGGAAGTGGTGGGTGGTGTGCGCGCCTCCTAAGTCGAACCAGCAGGCCGCCTCGAGTGCCTCTCCTCTGCCGGCGATGCCTCTGGAATTGCTCTGGGGAGCGCAAACAAAGGATATGCTTCGGGGAAGTCGTATTCCTGGTCGTAATGCAGGTAGTTCTGGTGAGTTACCGCCACTCTGATATCCAATAGTTCTTCCCGGCTGTATGCAATGACACAAAACATTTCCTGAGCTAATAATGTAAAAAATTTATAATAATAATATAATAATAATAAATAAATAAAATTTATAAAAATACTGCAAAGTTTCCTAAGAGCTAGTCGCAAGGGGACTCCGTCGGCACCATCTTAAAGCTTCTCTTTCAAGCTATAACGTCCATAATTTAAAGTCACACTAACACAGACATCTCACCATGGATGAAAACAGTAACAATAATTCAAACGACATACCTGTTTAGGTGCACAAAACGAGGAGAGAAAAACATTTAACTACGCAAATGCAGTCCTACAGGCCGTCGCCATCTTGAAAATTACATCTTCATCTGTAATGCTCCAAAAAAAAAAAATTGCAATACTACCACCTTGCGACTAGGAGGGAGTTGTCTTGACAGCAGTTTTCACTTGTGTGAACTTGATCAGGTCAGGTTCAATACAAATGCAATAAATTACAGATATCTTTAACAATAATAACATTCTTTCATGACTCAGATATATTTAGAAGTATCAGTGTCTAGAGAGAGAAAGTGAGAGAGCGAGAGAGAGAGAGCGAGAGAGAGAGAGAGAGAGAGAGAGAGAGAGAGAGAGAGAGAGAAAGAGAAAGAGAGAGAGAGAGAGAAATACTATGCAGAACCCCATTTTCACCTAAGGATGGCAGTATTTGTTCATGGTGATGAAGTAATGTTGATGTCTCAGTCTAAATAATGCTAGGATGTAATCAGAAAGCATCTTCGATGTATTTGAATGGTTGAGAAAACAAAACTGAAAAACAGCTGCTTCTAAACACACACACACACACACACACACACACACACACACACACACACACACACACACACACACACACACACACACACACACACACACACACACACACACACACACACACACACATCCATGTTAAATGATACATTTATTCTGCATCACTAGCCAACCCCAGGAAACATCTCCCACAACCCAATTAAAACCTTTCAGGCTAATACTTAGGAGTTTCACACCACAGTGTTCTGTAGTGCTTTGTTTCACATCACATCGGTTAAGAGGACAGCGATCATAAAACAATAGAAGTGAATTCTTTCATAATTTCCCACAATACCATCATCGTAAGTAACTGTTTGAAGATGCATTCCTAGATAAATACTAACAGATGCTAAATTGCTAACTTGTTCACAATAAAGAGACACAATATGAAGCTAAGTCTCTTTAAATGAGATACCCTCACCCACACACATTCAATATTTATTTCCTTTGTTTCATTTTGTCTTAGTCTTTTAAAAGGCTTGAAGGCCTGAAGTAAAATACTGCACAATTCTCTACCATCTACTATCATTCACCATTGGCCAAATTAGTGTCTTAGTGCCTGCTCTCTAATTCAACACAAATACCTTCCTCAAGAAGAGTTTAGACATTCTTTCCACTGATATCGAACAAAGCAGAATTATTTAGGTGTAAACAAGATGCAAACATTCAACCGTCGGTCTACCATCAGGAGCATTTCAGGATAGAATGGTAAAACATGGTTTTTATACCACACTGTTTAGATTTCAATGTTCTATCAATAGAGGGCAGTTTGACAGCTGGTGATCAAAATCTACCCCTGATGGTATTGCTGGATAACTTCATACCTTTTAGTAAGGGTTGAGTAGAATATCATTATAATATTTAAAGTAGTCTATGAAACCAATAATCAAATAGGACCTATCCCCCTGTGATAGAGAATGTATCCTTAAGACACAAAATTAAACTTCCATCTACTGTACCTGGGTGGGCATTGTGAGATTTGACATCCCTGTTTATGTGCTGAGTCAGCACATAAACTATAATCAGCTCCAGAGTACCGGCCACACAGAGTCGACCTGCAGGCAGAATGTTGCTACTATATAATTTTTACATACTTCATTATTTATCATCATTGTCAACTTCTTGTAATAGCCACTTAGAGAATCTGTAACAGGCTTACCTTAATAGGAAAAAGTTTAGCATTCAACCCCACAGTTAAACAAGTGATTCTTAGTTTCTGCAGGATGTCGGAAAGCTCGTAGCAGGGATGGATGCAAACTTCAGACCAGATGTTTTGTCACTAGCCTACACACAATACCCCATAATGTCAAAGTGGATTTTTTTTTTTTTTTATGTTTACAAAATGACACGCTGAAATGTCTTGGCAAACCTAAATATGTTCAGGATTAAAACTGTATAACAAGTCACATAATACGTTGCATGGAATCACTCTGTGTGCAATAATAGTGTTTAACATTATTTCGAATGACTACCTTATCGCTGTACCTCGCACATATAATTATCTGTAAGGTCCCTCAGTCGCGGAGTGAATTTCAAACACAGATTTAACCACAAAGACCAGGGAGGTTTTCCAATGCCTCACAAAGAAGGGCACCTATTGGTAGAGAAAAGAAAAAGCATTGAATATCGCTTTGAGCATGGTGAAGTTATTCATTACACTTTGGATGGTGTATCAATACACCCAGTCACTACAAAGATCAAAAACATTGTAGTTACACTACAATACTAACCTAATTGACAGAGTAAAAAGAAGGAAGCAAGTACAGAATACAAATATTCCAAAACATGCATCCTGTTTGCAACAAGGCACTAAAGTAACACTGCATAAAATATGGCAAAGCAATTCACTTTTTGTCCTGAATACAAAGTACCACTCTCCATACTTACAAGCATAGTGATGGCTGCATCATGTTATGGGTATGCTTGCAATCGTTAAGGACTGGGGAGTTTTTCAGGATAAAAAAGAAAATGAATGGCACTAAGCACAGGTAACATCCTAGAGGAAAACCTGTTTCAGTCTGCTTTCCAACAGACACTGGGAGATTTATTCTCCTTTCAGCAGGTCAATAAGCTAAAACACAAGGCCAAATGGTCTGAGTTACAGTTTTAACTTACATCTAAACTTAAAGCTCTTAGAGACTTATCCATAAAGACTCACAGCTGTCACACCCTGATCTGTTTCACCTGTCTTTGTGATTGTCTCCACCCCCCACCAGGTGTCACCCTTCTTCCCCATTATCCCCTGTGTATTTATCCCTGTGTTCTGTGTATGGCCTTTGCCAGTTCGTTTTGTTCGTCAAGCCTACCAGCGTTTTTCCCCTTTGCTCCTGTCTTGCTATAGTGCCTGTTTTCTTGTTTTCCCGGGTTTGACCATTCCTTCCTGCCCTGACCCTGAGCCTGCCTGCCGTCTTGTACCTTTGCCCCACTACTCTGGATTACTGAACTCTGCTTGCCCCTGACCTGTCTTTTGCCTGCCCCTGTTGGTGTAATAAACATTTGTTATTCCGACGTTGTCTTCGCCTGGGTCTTACCTTGAAACGTGATAACAGCTGTAATCGCTGCCAAAGCTGATTTTACAAATATTGACTCAGGGGTGTGAATACATGTAAATATTATACTTCTGTATTTCATTTACAATTCAAAAATGTCTAAAAAGTTGTTTTCACTTTGTCATTATGGGGTATTGTGGACTAAGTCAATGGGTATGAACACTTTCTGAAGGATCTGTAAGTGTTTTTAAATGAGGGTGTTCAATAGCCATTTATACTGCATGTGTATTAAGCCTAAAGTCATGCACTGTCTGCCTTGGGGGCCGTTACCTTCAGAACCTTTGGAATGTGCAGCATTGCCCTGGAGAGTCAGTGTCCATCAGGATTCTTGAACCTTCAGATATCTTCCCCCAGTCATTACTCAGGGTTTCCAAAGAGTAGTCTCTCCCCTCTCCCCTCTCCAAACCCTCAGTTTAATAGTTCTGTTCAGATTAAGCTGGATTTCTAAGAAGTGTTAAGGGTTATAGTCATGCTTTATGGAGGCTACTGGTAATACACTTATTTTGTTTCATTGACAGATTTTCCATTGAATGTTTGTCCATGTCGAATCAGTTGTTCAGCTCACATCTACAGCCATCAGTCAAGGAATATTCTGTCCTTCTCATAGGGTGGCAGGTAGCCTAGTGCTTAGAGTGTTGGTCCAGTAAACAAGAGGTTGCTGGTTTGAATACCTGAGCTGACAAGGTGAAAAAAAAACCTGTTAATCTGTCCTTGAGCAAGGCACTTAACCCTAATTTGCTCCAGGGGCTGACCCTGTAGATAGGCCATCATTGTAAATAAAGAATTTGTTCTTAACTGACTTGCCTAGTTAAATAAAAAATAATATACCACAACTGTTTTTACCATGAAAGAGGATATAAAGACATAGTAGTGAGCTACAAGCTCACAGCCAAGCATTACAATAAAATACAGGCTACTCCGTATTCCTTCTGACTGTAACTGTTAATCCCATCAAAAGAAAGAGAACAAAGCTACTTTTATTTGGTTTGATCCTAAATGCCAAACAAAATGATAAGGGGAACATTACGTTTCTGAATAGTTTCAGATCAGAGTCTGTTAAGTCACTTAGGGTGGGACCACCAGGACTAAAAGGAAGTGAGATCCCTAATGCTCAAGCAAGAAACTCTCAATCCAAATATAAGGTGTATATGGGTACTATTTTGAGGTGATTCTGTTATGACATCAAAACGAATTCAAGTCTTGAAACTGGGCTAGAGGCTACTATACACACACTGTAGTGTGACTACCACTAAGACCCTAGGCACTGTCATGGATCTAAAACTTTGTCTTTCAAAATGCAACCCAAATTAACTACCAAGACATCTAGGGTCAGGTCCTCACAGACACGCCCATGACAAGCTTGGGCAAACCGGACAAGTGCTTTCCTCATTAACTTCTTCATCAGTTAGGGTGGCAGGTAGCCGAGTGGTTAGGGTGTTGGGCCTGTAACTGAAACGTCAATGGTTCAAATCCCCAAGGTGAAAAACCTGTCAATGTGTCCTTGAACAAGGCACTTAACCCTAATTTGCTCCAGGGGCTGACCCTGTAGGTAGGCTGTCATTGTAAATAAGAATTTGTTCTTAACTGACTTACCTTGTTAGATAAAAGAAAACTGCTGTAAACACACACTCATTAGCTTAACATTTGCTTTGTCTATTCTAACAAACTCTGACAGCACATTAAATTTGTAATGAGATTTCACCTGTAAAGGGTTGAGTGGAAAAGAAGAGTGACATTTGTCGATATAGGCCTACAGACTAAAACCACTGTTGCTGATACATCTCTATCAACATTTGTAAAGGAAGTTGTGATCTTGCCAAGCAAAACTATCAACTTTGAATCATGTTATAGCATGTTGCTTGTGTATTCCAGTGATGAATGGAGAGGAGGTGGACAATGGGAGAGGCAGATGGGAACATGAAGACATTCATTGTCTCTGGCGTCATCCATAGGATACAGGAAAGTAGATTCTGCATGTTTCTAATTAACTAAAGGGGCTCATGTACACTGACTGAACAAAACATTAGTAACACCTTCCTAATATTGAGTTGCACCCCCTTTTGCCCTCAGAACAGCCTCAATTTGTCGGGGCATCGACTCTACAAGGTTTCCAAAGTGTTCCACAGGGATGCTGGCTCATGTTGACTCCAATGCTTCCTGCAGGTGTGTCAAGTTGGTACACACGATAAACTGTTGAGTGTGAAAAACCCAGCAGAGATGCAATTCTTGACACACTCACCTACTACAATACCCCATTCAAAGGCACTTAAATCTTTTTGTCTTGCCCATTCATTCACTCTCTGAATGGCACAAATACACAATCCATGTCTCAATTGTCTCAATTGTCTCAAATCCTTCTTTAACCTGTCTCCTCTCCTTCATCTACACTGATTGAAGGGGATTTAACAAGTGCAATCCATAAGGGATCATAGCTTTCACCTGGATTCACCTGGTCTGTCTATGTCATGGAAAGAGCAGGTGTTATTAACGTTTTGTACACTCAGTGTATATCCTCATGGTAATTCCAAGTGCCCTATGGATTCAGCCAAGCTGAATGCCTAACAAAAGGCTCTCCCAGTAAAGCAACCCAACTCAAGCTGTCATTTTGATAATTTGCCAAAAAGATAGCATATGTACTGTATGTCACACACATGTAAAGTCATGCATTTGCTTTGTGTTTACAACAGGATGGAGGTATTGGTTTATGGCACACACATTTTCTATTATGGTTGGTAACATAGAGTTAGAATAATTATATTTTCTGAGTGTCAGTCAAGGTTACATCCTTTTAGAATTACAGTGCCCATATTTCTTGTTAAATTCCCAGAACATGCTATATCAATATTCAGCGTACCGTTTGTATCGTTGAAACTCTACTTGAGGCACAAAACTAATTCATAAAATGTCTGTTTACAAGGCTACATCCACGAAGTTACTGGATAATTTACATGACAAATTGCAAAGACTGACATCAACTTTCTGAATTATTCATAACGATTCTTGCAGCTTTTCACATATGCTTGTCCTAACAAAAAATATATTGCCATCAAGAGATGTATCTTTCCACAATGAAATACAAGTCCTAAGGCAAGCATGCAAAGGTGTTCCATAAATTATGCCCAGTATGTACACCGCAGCCAACCCTGTCTGCTGATTCCAACCACCTGAACAGTAGCTAGGGGAAGACAGCAATAACAACGATAAAATCTATTTCACATGGGTTAAATCAAATACAGTACATGTAAGAGGAGAATGTGTAAATTGAGAAAAGAAAAAAAAAAACCCAGAGGAAATGAAGTGAGATTCTGCCACTGATATGAACATTCCTTTGACGAAAGCTGTGAATAACAAAAAGGGTACTTGGGAATATCCTCATGAAATTCAAACCGCGACTGACTGGGACTCATCAATGTAGAAAACTGGCCTTAGAACAACCAACAAAATGGAACACAGCAGCCTTTTGTAGTGTACTATTCTACCGCCACAAGTACATTGAAACCATACATAGATATTGACAGTTAATGAAAGTCCCTCTCTGTGGCAAACATGCCTTTCCACCATGTTACTCTTCAGGGTTATGGAGGTTATGATTTATGGGTCTGTTATTGGCTCTCTTCACCCACTAAAGGAGTTTAATAATGTCAGACCAGGGCTACTGCCAGTAGGAGAATGCATGTGGGGACCTCATTCAAACTGTTCAAATGAGCTGCTATAAAGTAGTACCTTACTTTAAACATCAGAAAGGTGCGCTGACCTTTTTAAGTATGTAGTTGATTTTATAGGAGAGTTAAAATAGTATAACTCAAACAACAAAACCTAACTGCAGCCCTGGCTATTATGTTAACTGAATGAATATATCTCCCTATGCTATCAGCTCATTATTAGGGGCCAAGAGTTTTAAAACGCCTTAGCCTTATCATAAATGTAATAGGATTTTTCTAAATAATCCTAAGACGGTAGTATCTAAAAAGCCAAATATTTGTGAGTATTTTTGGTTGAATGGAATGCAGTGGAGTCTGCTGAGGGAAGGACGGCTCATAATAATGGCTGGAATAGAATCAAGTTGTATCAACCGCATGGAAACCACATGTTTGATGTTGTCAGGCTCTGGCCATAGAGAAGCCTATTTGCTTCTCTATGTAGCTATGGTCAGAGTCTGACAGTGTCTTTCTTTTCTGTTTCTGTGTGGGGTTTTGGGTGGATCCCTAATTAGAGGCAGCTGCACTGCATTGTCTCTAATTAGGGATCAGATATATGTTTGTCTGTCTTTCACTCTTGTGTGGGTCGTTGTCGATATAGGTCGCAGTCACGGTGTATATATGTTCAGCTCCAAGTAAGTGTTTACCGTCTGTTTGATGTATGGAGTTGTAGTCAGTGTGTTCTAGTGCGTGAGGTGTATAGTATTGTTATTTTGTTTTGTTAGTTCGTCATTTTTGAAAGTTGTTTATTAAAACTGAATGTCGAACTACTACTGCGCTGCGCCTTGGTCTCTCACCGTCCCGACTTGTGACAGAACGACCCACCAACGTGAGACCAAGCAGCGCGACTGGGGAGAGACGGACCAAGAGGAGTTCGTACCAGTTCCCACGTGGCCTAGGGTGAGGCCTGAGGACCGTGGGAGGGTTTTAGAGCAATGGAGGAGGATGGAGAAGCAAAGGTCCGTCGTGGCTGCGAGCACCACACCATCGATGCACAGCCAGAGCCTGGAGAGGCTGAAGAAGGGGAATCGCACACCACTTCGTCTGCCCACAGATCAGGATCGGGAGAAGCCTGAGGGGTTCTATAAATACCCGGAGGAGGAGCAGACGAGGTGGTGGAGAGCCTGGGTTGCGCTTCCGCTGGAGGCTCAGAAGAACCCTCCAGCGAAGGTCAGCAGCCCTGAGCCTCCAGCGAAGGTCAGCAGCCCTGAGCCTCCAGCGAAGGTCAGCAGCCCTGAGCCTCCAGCGAAGGTCAGCAGCCCTGAGCCTCCAGCGAAGGTCAGCAGCCCTGAGCCTCCAGCGAAGGTCAGAAACCCTGAGCCTCCAGCGAAGGTCAGCAGCCCGGAGCCTCCAGCGAAGGTCCGCAGCCCGGAGCCTCCAGCGAAGGTCCGCAGCCCGGCACCTCCAGCGAAGGTCCGCAGCCCGGCACCTCCAGCGAAGGTCCGCAGCCCGGCACCTCCAGCGAAGGTCCGCAGCCCGGCACCTCCAGCGAAGGTCCGCAGCCCGGAACCTCCAGCGAAGGTCCGCAGCCCGGAACCTCCAGCGAAGGTCAGCAGCCCGGAACCTCCAGCGAAGGTCAGCAGCCCTGAGCCTCCAGCGAAGGTCAGCAGCCCGGAACCTCCAGCGAAGGTCAGCAGCCCGGAACCTCCAGCGAAGGTCAGCAGCCCTGAGCCTCCAGCGAAGGTCAGAAACCCTGAGCCTCCAGCGAAGGTCAGCAGCCCGGAGCCTCCAGCGAAGGTCCGCAGCCCGGAGCCTCCAGCGAAGGTCAGAAACCCTGAGCCTCCAGCGAAGGTCAGCAGCCCGGAGCCTCCAGTGAAGGTCCGCAGCCCCGAAACGGAGCCGTTTGCCCCCCCGGTGCCCAGTCCGGGCCCGGTTGTCTTCCCCGCTCCGGACCCGGAGCCGTTTACCCCACCGGTGCCCATGCTGAGTCACTTTCTGAGATTAAGACTCATTAACAAGAAGTAATATAACCTTATGTCATGTTAACAGTTTTAGTGCATTCCCGAACAAAATAAACCCTTCCACACTACCTCCGACAGCTGATTTAAGGCTATGTCCCAAATGGCACCCCAATCCCCTAATCCTGAACTGGTCAAAAGTAGTGCGATCTATAGGTAATAGGGTTCCATTTGGGACGTATCCTAAGAGTGCTAGTTAGTTGTAGTAGGTGGTCAGTCATTAAGAGCTGAATGCACCAACACACAAATCTGTCAGCTTTGTTTTACAGAGGAGATGATCCAATGTTAGACCTTTCTATATAATACTACGGGCCATAAAAACTTGATGAGACATTCAATGGTTATTTCCTACCTCAGAGGAAGAGTTAATTGCCTCTAATGGCTCTCATCACATGCCATACGGTTGTCCTTTGCACAGTATGGTTCCAAAAGGGAAGTTTTTCTTTATTATCTGATCAAAGTCATTTCCGTTACTTTTTTCACCCCTTTTTCGTGATATCCAATTGGTAGTTCCAGTCTTGTCCCATTGCTGTAACTCCCGTACGGACTCGGGAGAGGCGAAGGTCGAGAGCCGTGCGTCCTCTGAAACACAACCCCGCCAAGCCACACTGCTTCTTGGCACAATGGTTGCTTAACCCGGAAGCCAGCCGCACCAATGTGTCGGCGGAAAGGCGACCATGTCAGTGTGCATGCGCCCGGTCCGCCACAGAAGTCTCTACAGCACGATGGAACAAGGACATCCCGTCCAGCTAAACCCTCCCCTAACCTGGGTGATGCTGGACCAATTGTGCGCCGCCTCATGGGTCTCCCGGTCACGGCTGGCTGCGACACAGCCTGGAATCGAACCAGGATCTGTAGTGACACAGCTAGCACTGCGATGCAGAGCCTTAGACCGCTGCGTCACTCAGGAAGCCCGATCAAAATAATTTCTGCATGCCAGGCTCCCGGGTTGAAGTTTCCCCTCCCTCAATCCTAAAATGAACCATTAGTGGGGGAAATGCAAAACTGACCCGAGATCAGCATCTAAGGACAACTTCACCCTACACTGCTGGTCAGGGGCTTTCAAGCCCACTGATTTCAGTCAGTAAGCATTTGTCCTTTAAAGACCATCACACCTGGCATCAGCTCCAGTTTCATTGAAACTATTTCACCAACATCCCCTATGTCCATGTACGTGCACAGATAGGGCTCTACCTGTGCAGAGCACATGTCCCTTCGCCCTTCCAGTCTTCCCAAGTGCTCTTTTTGGTGATGGAATCCTGTAATTTCGCCCAAAATGACATTTTTATTATAAACATTTTGTTGTTCTTGTTCTGAACCCACTGCTTGTAAGTCGTCGCTAAATTGCCATCTATGCTTCAGAACCAAACAGTTGCGCGTCTTGATTGTTGACCAATGACCAGTCATCAGCATTGGCGTGCAAAGGCGGGTGCACATATCGAGATTAGTGACCAGAAAGAACTTGTTTAATTTCCTCCAGTTTGCAATCTACTACTGACTCATCTTTGCCAGAACAATATGGCTACCTGGCGATTTGATTGATAGTTTTCCGATTTCAGGTAGGCCCAGTGTGGGTGGCTACTGGCAACTTGTTTAAAGATAAGGAGTTGTAACATCACACTGCCTTCAATATTATGGGATGAAGATGTAAGATATTCTGGCAAATGTATTACAATATATGTGAGGAAGAAAAGGCTACCCGACTAGCAACGAGTACTCTGCAGGCAGGCTGCCCTGCAACCTCTGTTACAAATAGACCCTATAATTTTGCACTGGACTCCAGCGAAGTGTCATGATATATCTGTAGTTGATATTGGCTGCTAACATGAATGACTTTCAGCTCCAAATGCATGTGTAAAACACCGTTTTTTGGGGTTGGATATAGTAATGGTAGGCTACAGTATTTCATTCAAGCTTCTATTTTTACTGTAATTGTGTTGGTCACTATTAATAACTGCAGCATTTATTCCAGTTCAAAATAGTTTAGCAAAATACTTCATTCATCAGCTTGTGCTGCTTTCCCCTCTTCTTTTAATAATTGCTCAACGAGTCACAGACCGTTTCCATTAGACAAGGGTGGGGGGCTGTGGTGTTGGTGTGAATTCATGTTGTTGCATGGGTTTCTATTGTATTTGCATCATTGTTCATATGTAATAAACCAAAATGCTTAGCGATTCAATTCATGACAAACACAGCACTTAGGTACTGTTTGATGATTTCGCTCTAGCCCTAGTTTAACATTATACATGTGTTATACAATAGGGCTGAAGGCTATTTCTGATGGTGGGGGTTGTGCTTTCATGCTGGCTTAGCACAAGAGTTCGCCAATTGTTTTCTCAAAACAATAATATCAGTGTTTGCTTGTTTTTCCAGCAGTAAATGTGGACATTTATCAATGTCAAATTGAAGTGGTTTATAAAATCTGTGTTCATTTTATTTCAGACCTCATAAGGATGTCCATGTGTTGTGTTGTAGTAGTTTATGTAATGACAAAATCCTACAGTACAAAATCCTACTGTAACTAAAGTCTATAATCTCTAGGACTAAATTCACACTTCAGATAGACTGATAAAAGTTGTCTAATTTGATGGGAAACTTAATACACTGATATGACTAGACCTGTGTTTTCTTTATGAATGTCCAGATTTTTCTTGGCTTGAGCTCACCACTAAATCCAAGCTTTCTCTGACTGCCTTACAGCACGTACTACTACTGTCCTGGATTGATTTTTATTTTTTGTTGTTGTCTGGAACTAATCACAAGACTTCAACATGACCCCCACACATGTTGCCCCCACCCCTTCACTACTGTCCTGGATTGGATGCAATTAAGTGATTAATTGCATCCATCACTGCTACTGTAACAGGAAACATATAAAACTCAAACTCAGAAGTTGGTAGTGAAGGGGTGGGGGCAACGTGTGTGGGGGTCATGTTGAAGTTTTGTGATTAGTTCCAGGCAACAACAACAAACAAAAAAACGTTCAAATGTCTCTCATTATCTATCACCATTCTCATTCCATTATTGAGCAACAAGAGAAGAAACACTCCCAAACTACTGCCCATTGGCCAAAGGCATTTCGGAGAGGGATTTAACCACTTGAGGGATTGGCTTTTGCTGCAGGAGCCACAGAGGCATTGGTTATAAGGGCCCCTTCAAACTCATGCCCTGAGCGTGTCAACAGGTGTCAGAGAGAGAAGCAATTGAGCAATTGAGTACAGATTCTCAGGCTTTCAGAGGAGGGAGTCACAGGGAACTGCAACAGTGAGTTAAACACTGCTTTCTGTTATTATTTTATTGTTTTATTCTTGAATGTTCAATTTGAGAGGCTTTGTAAGATGTGCATACAAATGTTATATGATTGAGAGATTTTTTTTATTAGCGATTGCATCTGTTTTGATTCATTTTTATTAGTAGTATGACTTGTTTAATATTTCACATACTGTATTTTCATTATATTGTTTCATTTTCTTTTAACAAATGCAATTATAGACAAGATTCATACTTACTATTGAAATAAGTAATTACAAAGAAAAATAAATAATTTGCAATGTTACTCCTGTTTGAGTCATCATATTATATATAATCAGGAAGCATATGGTTTTCATGAGGGCATATGAAACGTTAACATATAGTAGTAGTCCTTTAAACAAAGTTTTGACATTATTATAACAACTTCATTACAAAATCAAGCTCTTTTAGTACAAGTTATACAGTAAAATAGAAAGACACAAAGAAACAAAAAGTAATATGTTTGATTTATTTAGATATATTGAATCAACATTTTTAAAAATGCATGAGTTGTAACTTAGGCAAGCGTTTAGATATCCATTTCCTTGTTTATTTTACAAAGTTATTGAATAAGTTCAGTGTTTAAGGAAAATGGCCTGTGTTCATTATAAATGTTCCTATTTGTGACCAACTATAAACCTGCCTTCTCTCACTCCTCACATTTTAATCACAGACTAAACTCCAGCCTCTCTGGTACCAGACTGAAATGCTGGGCAGTCAAGCATGAGACTAAGCGTTAACAAGTTATACCTCAGTCAGTCAGACATAGATACAGTGGGGAAATAGCTGGTGTCAGCTATGTCCTTACCATGGAGTAAATATTTTGTTAATACAATATACAGCTTCAGTAGAATAATTATATTTCATTTTCTTTTCTTGTAAAACCTTTAATTTAATGTGGATATTATGTACTGGGCTTGCCTTGATAAAATGCTACTGTACTGGCTCAAAGTTGACTTGGAAGCAATGATAAAACAAACAACAGATGTAGAGATTGCCTGCAGTTAGCCATGAATGGTTTGTAATATGTGATCATAAGGCATACATAAGACCAGAGGGGTGACTATTGGGCTTTTGTAACCTTATCAAGGTTTTTGTGGTTTGGATGGCAGGACCAGCAGACAGAGCAGGGGGATGTGAGTTTGAGCTCAGACTTACTCTAATTGCTTTCAGCTTCTTCTGCCTGAAAGTAAAGGAAAATTCAACAAACGTTGCAAGTCTGCAACCACATAAAGACCATGAGCTCTGAACTCTGTGCAGACTACAGAGTGCTAAACCTTTCATCCCAGGCTTGTTGGTCCAATGCAATTCCTCTTGAAACGAAAAAGAACAGACTACCTTTTGTCTGTCTGTTGGTTAATGTGCCTCATGAGAGGATGGGGCATTGCACACAGTCTGTCCTTGCTTGCTTCCCTTGATTTCTCTCTTCCCTGCGCAATGATTTTGGAGGGAATGTTGGGTCCCTGTGAGGATCTGATATTGATTGCATTCACAGTCTGAAGCATTTCTGGTTAGTGAGTGAGGGGAAATGTTCTACCTCCTCTTATTCCATGAATAGATGATGCACAACAGTGTTCCACTGGTTGGTAAAATGCAGCTTCCTCTACCCTTTATTAAACCTTAACAATTAGAGAAGTGAGTCTATTTTAGTAGCTAATTGAAGTTTACTATGAAATGAAATTTGAAATGAAATTATGAAATTTCCCCCCCGGGGGGTGAATAAAGTACCTATCTATCTATCTATCTATCTATCATCTACTACCAGCACTACTTGTCAGTCTGCAATTCATGCTGAAATTGCTCAGGTACTTTCCTGCCAATCCAGGATGGAAGTCTGTCTAACTTCACAGCTAGTCGACAAGCCTGCAAAGAGACAGACATCCTTGTGTCTGACTATCTGAATACCTTGTTATGTGAAGGTAATTCCCCTGTGTCCAAGCCAACTTTGAGTGCGAAACTGCAGATACTGTTTTCTCGAAGCCTTTGAGGTTGCTACAGATCTGCCATGACTGTACGTCTGAAACGCTTCACATAGATTGCATCCCAAATGGCACCCTATTCCCTATAGCAGGGGTATTCAACTCTTACCCTAAGAGGTCCCGAGCCTGCTGATTTTCGTTAATTAATGAATTGCACACACCTGTTGTCCCAGGTCTAAATCAGTTCCTGATTATAGGGAAACAATTTTAAAAAGCAGTGGAACTAACTTTGAGGTCCAGAGTTGAGTTTGAGGGCGCTATAGGGCGACAGGTAGCCTAGCGGTTAGAGCGTTGGGACAGTAACCAAAAGGTTGCTGGTTCGAACACCCGAGCCGACAAGTTGAAAAACCTGTCGATGTTTCCTTGAGCAAGGCACTTAACCCTAATTAGCTCCAGGGGTGGCGTACTACTATGGCTGAACCTGTAGGTAGGCTGTCATTGTAAATAAGAATTTGTTCTTAACTGACTTGCCTAGTTAAATAAAATAAAATAGGGTGGAACAGAGCAGGGTTTCCCAAACTCAGTCCTCGGGACCCCAAGGGCTGCACATTTATAACCTTTATCATTGTAAATAAGAATCTGTTCTTAACTGACTTGTCTAGTTAAATAAAGGTTAAAAAAAATAATAATAATACACAGCGGATTCAAATAATCATCAAGCTTTGATAATTTGAATCAGCTGTGTAGTGTTAGGGCAATAAACAAAATGTGCACCCCTTGGGGTCCCGAGGACAGAGTTTGGGAAACCCTGGAATAGGGTGTTACTTGGGACACAACCATGGATTGACTGACTGAGGAGAATCCTTTCTTACTGCTGTATCGTTCCTACCCTGCAGAGATTTAGGAGTCCGTGGCAGCCATTTCACTGAGCTGGAAGAAGGTCACATTGGAATCTTCTCTAAGACAAATAAAAGCCTGAAATTGGCAAGCAATAAAACCTTGACAGTAAACTATAAATGAGCTTGTTAAGTATCTGTGTGCGCCAGCGCCTGGTGCCATTCCACAGGGCTGTATAATGGTCCTGTGATGTGGGTTATTGTTAGGCTGTCATTGACTCGCTGGTCTTTCCCCCTGGTCTGATTTATGTCCTGGTTGCTGATAAAGTGCCATCTACTGTAATTACTGCCAGAGATTCAATGGGGCTGAATGGCCATAGCTGTGATGTGATAGTCTCTATGGTCTGGCTACTCTGACCTCAAGGATTTCACCCACTCAGTTGAAAAACAGACACAAGACTCCTAGCAAACATGGTGGAAATTTGGTGTGACACTAATACAGTTATTGTAAGTCATTAGCAACATAGCCAACATAATTTCTCCCAACACGTAGCTTACTGATAAAACATTTCTAAA
Source organism: Thymallus thymallus (assembly GCA_023634145.1). Lineage (NCBI taxonomy): Eukaryota > Metazoa > Chordata > Actinopteri > Salmoniformes > Salmonidae > Thymallus > Thymallus thymallus. The sequence goes on along the minus strand of CM042382.1, from coordinate 21,415,785 downwards.
CACTTGTGAAAATGTAGTATCTTTGAAGTCTACTGTTGGATGGAAGCTTAATGCCAAAGGTTAGTTGACTAAGAGGTCATTATTAGGCTAATGCTTACCACTTTTATTCAGATTAATCCTAGCCATTTTCTTATTTAGACTAATGTTTGCCACTTTCATGTTAGCCATTTTAATTTAACCTGAAGCATCCAGTGAGGGCTTCTAATCACCACCTACAAATCTTGGGTTAGTTATCATAATCTTTGGGCTAATGTTAGCTATTTTCATTTAGGCTAATGTTAACCATTTCATTTTTGGCTAATGCTAATCATTTTCATTTACGTTAATGTTAGCCATTTTCATATTGGCCATCTTAATTTAGTCTAATGTTAGCCATTCAAAGGAAAGTTAGCCATTTACTTACAGTAGCAGGCTGGCTACTCACCATAGGTTCCACTTCCTGTAGATCTGATATTGGAATAATGGAGGTAGATTTTGAGCACATTTGTTGACATTTGGATGTTTCAGCCTGTTATACTTCTTTGTCCAGTGGGATGCAGTTTTCATTTTTTTTATTTACCCCCTTTTTCTCTCCAATTTCGTGATTACGATCTTGTCTCATAGCTGCAACTCCCCAATGGGCTCGGGAGAGGCAAAGGTCGAGTCATGCGTCCTCTGAAACATGACCCACCAAGCTACGCTTCTTAACACCCGCCCGCTTAACCCGGAAGTCAGCTGCACCAATGTGTCGGCGGAAACACCATTCAACTGACGACCGAAGTCATCCCGCAGTCGCCCGGCCTGCCACAAGGAGTCGCTAGAGCACGATGAGTCAAGTAAATCCCCGGCCAAACCCTCCCATAACCGGGACGACGCTGGGCCAATTGTGCGCCGCCCTATCGGACGCCCGGTTACGGCCGGTAGTGATGCAGCAACACTTCGATGCAGTGCCATAGACAGCTGCGTCACTCGGGAGTCAGTCTGTTTCTTATAACATTTTTAGGATTCCACATCTGTTTTTCTCTTCTTTGATGCTTAGTAGGACATGTTTAGATTTTTCGTTGCCAACTGGCTAATTTCTCCTCGAATGTTCAAGCAATGTCTCCGAAAACATTTTCAAATTGGACACTGCCAAACATTTAACTTGCAATGTTCCGTTGCACCCTGCAGTATCACAAACATACTGTATACTCTCCACACTGTGTCTGACAGCCAGCAGCATCTAAGCCATTATGTCAAACTCTGAACATCTTGACAAAGTCACTGTTGGTGTAGGCTGCTTATGATGCCATAACACCTATGCCATTGTGCTTATCACTTATTGGTTACTTACGTTCACAATCCTTCAGGTGACTACATGGACAAGCCTCAGGTAGCACCACTTGTGTCACATCTGATGCCAATGTAATGAGTTCATTAGATGAGGTTGCTAGTGTTGTATGATTGATATAATCATTGATAAAGATTTCTTTATAATGGTTTACAATGTAACAGGAACAATCGCTTTGCACTGTTGAGCTACACCATTTATCATTCCCATAGGTACAATATACAGTATGTGAGTTAAGGTAAAAAAAACTATTATTTGTGCGTGGTTGAGTCATTTCACTTATTTGATAGTTCCACATTGTGCTCTCCCAATGAACTATCCCGTTAGTGCTTTTGCACTACATGCACATTCCATTGACCAATCACCATTCTTTTAACAGTACCCCAAGCAATTTATTAAAGCATGTATGCTATTACTGTGTGGAGTTTCCAGTTGTCAAGCACCTAGACCTCTCTTTTAGAGGAGAGCAGAGCAGACAGTCACTCAAGTTTGGTTTTCAGCTTCCACAGACCATACAAGTTCAGACATTGACCATAAGTTGCTCCACTACCAAATTTCTAATGGCTGCGTGCCAAGGAAGCAACGGGTAAAGCGAACATGCTTAAACAGGTCACTTTTTATTCACCTTAGAGGTTTGAACCAACCAGAAGTCTTTGATAGCATATACTTTCTCTTTCCTGGGAAGTCAAAAGCTGGATGACATCACTATCATTAGACTTGACATGATTTGGAAGACAGGGTTCTATGCTCCTTGAAGCCCTTATGGTTGGCTAAGCACAATGAATAGTTAGCAACTTGGGATAAAAGTGTTTAGTTGGAGTGATGATTGCAGGCTTTCTAAAGGAGGTTACGACATGCTTCATGTCTCTTTTGTAAAATAAAGTCTGCCTTAACTAGAATGAATGTGACTTGTTTTTATTTAACTAGGCAAGTCAGTTATGAACAAATTCTTATTTACAATGACGGCCTAGGAACAATGGGTTAACTGCTTTGTTCAGGGGCAGAACGACAGATTTATACCTTGTCAGCTCAGGGATTCAATCCGGCAACATTTCAGTTACGGGCCCAACACTCTAACCACTAGGCTACCTGCCGCCCCGTTTAACATCAGTCTTTATCAATCTTGTAAAATAAACCCCCCATAATAGACCAAAAAGGTGTCAAGGCCAGTGCTCTTTGTGCATGTCAAAAGTTTAATATAAATTTAACCAATTATTTCACTTATTTTTCCTCTAGCCATGACCACTATACTTCACTGGCTCACAAGAGCCCTATGCCTGATAGGCATACTGTGCACTGTCACTTCCGCATATGTGACAGAAGATTCACCTTCAGAGAAAGGAGTCACCTTCAGCCACGTCTATAAGATCGACCTGACCAAGAGCCCTGAGTGTAAACTCGCCTTGCAGACCCTCCCTTCCCAGCAGGACCAGTCTTCAGGTCTGCAAGAGCTGGAGGGGCGCGCTACTCTGGAGGGGGAAAACGACATAGTTTTCAGGCACCAAATCAACCTCAAGACCCCAAAGTGTGACTGTGATGAGTCAGAGAGCTTTAAGTCTCTGCTGTACAGAGTCAACGGACTGGAGGAGGAGGTGGAACACCTGAAGAGTCAGTGCTCCCAGGGCTGCTGTGGTGGAAAAGTTGGTGGAGCAGGAGGTAAGTCTACAGTGCAGTCCATCACCGTAAGATCTGACAGAACATCTATATTCAATAGCTAAAATACACTGAGTGTACAAAACATTAGCAACACCTTCCTAATATCCTAATATAAAAATCCTTCTTTAACCTGTCTCCTCCCTTTCATCTACACTGATTGAAGTGACACTTACATTACACTTACAGTACAGACACTTCAAATATCACATAACGTGTTTTCCTAAACTTTCACAGGTGTGGACACAAGCTGTAGTGGCCACGGGACCTATCAGCACAACACCTGTAGTTGTCAATGCAACCCTGGCTGGGAGGGTCCAGACTGCTCCGTCTCCACCTGTCCTGATGAGTGCAATGACAATGGCCTCTGTGTGGAGGGCAAGTGTGTGTGCCACGCTGGCTACACAGGGAGCGACTGCAGCCAGCTGATGTGCCCAGGCGACTGCAACGATAAGGGACACTGCGTGGACGGGAAGTGTGTTTGCTTCAGCCACTTCACTGGCGAGGACTGCAGCGAACAGAAATGCGATCCTGACTGCATCCACGGCATCTGCGTGAACGGAATGTGTATCTGTGAAGAAGGCTTCTTTGGGGAAGACTGCTCTGCAGGTAGAAGTGCTGATATAGGCTGAGGTCATAATCAGGTCATAATGTCTTATTCATTATTATATAAAAGGGAAAACTGATCCAAGATCAGCGCTCCTAGTTTGAGATGGTCTTGATCTACATAGCAAACTCTACCTTTTGTTGATTCGCAGAACTGGAATGCAGAAAATCTACAGATGTAGGGGCCTTAGGGTTCTGAGGTTTCATAAACACTTTAAACTTGACATTAGGTATTGAAGTTATTTGACTATTAGTTAAATAGCAGTTAAGCAGAAAATGTGCACTCAAAACATTCTGACAGATACATTCACTGCATCCACACAAGTGACAGTAATTGCTACAGCCTCAAACCATGTCTGCCAATCAACAGTCTAATGATTTCACTTTGTTAAAACCAAGCGATGCCTTGTGCCCAGACCTATGGTAGCAGGTCGGCTATTGCAATCAGCTTTAGTCAGATTTTCAAGCTGTGCCGCAAGAGAGATTTGGAGAGATTTATAGCAAGGGGCATGTACTGTAGGAACTGTTGATTCCAACAACAACAGGAACATGTCGAGGGGAAAGAGGGAGGCTATATGAGTTTCTGAGTTGGATTTTGGAGGAGAAATATTATGAGTATAGGACAAAAACTACAGTATACTGAGGCATTTTCTGTTTTGTGTGGCAAGAATGCATTTGAGGCTACGGTATATGGTGAATTAGGTATCTTTTTTCCAAACATTGGCTTAGAGTACAGAAAATGATCAGACCTTGAGGTGCATCATCCTCACCAATGCTGTTTTCCTTTTAGTGACCACCAAAAGCAATGCTAACCTTCATATTTCACAACTTTTCGATATTTATTAATTGATAAAAAACTCACATTTCAAATAAATCATCAAGAGAAAACCTAAAGGGTTTTGGTGGATTTCTGTGGATTTCTAAAAGCCAGATCAATGCCTTACAGATGCTGCTGCATGTGACTTCCCATGTACGCCTCCCTTAATGCTCTTTTCACCATGCTAGACTCAGTAAAAACAGGAGCTTATGTAAGTCACTGAAAAGTGGTATCTCTCACGCTGACAAATGACAGTTACAAGCAGAAATGTGCATTCACATTTCTGCTTCACATTTGAGAATCACGTCCGTTCTCAAATTAGTGGTCTTGAATATTACTTGAATAACCGACTGTACCCTTTAGCAATGTCCAAATGTATTGGCATTATGTATGTTAACTTTTTACTACATGGAAACAGTACATGTGCTTCCCCAATTGTTGTATTAATTACGACTGAGCAGCACATGTTTGCCCACTTGATGGGAATCCCATTTACAGTTGTCTCAAAATGTTTTTAACACCATAATGATGTGTCCTTAGCTCAGAACCTGCCACTGTAGATTTATGGTTCCCTTCTTTATGAAGTCCAAACATAATTTCGTAATTTTCTTCTTCAATACATGCTTCCCTCGTTATCAATCAGTGAGGACACAAATTTCCGTTCCTTTTACTTTTTATGAATCGTTAGATGTTAGTTTATTTGTCCTTTTGGCTGTTCTGAAATTTTATTTAAGGGAAAAATTGTTACTGGCAGTGGCTTGATAAAACGGCAGGAACAGGCATATTAACTGCCATGGGATGAAAAGGCTCCTGCTGAAGAGAAGGAAAACATTGAGCTTCCTGCCTTCACCATGTGGAACAATGTCCAAACCTACTGTGAATTCTTTCCTGCTAAATGTGGTCTCCTTAACACCTATTTCATATTTCCCCCAATGTACACTTACTCTTTTTCTGCACTTGAATTCCTGGAGTTCAACACCTACAGTCGGTCGTCCGTGCATCCCTGTACCCGCAGGAATATCTTGGCTTGGAAAGTTTGCTTCGTACACTGCTGACTGGCCATCTCCTGGGCTCGCGTTCATGTTATTGAAAAGTCCTCCTATACTGTCTGATTCGCCCAACCGTATTTTCCACCATCTTGATTGAAGGATCCTGTCTAGATACAGTATCACACTCTAACCACAGAAAAGCAATATATTTTCCCCAATTTTCAAAATAGTGTTTTTCTTAAATCAGATACGTTATTTCTGTCAGAGTTACATTGAGTGAAGTGTGAAAAGAGTAAAAAAGAGAGTGCAATAACATAGCGACCTTAGTACAACACCTACTGACCTCGCCAAGAGGACTGGAACTCTTGTCGTAACAGCTGAAGTGTTGGACTGACAGGCCCCCATGTTTATCCTGATTGGGGCAATTCGTCGAATTCATCAAAATAACATAGTGAATAAAATAGAGTTTTGAACTATCCCATAATTAATCATAACTCTGTGTCCCTCTCAGTGTTGGGCCCTAACGGCCTACGTCTGGTAAGTGTGACTGATGTCTCTCTGCTGGTGGAGTGGGAGGCTGTGAAAGCAGCAGAGTACTACGTCCTGACCTGGCACCCTGAGGGCAACGAGGCAGAGCTGGAGCGGGTCACTGTGCCCAACACAGAGACCTCCTACCTGATCACAGGACTCAGCCCAGGTGTCACCTACATAGTGCAGGTGAACGCTGTCATCAAGGAGATCCAGAGTGAAGAGGACAGGATAGAGGCGACCACAGGTAAGGGAGTGAAGTGAACCACAGAGGAAAGTGCACTATGTTTCTCAGAACATTGATTTGTACACATTTTTCTCACAAGTGCAGGTGCTTTCGTTTGTAGTAAGTGGTTTTGAATGCCAATTAAAAATGTTGGTCATCACATAAAGCTTTCTATGTACAGATTACCCCAATAACCCTGAGTACTGTTTGTACTAAATGATTCACTTAGTGATAGTTTGTTTACCATTAGGTTCAAGGTAATTACACTAGTCAGCCTAATTAAAAGGAAATGAAGCCGTAGACACATTTTATGGAAATGAGGCTAGTTCACAGATGTGGCGAAGAGAGGCACAGAGCACAGAGCCTTGGGCCCTGGGCTCTGCTATGCGGTTAGCCATGGAAAACATCTCAGTGCACGGAATTCCTGTCTGGGTATGAGAAAAGGCCTGATAATCCGGCTATGACAAAGATTTAGCGTGAGACAAACATTTCTCGGACAAACAATAGGCTTAACTTCAAACGTTATTTCTTTCAAATGGTTTTAAATCATGTTATACCATTAGAAAGAACAGTTAAAGAACATTAGTCAGCCCTTTTTGGTCTTTAATTTATTTTATATGCAAAATCACATATAGGAGCAGTCTTATAGAAACCAGTAGGAAACATACCCTGGTCCCTGGTTCTGTTTCATAGCTATGCCACTCTTTGGTACCCTATTAGACCTCTCTCATAACTTGTACCTAACTCTAACCATATAACTAATATGTCATTAGTGACTTATAATTTATATGTCAGCTCAGGTGACATTTAATGGAAATGGTTAAATGTCACTATTCTGGACTATTCTAATGAGACCATGTTGACCCCACACAGCGGTGTCTGGTATTGATGGTATCCGGGTATTGGGCCAGACTGAGGACTCTATTCAGGTGGACTGGCAGAACCCTACAGCACCTCTGGACCACTTCAGACTGACCTATGCCAACCCTGACGGACAGGAGGAGGAGCAGAACGTACCGATGAGTGCAGAGGCCAGGACCACCCACACCATCATAGGTACGTCATCTAAACTAGGAAACACTGTCTGGAATAGATTTCAATAGAATAGTACATCACAATCGTTACCTGTGTAACTGTCTATAACCGTTACCTGTGTAACTGTCTATAACTGTTACTTGTGTAACTGTCTATAACCGTTACCTGTGTAACTGTCTATATAACACAGATCTATGTCCCTTAATGGCTAATCACTCAATAGTGTTAAAATGTATTGTGGTAGATTAAGAACCTTGATCCACTATGAGGTTTTGCAAACCTATATGCTTACTTCCCCTGTGTGTGTGTTAGGACTGCAACCTGGCACTGAGTACCTCATCACAGTGCAAGGCATCAAAGGGACCATCGAGGGGAAAGCCTCCTTCGCCACTGGGGTCACAGGTGACTGCTGCTGAAACTAGACAACAGAGGATTTCTAGGGGGTTCAGGGAGTGAGGAGACACTATTTTTGCATCCCAAATGGCACCCTATTCCCTATATAGTGCACTACTTTTGACCAGTAAGCCCTGGTCAAAAGTAGTTCATAGGGAATAGGGTGCCACCTGGGACATGGATACTATATCCAACGTCAGCGAGCGTTAACCACCCTCTGTAGGCAACTGGACCATATTCCAACTCAAAACCACATGTGGGGGGAACGATCTCAATGGACATTGAAATGACTATAACCAAATCAAAACTGTGTTTGAATTTCACTCTGTCCAGCTTGCTAACAGTCATCGTAATGAAAGCTAGACTGTCAGGGAGCGATAGGCAATATAATACAATACATTTTAAGTGCGGCCTTCCAGACCTCGTTGAAGAACGAATGTGGCCCGCGAGGAAAATGAGTTTGACACCCCTGCTCTAAACCATTCCCAACTCTACTGTGGGAACAGCGGCGTAAAATAGGCACAGAATGTGTTATAGTGCAAAGCTTGATAAAGTACAGTACTGTACCTTGGTGTTAGATCTCACTACAACAGCCAACGACAATAGAATATGAAAGTGGTCAGGAAGACTAATAATTATGGGTAGTGATTATGAGTCATAAATCACAGTTTAATAATCTGGACAGGTTCTAATGATCGTGGTAAGAGTGTCTGGACCAGAGAAATAGAACACATTGTGTAACCGCTAGAGATTCTCGATAATGATCCAAGCCCTAGGGCAAGTATAGTCCATGATTTACAAAAGCCATCTGGTCCATTGAGAAATATTAACATGGGAATCCCTTATTTGGATCTCACAATGATTCTCTTGAGTATTTTGTGTGAGGATGAATTCATAAAGGAGATTAACGTCTGGTCCTGCCGACCTGTTACTTACCTCTTACTTGACTGACTACAATTGCAGCTTATCCTACTTGGCCTGCTCCTTTTGTTAGGGTGTCTATTTCAAGAGATATAGTAATTCAAAAGGAGAGCTCCCTGTCTCATTACGGTGATGGTGCTTTTATTTTCTCAGCCCTCAGGTGACATTTGATGGGTTTCATTTGGGAGTTAATCATTGTAGTGTTCCCGTTTGATGGTTGTCAGGTGCCTTCCATTACCTCACACATCCTTCTCCACAGAGCTGTCTCAAATTCCACCACAGAAACCTTCACTTGAGGAGTTGCACGAAAGGCTTATAGTGATTTTGGAAGTTGGAACTCCAGAGTTCCCTTAGATAGGCATAGAATTGGTTCAAGATGAGTGTTTGGGCCGGGTGCTATTAAAAGGTCACCTATTATTGCTAGTGCCGTGTTTGCTCTCCTCAGAGCGATAAAGTCACACACGTGAAAGAAAAATACTTACATAATAGCAATCACGTAGAGGCTGACTATTGTGTCTGTGACTGTCTGTACAGAGTTTGAAACTGTATCCTGACAGCTCACATTATGGATTTCCTTCCTCTCAGCAAGTTATACATTACAGAACGTTCTCTCACAAGTTGGCCGGTCCACTTACAACAAGAGGGGGAAATTGCTTTTCAATTCCTCTCTCTTTATTTATTGTGAAAAAAATGCATTGTCTTCTTTGATTGAATGGCATGATAGTATTTTGTGAAAAAAATGGCTTTCTCCTCCTGTCATAAATCCTTATTTCATAGACAATGAAACGGTGGAGTACGATGCTAGACCTTGTAACGTGTGCACAGTTCCTGCGTCAGTGTTGTCGCCAGGGCTCAGTAAGGAGAGATAAATTGTAGCAAGCTGAAAGCATTCAGGACAAGCCAAAATCAATAGAATCACTACCTGTCATAGTAACCTGCCAGAGGATTGTAAGGCTCATTAACACAACATAGTAGTCTTCTGGTGCTACCGAATCAGATTCAATAAAGTTTACACAGGAGCGGCCATATAACTAGAAGCAGCTGCATGGCTAGCTGAAAACCAGGGAAAGTGTTTAGCCTTCATTGTGGTCCCTGGACTCTAAGGCTGTGTGGAGCTGTGGAGTACAGCTGGGCTGCAGTCAGTATGTGGGTGGAGGAGGACTCTGGCACCCTTATCCTTCAGAGTTAGTCTGAGGCACTGAAGTTACTAATCTCTCCAGCCACCTAATTAAACCTCTGCAGAAAGAGTTATGAGCTACTAATTGCAGTGTGGATGGACTTTAGGTCAACACTCACATACACACTGACACCCACTGGAAGAATTGCGCCCTTCTGGCTCCTCGAGCTCTCAACTTTCTGTTTAAGTAAGAGTGAACGAGAACAAACTGCTAGCAGCTCCCCATCCTGTAAGGCCTGTTAGGAGGCCCATGATGGATAAGCTGTTTTCCACATGGTAAACCACAACCGGTGTTTTCTAGTCTCCCCACTCAGCTACCGTGGCGGCAGAACCTTGAGCTAACCCAAGCCGTCATACACCACGACATGGCCTCGCCAAACGTGGACTCTTCCATGGAAACATAACACCTACCAATATGCTGATCTGTTGAAGCATGAGCAACCAAACATTGGAAAGGATGATAAAGCTGTGGCACGTGTGGCTGTCTGAATTTTAACTCCCACACGGTACACAGGGCTTTCTCAGAGGCTACTGATACTATGTGTAACTTGCGATACTATTTTCTTGTGACTAACCTCTGTGAGCTTGTCAAACAATGTACCCAGTGGCAAAAAGACAGCAGCTCAGCCCTATACGTGGCTCCCGATGCCAGCACTCTCTCTTTGGATGCATCATTAATTAGTTTTCATGATGCGGATAGTGCGGTCACATAGAGCTGACCTTGGCGGAGTCGTGGAGGAATAGCCTAAATGATGATTGCTTTTACATGTCTTCTCACTTCCTCTCTGTCTGGCTGCTGATGCCACTGACGCTTGCCTTCCCTGACTTCAGCGACCCCCGTGGAACTGCAAGCCCCATTCCCCTCACTCACCCTGCTCTGCTGGGTGCGCCGTTCTGGATCCCCCCTGTTAGTCTGCTCACATCCAACATATTTATTCTCTGTCCTATGATACCTTAAGCCCCTTGACTTCCTCCTGTTTCCTCATAGAGAGTGATCACGCCCCAGCAACATGACCCCATTGACCCCATCTGGGTATTTGGTGGGCAACGTGTGCACGGGCTAGCCCACACCAAGCCCACACCAGCAGACACAGGCTAGCCCACGGCAAGTCCAACACAGGCTATCCCACACCAATACCAGCTAGAGGAGGGGGCTCATTCGAATATTTGGTTCCAGTTAAAGTGTTCTGTTGTGTGATGCCCACAAGTCTAAAAAAATACTTAAATAAGTGCATGTGACATACAGTATGAAAAACATTTCTCTTGTAAAAATATATGTATTAGAGATGGGAATTACGAGTATTTCTGGTGAGCTGGCTCATTTGGCTCCGTTTACGTAAAAGAGACGGCACATTTGGCTCCCAAACGGTTCTTTGTTCACAATGCTTAAAAATCAACCTAGATTCATGAAAAAAATTGCAAATCTCCAATGTAAAGCCCAAAAGGTAGGCTACCATTATGACAGATCATGAACATTTTTTTTTAATTAAACCATGTGTTTGATGTATTTGATAACATTCCATGAATTCCGCCCTAGCCATTACCACGAGCCCGTCGTCCCCAATTAAGGTACCAACAACCTCCTGTGGTAGTAGCAGCAGGGCCGGCGCGTGCGTATAGGCAGACTAGGCAACCGCCTAGAGTGGCACTTTGGAAAGGCGGCAAAATGTGGGCTTATAAAAAAACATATTAAAAAGGTGCCGCTCATTTTGCCGCCTCTTGTAGTCCATGAGGAATGTGTGTCTGTCAATCAAACTCACCAATCAGCGCACCCCCCCCACCCACCCCTGTCTCCCTCCCCATCTCATGAGGTCAGCTAATGTTATGTGGTTATGTGTTCTTAAGTTGTCTGAGTTCAGTTTATGGGGGAGGGGGAATGTTAGAGTGCCAACCGTAACCGAGCCTTGCATGGCCGGAGGTTAGGTTCGTTGTCAAAAGCTGAAGGAGGATAATGAAGTGTGACGTTCCTGGAGTTATGTGGTGTATTTGGCACAGGAACCCTATGTTAAATCACGCCATCTTCTGGCCGAGCTGCAACAGTACACTGTCAAATAATGTCGGGTTGTGAAAAAAGAAAATCAGCAAAGGAGCAAGCGCTCCAAAAACAAAATAAATCTATTTTGAAATATATTGATCCCGGACCAAGTGGGAGTAAAAAGGAGGATGCTGGCCCTTCCAGAGCCCTGGAGATGGACGTGAACAGGTCTACCGCCGTCACGCGCCTCCCCTACCACCAGAGACCGAACATGTAACGTTGCTATTACCGGTACATGGACAAGGTGAGGAGGAAATTAAAGATCCCACCAAATGGCCAACACCAATCAAGCAAGAACTGGAGAAACATGTCAAGCATCCTCAGCGCCCATGAAACATCATCTGGTCATGTGGAAAGTTTTCACGAATGGAAAGAGTTGGATAAAAGATTGGCCTCGATAGATGCACAAAATCAACGCAAACTGACTGCTGAGACAAAGACCTGGCAAGATGTGTTGCATCGGTTGATCAATCTTATCAGAGTTATGGCTATGCAAAACCTAGAGGCAGCACAGATAGATTGTTTGAGCATAACAATGGCAACTTTCTCAAACTAGTGGAGATGATCAGCCTTTTTGACAGCGTTATGGCTGAACATACAAGGAGAGTAACTTTAAAAGAAACACATGTTCACTATTTTGGCAAAGACATTAAAAATGAAATCATAGCTATGCTAGCATCACAGATTCAGCAGAAAATTCTCACGATGCTTAAGTCAGCTAAACACTACATAATTTTGGATTGTACTCCGGATGTGAGTGGAACCGAACAGATGACGGTGATTGTACATCTTGTTACGACGCAGCCAAGTGTGGAGATCAAAGAGCATTTCTGAAAGGTAAGATAAGCGTTTTAGTCTCTAGTGGTTTTAAGCTGTGAATGCTCCTTGCTGCGCGCATGTGTGTGTGTGTGTCCATGTGTTTTACACACAAGGTTTTATATATGAACATTTTCAATATTATTACAGTCACTATTTAGATTAGTTGAAATTGACACTTTGTGCTGCACTTGTCTATTTGCGTGATGTGTATATTGGCGTTTGTGTTGCTGTTTTTTGCTTATGGCTTGTATTGGCTGCGTGTTGTTGGTTTATTGTACGTTGAAAATAGAGGGGCGGCACAATTGCGTTTCGCCTAGAGCGGCAGAAATGCACGCACCGGTACTGAGTAGCAGTATGCAGATCAGGGAGCCAATTAAGGTGCCAACAACCTCCTGTGGTAGTAGCAGTAACCTCCTGTGGTAGTAGCAGTAACCTCCTGTGGTAGTAGCAGTAACCTCCTGTGGTAGTAGCAGTATGCAAATCAGGGAGCCAAATGAAGACTTGTGCTGGGAACAGATGGGCTTATTTGCTGCGTTCTGTGTTCCTCTTCCAGCCTGCTACTCTGTCTGCTCCTCACAGGAGTGAAGGGCCCATCAGAAAACTATTTCACCGACTTGGATAAAATGAATGCTTGAATGGTGTTTTATAAGCTACCTACCTGAATGTCCTTATAGAAAAGAGTGATGCTTCACACAACGTCTTCCCTGCCTACATCCTCATTTATATCAACAGATCTTGACGCTCCTATTAACCTCTTGACCAAAGAAGTGACAGAGGACACTGCTACCGTGGAATGGCAGAAGGTGCAAGCAGAGATCGACGACTACATGATCAGCTACAGCTCTGCTGAGGGCTCCAGTGGGGAGATCCCTGTTGGGGCAGACAGCAGTTCCTACAGGCTGACTGGGCTAAGGCCTGGAGTCATCTACACAGTCAACATCTGGGCTGTCAAGGGCTCTCGGGTCAGCAGGAAGAGCTCCACAGAAGCCGAGACAGGTAAACTGTTAACCAAATGTCTGACTCAGAGGGCATAATAGAGCTCACATTGTTTTTGTTTCAGTTCTTGAAATAGCCTTAAGTGATGTCTGTCTTTGTACTTTGATCCTGATGGCTTATGGATGAAAGGGAGAGGCCTCATCCTATGCTTTCTGTAGGTCCATTGTGCAAGAAGAAAATCCTTTTCTTTTGGGGTCTTCTGGATAGTTCTTCGGGCTGTATTTTCACTTTTTAAGGGATGCATTTTCCACAATGGCAACATGGTAAAAAAAAAAAGAAAAACAGCCAGGCAGACTTTCACCCTCAGCACTTTTGTGAATATTTATCTCCCTCACATCTTTGCCAATAGGGAAACTCTTACTGAGACCTGTGCTGGGGAAGCTATTTAAAGTAATTAGGTAGACACTTCTTTTGAAATGAGTTTAGAATAGCCTATAGCTGTGGAGCATGTTTGTGAAAATGTTTTAGAGACAACTAAGGAGATTGAACTTAAGGGACCTAGAAAGTGTTTCTCCCCCATTTAATTGTACTCATTTGAAAGAAACAGCAAACATATGCTTATCTTGCGTGTCGTTGTGATGGCATGAAAGGAGGAAGCAGTTTGGTGGGGCTATTTCAATAACCCCTCGGTTCACCTAACCTTTTGTTCAACTTTCACTTACTGGCAATCCAGTCAGCAAAATACTAAGAAACATTTGAGATCAACGGTACACATAAAGGTGAGAGAGAGAGAGAGAGAGAGAGAGAGAGAGAGAGAGAGAGAGAGAGAGAGAGAGAGAGAGAGAAGAGTGCATTTTAACTGCTGCTCATGGCATTAAAACAGAAGGCTCAAGTGCTATACCAGCTGACGCCTGCCGTCAGGAAATACAGGTTATAGAAAAGCACTGTGTAGGAAATCTCCTCTTGGCTCTCATATCACAGAAATATCATTACCCAGTACTACTGTAGTTTCCGAATCAATGTATACATTTCCTCCCCCACAATCCCATTGATACCCAAAGTGAACAATATGCTAAAATAGTTTGTAGGTGAGATTGGGTCGTCTGACTGTTGGTGGGGGACATTGTGCTATTGGAAGCCTACAGCTGCACTATCATGGAAGCCTGCTTCAGTGAGAAAACGACTGAAACAGACAAAGTACACTAACCTGTCCCATTAGTCAAACAACGGGATTCCACATGAATACAAACATCCGAGAGGGGTGAAATCCAAGCGCTGCTGCGTCGGCAAGCAGGGCTCCCCATGTTTCGTCTGCTGACGGGATGGGGGTAGGTTGGGGCAGGCTAGGATTACTAGTTCAGTATTACTTTTGAGGGCTAAAAACATCCAGCAAACATTGCTATTGGGTTGTAATTCCTGTTTTAAATGAATATTAGTTTGTAAATTATTCTATGCAAAAGTTTTTTTTTTTGATCTTGGGCAGCACAACTTTTTTCTCCCAGATGAAAAAAAATAAAACATGTATGGTAGACTAATATAGTTTTAACCCATTTACTAATGGTTCTCCAGATCTGGATGCTCCTACTAACCTCTTGACCAGAGAAGTGACAGAGGACACAGCCGATGTGTCATGGGACAGACCTCTAGCGGACAGCGATGGCTACATGATCAGCTACAGCTCTGCTGAGGGCTCCAGTGGGGAGATCCCTGTTGGGGCAGACAGTAGCTCCTACAGGCTGACTGGTCTGAGGCCTGGAGTCATCTACACAGTCAACATCTGGGCTGTCAAGGGCTCCCGGGTCAGCAGGAAGAGCTCCACAGTAGCTGAGACAGGTCACTAACATCTCATACTTTTTGAGTGTGAGAGGGTGAGAGCCAACACAATGTAAAGATGTTAGTTCAGGAGTGGTCTTTGTTCAGCAGTTTATCTGGGGTTCTAAGAAAGCTTTCAGGTCCTCTTAAAGGAATAATATATGCCAATATCAAAGTTTGTCAGATGATTTCAGATCTCAAAAGTGGCATAATGGCAAGATGATTCCATGTCCCATGCCATATGTTGTGTAAGTCCAGCTACATGCCTAAATCCCAAATTAATGGAAAAGAGAGGAACTGTTTAAATTAATCATTTATCTATTTTTCACATTCTTTGGGGATTTGAGATGAGGGCACATACAGGTAACTGCCAAAGTAATGGAAACACTAATAAAATGAGGGATTCAAAGTATATTGAAAGCAAGTGCTTCCACACAGGTGTGGTTCCTGAATTAATTAAGCAATTAACATCCCATCATGCTTAGGGTCATATATGAAAATGTTGGGCAGGCCATTATTTTGGCTACCATGGCTATGCCCCCATAGGATGACAATGACCCAATCCACAGCGCACGAGTGGTCACTGAATAGTTTGATGAGCAGGAAAATGATGTAAACCATATGCCATGGCCGTCTCAGTCACCAGATCTAAACCCAATTGAACACTAATGGGAGATTCTGGAGCGGCGCCTGAGACAGTGTTTTCCACCACCATCAACAAAACACCAAATTATGGAATTTCTCATGGAAGAATGGTGTCGCATCCCTCCAATAGAGTTCTAGACTTTTTTAGAATCTATGCCAAGGTGCATTTAAGCTGTTCTGGCTCGTGGTGGCCTAACGCCCTATTAAGACACTTTATGTTGGTGTTTCCTTTATTTTGGCAGTTATTTATAGCTACACACAGATGGCAAGGCACATGGACTCATATCAATATTAGCCCACTTCTGACGCCTGAAAACATCTGCCAAACTTAGATTTTGGTTTATGAACTGTCCCTTTAAAGGCTCTTATACAATTAGAGTGCTTTACAGGTCTTTCAGGTGCAGCAGGTCTTAATACAATAAATCAATGAAATGTCAAACTTCATGACATTACACAAGAGAGCACTAACCTTTCTATGAATTATTCTCCAGATCTGGATGCTCCTACTAACCTCTTGACCAGAGAAGTGACAGAGGACACAGCCGATGTGTCGTGGGACAGACCTCTAGCGGACATCGATGGCTACATGATCAGCTACAGCTCTGCTGAGGGCTCCAGTGGAGAGATCCCTGTTGGGGCAGACAATAGCTCCTACAGGCTGACTGGGCTGAGGCCTGGAGTCATCTACACAGTCAACATCTGGGCTGTCAAGGGCTCCCGGGTCAGCAGGAAGAGCTCCACAGTAGCTGAGACAGGTCACTAACGTCTCATACTTTTTGAGTGTGAGAGGGTGAGAGCCAACACAATGTAAAGATGTTAGTTCAGGAGTGGTCTTTGTTCAGCAGTTTATCTGGGGTTCTAAGAAACCTTTCAGGTCCTCTTAAAGGAATAATATATGCCAATATCAAAGTTTGTCAGATGATTTCAGATCTCAAAAGTGGCATAATGGCAAGATGATTCCATGTCCCATGCCATATGTTGTGTAAGTCCAGCTACATGCCTAAATCCCAAATTAATGGAAAAGAGAGGAACTGTTTAAATTCATAATTTATCTATTTTTCACATTCTTTGGGGATTTGAGATGAGGGCACATACAGGTAACTGCCAAAGTAATGGAAACACTAATAAAATGAGGGATTCAAAGTATATTGAAAGCAGGTGCTTCCACACAGGTGTGGTTCCTGAATTAATTAAGCAATTAACATCCCATCATGCTTAGGGTCATATATGAAAATGTTGGGCAGGCCATTATTTTGGCTACCATGGCTATGCCCCCATAGGATGACAATGACCCAATCCACAGCGCACGAGTGGTCACTGAATAGTTTGATGAGCAGGAAAATGATGTAAACCATATGCCATGGCCGTCTCAGTCACCAGATCTAAACCCAATTGAACACTAATGGGAGATTCTGGAGCGGCGCCTGAGACAGTGTTTTCCACCACCATCAACAAAACACCAAATTATGGAATTTCTCATGGAAGAATGGTGTCGCATCCCTCCAATAGAGTTCCAGACACTTTTAGAATCTATGCCAAGGTGCATTTAAGCTGTTCTGGCTCGTGGTGGCCTAACGCCCTATTAAGACACTTTATGTTGGTGTTTCCTTTATTTTGGCAGTTATTTATAGCTAGATCTACACACAGATGGCAAGGCACATGGACTCATATCAATATTAGCCCACTTCTGAGGCCTGAAAACATCTGCCAAACTTAGATTTTGGTTTATGAACTGTCCCTTTAAAGGCTCTTATACAATTAGAGTGATTTACAGGTCTTTCAGGTGCAGCAGGTCTTAATACAATAAATCAATGAAATGTCACAAACTTCATGACATTACACAAGAGAGCACTAACCTTTCTATGAATTATTCTCCAGATCTGGATGCTCCTACTAACCTCTTGACCAGAGAAGTGACAGAGGACACAGCCGATGTGTCGTGGGACAGACCTCTAGCGGACATCGATGCCTACATGATCAGCTACAGCTCTGCTGAGGGCTCCAGTGGAGAGATCCCTGTTGGGGCAGACAGTAGCTCCTACAGGCTGACTGGGCTGAGGCCTGGAGTCATCTACACAGTCAACATCTGGGCTGCCAAGGGCTCCCGGGTCAGCAGGAAGAGCTCCACACCAGCTGAGACAGGTTTTCTATCTGCCCTGGGGCTCTAGTCGACAGCCAAGTATTTTCATGATAATCCCAAGCATTCGTTGTCCAATGAGGCAGATAGTTATTACTGAACAAGAGGTTATTGTGTGGAGGCATAATCATCTTTGAGGAGCTGTCAGGTTCCTTTGCTCTTAGTGGAATTCTGGTCAACCCAAACTAACAGTTCAAGGATCTACTCAATACACAGTGACGTTTATTGGAGAATAGAGATGGGGGAATGTAAGGCATGATACATAGTACTTAATTAGCTGTCATATTGTTATTCAGCCGTCCAATTACTGCATCTGGACATTTTCATTCATGATTTCTATTTGACTAAATTGCTTCCGTTTTGGGATGTTCTCTCCATAGATATTGATGCACCAAAAAACCTGAAAGTATCGGATGTTAAACTGGATGTAGCTACCCTGACCTGGACTGCTCCATTAGCCAGAATCGATGGCTACATCCTCACATTCAGAGCTGAGGATGGCAGTTTGAAGGTACTGATTCTCAGTAACACACACTCTAGTTGTGGACATGGAAATATGCAATGGTATGATATATGTATGTAGCTATGGAAACCTATTATATTAGCCTGTTGTGTTTTTTTCGTAGCTTTCGGTATTGGAAATCACAATTACATGTCAATCGATATGAAGTTACTGTTAAGTATTCTTAGTGTTATTCTCCTGACCTCTGGTGGCGAAAGGTTGTAAAAACCAACGTCAATGGTCTTTAGTTCTGTGTCAGTGACTCTTCGTTGTCTCAGCCAATGATTGTAATTCCACTGTGTTCTGAATAGGCTGTGGAGAAGAAGCTGAGGGAAGGAGAGAGCAGATTTACCATGTCGGGCCTGGAGATGGGAAAGAATTACATTGTTACCCTCCTTGCTTACAGAGGACCAAAGAGGAGCAGAGTGATAGAGACCACATTCAAAACAGGTACACTGTGCCCTCTATGGACACTATCCACACACCAAACTACTGTGACTCATTCATACATCCGTGTGGTGAGACGTTAGCATTTCACTACACTCTTGTGCTATTATTTCAATTTGATTAGTAATGTTTCATTCCTTTCTCACCTTACAATTAATTGGTCACTTGTGAATTATTTAGTGAAATATAACTGAAAGCCAACTTTTAGGTTAATTAACATATTGCTATATCAGAGTAAATTACTTGACACATCGTTACATTTTTTTTTTGCCACCTGAACCCCGTTAACGTTTACTGGCATCATTGTACTTGTATCCTTCACAGTGGGTTTGTTGTACCCATTCCCAATGGACTGTACTCAGATTAAGAAGAATGGTAACATGGCAAGTGGAATCTACACCATTTACGTCAACAGTGATCGCACCAAGCCCATGGAGGTGTACTGTGACATGGACACTGATGGCGGTGGATGGGTGGTACGCTCAAGCTAAAGTACATTATGATTGATGGTATTGATGACTGAAAGAAAAACCTGTCTGGATATATGGACCATCAATATAATCTGTCAATCAAACTGTCAATCAACTTTGTGTGTGAGCAGAGAATGAGATCTACTGTACATCACTCCTCAGGTGTTCCAGAGACGCAACAACGGACAGATGGACTTCATGAAGCGCTGGAGAACGTACATGGCCGGCTTTGGGAACATGACTGGTGAATTCTGGCTTGGTTAGTACTGTATAGACATCCTTTTAATCTTTTGTATCTCAGTGTCCCTAGGAGTTTCTCTCATGGAATATAAATTGATGATGATGATGATGATGATTATGTAAATGTAATAAGCCCTCACAATTATCTTACTCCAACCCATAGGTCTGGACAATATCTATGAGCTGACCAATACTCCCACACAGTACGAGCTGCGAGTGGACCTGGGTGTGGGTTCAGAGAAGGCCTATGCTGTCTATGACAACTTCAAGATAGCCCCGGCTAAGCAGAAGTTCAAGCTGACCATCGGCAAATACAGTGGAACAGCAGGTGGACCATCTCTTTTGTATATTTCTAACAATTTCTTGAGGAATACAAGCATAAATATTCTTCACACTAAACAAACTCAAGGCTCCAACCCACACATATAACCAATTACCACACAACTGTGACTGTGTTGAATAGCATTTTTACAATGGATTGCTTTCATTAATGCTGTGAATCTGGTATATAATTGTTTTCCAGGCGATGCCATGAACTACCATCAAGGTCACCCCTTCTCCACGGTTGACAATGACAATGACATTGCTCTTGGTAACTGTGCCCTGACACATCGTGGCGCTTGGTGGTACAAGAACTGTCACCTTGCCAACCTCAACGGCAAATTCAGAGACAACAGACACAGCATGGTAAGAAATGTGCAATGCAGTTTTCTGGGGTTGTAGTGCAAGATTATACAAGCAGATGGCACTGATAGCATAATACAGAATCCATGGTAGTTGCACATGAGAGGCCGGCACTGGTTTTCCATTCTTTTTTAAATGACTATGTCCTAGATCTATCATTTTCCAAAAATATACACTTTTTTCAAAAACCCTTATAAATAGCAGGCGTTTACAGCTAACTTTCATTCTCAGGGAGGCTAACAAGAACTGTTGTTGTGTCTGTCAGTGCAATGTTGAAAGGAAATGGGAGGGAATTGTTTTGTCATATCAACTTATACCATACCTCTCTTAATGAGATGCACAATACGTTGTGCCTGTATTGATGAAGGCTACACCGGCACAGATAGAACTTGATAGAAGTTTCAGAAGTGGATAATTCTATATTTGACCTAATTCTGATAGATATGAGATAGCATGAAATGCTCTTCAGTGTCAGTTATTCGTATCATGAAACAACTGGCTGACTGTGGCTGTCTTATCTAATGTGTGGCTGTGCCTCTCTCTACCTTCTACCAGGGTGTGAACTGGGAGCCATGGAAGGGTCACCTGATGTCTCTTGATTTCACAGAGATGAAGATTCGGCCAGTGGGCACCGCTAGGAAGAGGAGGTCGCTTAGCAGCAGAACAGCTCCCAGAAAATAGTCCCTCTGATGAACTAAAGCAGTCAAAGGGAACCTCATTACAAACCAGGCAAAGTAGCTAGAACCTCAAATCAGGAACATCAATCTATCTCAAGATTATTGTATAACTTACTTTATGTTAACATATCATATGGCTGCAGCCATATACGTCTTTATTTTGAATAGGATATTTGTATTATATTGGTTTATTTCATATATATTATGAACAAGTGAACTGCAACTTTCACTGTATAGTATTATCACATGGGCAAAGTAAAGGGATTTTGTATCTTGGCTTTGTCCTAAAGCGACGTTCCTCGCTGGCGTAGATGATTAGCAAATTACCTCTGTCCAAACGTATATGATTACATTTTATAGGCTGGCTCTATGGCATAAAACTGCCACTGTATTCATAACACTGTCTGCTCCTATTGTGCATAATCAGTTAGATTACCCAATAACACCATGTTTTTAGAATAGTTATACTGCGCTTGTTCACATTCATAACATAACATAGCATAGACCTTGACCCTCTCTTCTAAACTCTGATCTCCGGCCTACCCAGCTTACTCTGAGTTGCCTAGATATGACATTTCAGATGTCATGCATGAGAAATAGAATGTATGACATGCTCCTCTGCCTGTAAGAAATGTAATTTCTAATTCCACGAAAAGAGTGCCTTTTGATATATTAAGTAGAAATTAAAAGAAATTAAAAGCCTGTTATATTAAATGAAGTGCCCGTTAATATAGACCACATGGAGAATTCAATAAATCTGATTTTTAATATGAATAACGGCTTGCTAAAATGCCATAATTCAGCAAGTGATACATCAACCCTGTATCACTTCTAGGAAGATTTTAACTGACTTAATCCCAAAATGTCTCCAAGTTTTCACCATCATTGTAAAGCCATAATTATTGTGTTGCTTTGACAAAGTAATTTCTGAAGACTATTATGTATTTCATGTGATTAAGTTACATCTGTCCCTCATTTTAAGGTCAACCCTGTTATATGAACTGAACTCCCGTTTTAATATGGTGAAACTATTCATTTTTAAATATTAAAAAAAAAATAGTTGAATCATAGAGTAAAAGCACTTGAGCTGGTTCTAGTCTTTTTTGCCATTTTCTGGTGTTTTGTGGTGGAAAACTGAGTGGGTCAATCATAACACGTCAACTTTTTTACCGATAGATCGACAGGCTAGAAATGTTTCAACAATTACATTTTTTGGGTGAAGCTTGTGTCATAACTTTGACTTAGACTAAATTGATGACATACTATTTTATTGAATAATTAGTTAACATTTAATTAGTTATGTGATCTAATTAAACCATGCAACAATTAACTCATTAATAACCTGGGGCACCACGGAAGCATGAATTTATATAGAGCGGTTATCTCCCGAATCCGCTCTCTTAAAGATCTGTTCTGCGCACAAATTTTCTATAGGATTGAGGTCAGGGCTTTGTGATGGCCACTCCAATACCTTGACTTTGTTGTCTTTAAGCCATTTTGCCACAACTTTGGAAGTGTGCTTGGGGTCATTGTCCATTTGGAAGACCCTTTTGCGACCAAGCTTTAACTTCCTGACTGATGTCTGTTTCTTCTATATATCCACATAATTTTCCTTCCTCATGATGCCATCTATTTTGTGAAGTGCGCCAGACCCTCCTGCAGCAAAGCACCCCCACAACATGATGCTGCCACCCCTGTGCTTCACGTTTGGGATGGTGTTCTTCGGCTTGCGAGCGTCCCCTTTTTCCTCCAAACATAATGATGGTAATTATGGCTAAACAGTTCTATTTTTGTTTCATCAGACCAGAGGACATTTCTCCAAAAAGTAAGATCTTAGTCCCCATGTGCAGTTGTAACCCGTAGTCTGGCTTTTTTATGGCGGTTTTGGAGCAGTGGCTTCTTCCTTGCTGAGCAGCCTTTCAGGTTATGTCGATATAGGACTCGTTTTACTGTGGATATACAGTACAATAGATCATACATCGATTACTCAGTCACATCCTGAAAGTCCCTAGTGGACCCAAGATGACGGCTGGTTACACAAAGGAAGGGATGGGTGGGGTTTGGAAAGAGCGGGAAGATTGAAGGACAAAGGAATGTATCTATGAGACCTGGATGAAGCTAGGTTAACATCAATATCATATGCATTGCAATAACCGCCCATTCGGAAAAATGAAATGCAATTAAGTTTTTACGATTGCTTGGCTTCGATAGCGTTAGCATTAGCATTGTCATCCGGGATGCATTACTATTTAGCATGCTTATTAGCGATTAGCATTAGTTAGCCTTTGTCTGTGGTGCTAGGTTATTTTCAGTTGTAGATCACTCATGCTTATTATGTTTTATAATGTGTAGATATTTCTACAGTGCTCTATTGTTTCTTTGTACATCTAGCATGTGTTTGGGTCCGCATAGCCTGTTTAGTTTGTTGACATGCAAATAGAAATATTTTTCCCATACTGTGCTATGGCCTAAGTTCACTTCTCTTTACAGAACCACAGTTAGTATTGTCAGAATGGAAACTACAGACTGCCTGAGGCCCAGCCTGGTTGGGTATTACGCTAAGTCCCAGGAAGAAATGCAGCTGATTGGCTAATAAAATTAGGATGATTGGCATTACCTCATTTCAATAAGAAAACCAAAAGAAATTTAGGGTCTTTGAAAGGAGATGGCCGTTTTTACAATTTTCATGCCACACATTCTCAGATAAATAAAATCCCTGAAATAAAAAATATTTGTAAAACTAGCATCTATGCTTGCAGTGACTGAGAGTGCTATTTGAATTGGACATGACTTCACACTGTGTTTATCAAATAGATGCAGTTGAGGTTAATCAACAAATTGGATTCATACTTGAATTCACGCTCACTCAAATTCTAATAAGAGGAACAAAGTAGAATATATTTGATTTCATAATCAGTTTTTCATATACAGTTTTTCATTCCCCCATCTCTTTCCCAGAAAAAGTGTTAGATTTGCAGAAAAGTTAGATATACCAGAAAAACTGAGTTGCAGATTTGCAGTTTCCTTTTGCTTTTTACCATTCATATCACTTTGTGACCGAACTTCACAGGTAACCTAATCTTGACAGGACGTTTGAAAATGGTCCCTATTTATGGCATTTTTTAGTTGAACAACACAGTCTAGGAAAGCCTACACTTGAGTCTTGTATCATACTGCAATTTTATGTTTCTCAACTTCCCCTGGTTTCCCAGCTGTCATTTCAATCCACTGCTGAGAAATGATTTGCACACAACGGACTGAGTGAATAACAATTTAAGAAAGATATTCACAAAGTTAAGCAAGAATGATAAAGAAGGAAGAAGAGGAAGGAGCCTACTGTGGAATATTCTAGCTAAGCTTTTCAAATGTCTCACAGGAGCCAATTGATGCAATAGCTATTTTGAACCACATTGTAAAGAAGATTGGTTCCTATAACAGCACTGAATCTTAAAGAGATTCTCTGATACTTTTGTATACTTTTTAGCCAGTAGTTCTGAAAGTAGCACTCACGAGCCAAAAGTGGTCCCCAACAATTGCGTACTACATCATTGCTCTCTCTCTCTCTCTCTGCTGTGTCCATTGAACTGTTGGGCCTGCAACCTCATTAGATAATGCAGGGCAGGCCTCTTGCTAGAAATACTCAAATGAGAGTGGCTGAAGCTCATTGGAAATAACTCTAATTGCTATCGGGCTGGCCCACATGGGGGGAAATGTAGGAGAAATGGTGCGGCACAGCTTCAAGAAAACTGTCGCTTTCAAACTAGGGATTGTGGCTAATTGTGGTAAGACAGTATTCTTCTCTTATACATGTAGGAACCAGAGATTGACACATCCAGCCCAAAGTGAGGTTTAATAAATACTTTCTTAGACAGCAAAGTACCATAGCATGTTTAATGCTGAAATAAATATGATAGGGATGGAAAGGGAAAGAAATGCCTCACACACAATTCTCCAGTTAGACAAAATGTAATCCTCCCGTAGAAAAATAAATAAACAGCTTTACCCTGAGAATGACTCCTTTAAGCGCTTATTCTTGCTACAAAGGTTACTTCAATTGTCAATTAACATATACTTGTATTTAGTCATGCCTATACTTTTTAGTATAAATGCATCAGTGTTTTGAGTCTGTGGCTATATATCAACATGAGCTCAAGTTTGGAGCTCAGATTCCAAAGCATGTGTCATCTGAAAAACAGGCTTTCATACAACAGAGTACCCATGAGCATAGGCTGAATCACCACTGAGGTGTGTGTGTGTGGCTATGGGTAGGGTTGATGTAGTTTTTCCATCAGGGGTAATGTAGAATTCAAACAATACTTTTTTTGTTTAGAGGTGGAGTAGTGCTGGGGTGGGTGGGTTGTGTCATGCCAGACAAGCTGCCATCAGCACACAGAGACTTTCCACTGCATGTCTGTGCTCTGCCTCTGGATGTCTGGGCCTGTCAGAGCTGTAGGACTCAGCTACACGGCATGTCTGATAGAGAGTAGGAAACCCCCAAATCATTATCTCAACACATATAATTTGCTAGTCATTGCTCCAGAACCAGACTATCACTATCTATCGGTTTGAAATAACAAGAGATCAAACATCCAGAGTGTGTGGATGCTAATGCTTTATGTTGGTTACCAAACATCAGATTAAATTATGATACATTTGCCCAAACTTCCTAGAGATGAAGTCAATTTATACAACAAACAAGATTACATAAATCTTCTTAATACATGTATTGTGAGCCAAACATGAACCAACAAAGAATAAACAAAGCTACAAAAAATACTTTATTTCTGTCCAGCTGTTTTGTAAAATCAGGATCAATTATTCATGCAGTCGCCAGTGTGGCCTGAGCTCATAAGTTGAAAATGTATCACCTCATCGATTTGTTGTGTGATAACAAACAGACAGAATATATAGGTAACAGACAAAATAAAGGAAACACTTGTGTAAGGTCTAGATTCAATCAGATCAAGCATTAATTGGCGATAGCCGACACACTCATAACTGATGTCGAAGGTGTAATTGCATTAGAACTGTCAAATCGGAGAGCAGTTACTTTTGATCATTATCAGTCGTCACCCTCACATTAGAAGTTCAAAACGAGAAAGTGTAGGCTATAGAGAATAATGAGGATTTCTATCAGCCTCATGGAGGTGTAGATTACATCTCACATTCCAGTGTTCGAACTTGTAAACAAGGCTGCATGAGATTCATCTTAATGCGACTCCGTGCAGCCAAGCTGTGGTTCCTGAGTTAATTAAGCAATTAACATCCCATCATGCTTAGGGTCATGCATAAAAATGCCTAGTTGTCCATTGTTTTGGCTACCATGACTAGAAGACGATATCTCATTGACTTTGAAAGAGGGGTCTCAAAGGAGCATTGGGAGTTTAAAGTGTGTATGTGTGTGCGTACGTATCTCAGTCACCAGATCATGCCTGAGACAGCGTTTTCCACCACTAACAACAAAACACCAAATTATGGAATGTATTGTGGGAAAATGGTGTTGCGTCCCTCCAATAGATTTCCAGACTGTAGAATCTATGTCACGGCGCCTTGAAGCTGTTCTGGTGGCTCGTGGTGGCCCAATGCCCTATCTATGTTGATGTTTCCTTTATTTTGGCAGTTACCTTTATGTTCTAATGCATAATCTGTCTGATCAAAGCTTAATGAATAACTGATATGGAAACCTATTAGGCTCAAAATAGGGATCTTAAAACAGTGATAATGAATCAATAACAAAAACTGATTTGTCACCGGATTTGTAAATTAGAAATCAATTATAAACTTCTATTTGCGTACATCTGCACACAACATATTTATTATCAGCACAATAGTGGAGAAAATACTGAATGATGGCATAGTACCTCAACTATGATATGCCAGTAAATATCACTACATGTTAAGTGCTGGCTATTGGCACTGAGGGATAAAGATGTAAGGATCCACTCAGCACCCCAAAGTCTGAGAGCCTGAAGCTATGCATAATTATTTTATGATCCAATAGGGACAGTGCAAGTCACATGAATCTGTGTCAATCTGAGCATAAGGTAGCGTAACATACAGAACTGTTGGGTAAAAACACTCATTCATCAGCAATACTAAGCTTTAGCATACTGCATGGGGAAAGAAACAGCAAAATATTTCAAAGTAGCTACATAAGTTCACATTGTAAGTGCAATAACTGTAAGTTCTTTGAACTTGAAATGGTCTAAACTTTTTTTTTAAATTGTATATTTCTAACCAAATCACAATAATAGGTTGCTGGCCTCAAGCACTGGAAATAGAAAGCAGTCCTCAAACGTCTGGTCTCCCAATGTGAAGACAATGAATTTCACATAGAAGTGCACACAACGGTATTCAACTCTAACCCTATGACGTCCGGAGCCTGCTGGTTTTCTGTTCTACCTGATAGTTAATTGCACCCACCTGGTGTCTCAGGTCTAAATCAGTCTGTGATTAGAAGGAAACAATGAAAAAAACACAGTGGAACTGGCTTCAAGGTACAGAGTTGAGTTTGAGAGCAACACGTACGTGCATATGCACACACACACACACACACACACACACACACACACATGCATGCATTCACACACGCACACACGCACACACAAAATCAAACACATATCGTTGGCTCTTTTAGTCTTTTTCAAGAGTTTCTATGGAGCATATTGAACACCAGTGCAGTCTCCAGGCATAAGAGACATAAGCTTATCATGGCAAAATGTGTAGAATTTCAGTAAATTTGCTTTAAAACTGTCAAAATATTTGGCTCTGCCCCATGACAAAATGTGAAGAATTGCATGAAATGTTTTATACATTTGCAAAAAAAAATATCCGCCATGGCTAAATGTGTAGAATTGCAAAAAAGGTACTTTAAAAATATAAAATTTTCTTTAAAATTTAACTTTAAAACTTAAAAACAAATATCTCTTAGGGCCTCCAAAAGGCTAGGGCTAGCCCTGCCCGGCATTATGTACCTGTACCTTGCAGTAAAAACGAGCTTCATATAAATACAAAATAATTACACCTTATCTGAACATCAGTCATTACTACTACACCATTGTCAGGGCAACCCTGTCTGGTGTCATAGGTCCTGTTTTGACCGAGATCCACAAATCCTCATTTTGGGGACTCTTCTTCTTCTTTTTGTCTGATATTGCTGTGTCTGAGCTGGGGCTGTCTCCGCAGCAACCAGTGGAGTTGGACCGGCGACAGCAGCAGCAGTGGCAGCACACCACCAGAGAAGTGAAGATCACCACCATAGGCAGGGCTAGCAGCACCACCAGGCAGACTGTGTTGTAGATCCCCTGGTCATGCTTGGTGGTGGCCACCTTCCACAATTCACTGAAAAAATCCAAGATGTCTTCCTTCATGGTTCACTGACAGTGTCTTAGCAACTCCTTTTAAGGGTCATCCACAATAGCGAACAAGGATAGATGATTGAACTAGTCAGCCAAGGGTGTTGCTGTACCAGGGAGGGGATTGTTTCTATGGTGATTTGACCCTGATCTAGTGCTGGTGAACTATTGATGGTGAATATACAGTAGCACATGCCAAGGCAAGGGAGGATAGAAAGACTAGAAAAATCTTTGACGCAGGGAGAATCTCTTTATCCTCCCCTCCTTCCTTGAAGACCAAATATCAATTGTTTATGAGAGATGGCCGTTTTCCTTCAGTTGCTGTAATGATTTTGATTTTTCCTTGCCGCGATGGGAAGGTCTATGGAGTCTGCCTCTCAGAGTAGTTTGTTTTTGTCCCTCTATTGGGATTTGGGGATTCCACCTCAAGTCCTCTGGAGTCTGCTGTCTGTTTTAATCCGTTCTCCTCTGGCTCTGAGAGAAGTGATGGAATGAGGACATTTTCTGCAGAGAGAAATGAGCAGAATAAGAAGAAGGCAAGCAGAATGAACTCCAGTCCCCCTGGTGCCTCTTCACTCTCCCCCCCTCTTCCCTCGACCTGCTCAAGTATCTTATTCAGCTTTACTTTCATTAAAGTTGGAGGAGAAAGTCATGACTCTGGCTGCCTGATTGCACCATAGAGGGGTCCACTCGTTCTGGACTCATTTAAATGTACCGGCTAATGGAGCTCTGAGGGGATTAGCAATGATGGACAGAACCTAGATTTGATGGTTTTGACTTAAACATTAACTGATTGTAGCATTCCACTGCACCTTGGATGAATGGTAACCTTTATGGCTAGCCAGGAGGTCAAACGGTAACTGTCAAGTTTATAGGTTTATGGTGACTAGGATTATGGAATGTTGGCTTTTTCCTCTGTGCTCTATTGCCTGCTCCACATTCCAGCCAAATGTGTCTGGTTGCAACTGAACTGCAAAAAGGTTGTGCATTGTGTTATTTGTCTCACAGCCCATGTGTGAAATTGGTTTACTTCACTTCCTTCCTGCCATACCTCAACAGGAAACGGTGTGCTGCTGCTACTTTGCAGAATTGAAATGAGATGACTGGAAGAAATGAGTAACAACATGATTCGTAGGCATTGCCTAGCAAGGTGTGAGAATAATTTTCCTCCCCAAAGTTGAAAATGGTCACAGGTCTTTTGTAGTGCACTCCACATTAACTTACAGAGGCTGTGAAGACCTTGGAGAGTAGTTTTCACACAGAGAATTTAGAAAACTAATTAAATTAAAATAATTAATTAAATCTCAATGCTTTTAAGGGGGAGAAAATATATCAACATCTTATACTTTACCCAATTTCATCTAGCATGACATCAGACTATCTACATTGTACTCTGGCCAGGCTGTAGAATCTATGTAAAATAACAATAATGTAACATAATTACATATAATTGCCTTGGCCTAGGATCAGCGGTAAACAGTAAGACACTTTCAGTGGAAACACAATGCCAGGATTGAGCAGAAACTGTTATGACTGCATCAGTAAGCTACAGCTATTTAGGACGCTTGAGACCCTGCTCTGCCCAACCTAAACGCCTGAATGACAGAAGGCAACACAGGAATCTTTAATGAAGGGCCCAGGGCATAATCTTTTGCAACACCGTTCTGACTTGTCAACACAAACTTAGAAGAAATGTCTGATTTGACATTTCTATCCTCTTGTTAATGTGAGACAATCAACATTATTTTGCAGGGATAGTCAGTAGGTTAGAGACGGCGAAAGTGATGCATTACAGTATATCCAATTCACATCTTTACTCAAAATCGCAGTGTCATGGTAAGAAACACAAGATTGCATCTTTTTTATGGGAACAGTTGGAACAGTGAAGAGACACAAACACAGGCACAGACACATGCATAAACACACACGATAACATGGATTTTGTGTTGTAGATATGTGGTAGTAGAGTAGTGGTCTGAGGGCACACACTTATTATGTTGTGAATATATTGTAATGTTTTTAAAATTGTAGAACTGCTTTAATTTAGCTGAACCCCAGGAAGAGTAGATGGTGTCTTGGCAGCAGCTAATGATTCATAATAAATACGAAATACGAACATGATCATATCGCCTCACAGTATAAGACAGTACATTGTCTTAATATGTTACAGCTCATGCTGAAAGGTAACCTTGAGTCAGAGTTAGTGAAATAATCTAAGCAGTGGAGGGACAGGGCATGACAAGATCTTATGGGGAACCTTAGGTTTGAACCATCACCAAAATGGCACAGGTCATAGACACATTGTGCAAAGGCTCAACACCCAATGCTATATTTAAGATTAGGTTTACATTAGTGACTGAACAGCAACGTATCATCTGGTGCGTCACAGTACCTGTTGATCAAATTTAATAACATTTTATTTGTCACATGCTTCGTAAACAATAGGTGTTGACTAACAGTGAACTTCTTATTTATGGGCCCTTCCCAAAAATGCAGAGAGAATTGTTTTTTTGTTTATAGAAAAGGAATAACACATAATAATAAATGCACAATGAGTAACGATAACTTGGCTATACACACAAGGTACCAGTACTGAGTCCATGTGCAGGGGTACGAGGTAAATGAGGTAGTTATGTACATATACGTATCTAGGACTAAAGACCAAGGAGGGGTGATGGAGGGGACTTTCCAAAACAACAGACTTCCAGTTCACACATAGTATTATAAGTATATTCATTGACTCTTGAGCCACAGGTACTCAACCAAATAAGATTAAGAGCTGTCAAGATCTTGTGAAATGTAAACCTTACCGGCAAACACTTTAGAAGTCCAGGCCAGTAAAGCTCCTCTTCCTCGTCTCCCCTTCCTTGTATATCCTTTTCAATATCTGATGATATACTCTAAGCTCTCAATTTTGCCCCACACTTGGTCTGTATTGAATTGCTCTCTTTCTGCCTCTCTCTCTCTCTCTCTCTCTCTCTCTCTCTCCCTCTCCCTCTCCCTCTCCCTCTCCCTCTCTCTCCCTCTCTCTCTCTCTCTCACTCTCTCTCTCTACCTCCCTGTGTGTGTCACTCTCTCAGGGCAGCGTCACTTCTCCCTGCCCTGCCCACCCTGTGTAAGAAATGGCCCTCTGTCTGTGCTAACGCTCCCTTCTTGTGTTTACTTTATACACCCAAGTTCCCAGTGATGTCAGAGAGAGAGAGAGAGAGAGAGAGAGAGAGAGAGAGAGAGAGAGAGAGAGAGAGAGAGAGAGAGAGAGAGAGAGAGAGAGAGAGAGAGAGAGAGAGAGAGAGAGAGAGAGAGAGAGAGACAGAGAGAGAGAGACTCTGAGAGTCCTGCTGCTCATAATTCATTTGATTTGTCTGCATTTTTTCAACAGTTTTTCAAAAGAGCTGCTGACTTTAAAGTGTTTGAACACTGTACCAGAACATAATTATGAAAGGTTGTCTAAAAATAACCAAAACCAACATCAACCTTTTCAGCCACACCTTGCTGACTTTAATTGGAGAGAGGAAATGAAAGTGTGTGTGTGTGTGCATGCTTGTGTGTGTGTCCTGTATGCTCAGGGTGTGGACCGAGCAGGGGATCAGGTGAAGCAGAGAGAGAGATGAACTGATGTGTGACTGCTCTGTGAGGAGAATAGACCTCATCCATGCCTATAGCAAACAGCAGGCACTTACTGGTAAGA
The DNA here is from genome assembly GCA_023634145.1 of Thymallus thymallus. NCBI lineage: Eukaryota > Metazoa > Chordata > Actinopteri > Salmoniformes > Salmonidae > Thymallus > Thymallus thymallus. The sequence continues at coordinate 21,383,684 of CM042382.1, read as the reverse complement.
GACTGTCATATGCCACAACATACAGTGCACACTTTGACTCTCTCTCCTGTACTGTTATTCACAGAGAGAGATGAGGAACAGGAGGGAAATAACCCACTGAAAGGGGGGTCATTATTATTTCAACCTCGTACTGATCCTTGAATATGCTGGCCATACGAGTATCTGTCTTTCATGACCATATTTTAAGTGGAGTTTAATGTGAGAAGCTACACCCAGTTCCCTGTCGGTCGGCTAGATAGATAGATAGATAGATAGATAGATAGATAGATAGATAGATAGATAGATAGATAGATAGATAGATAGATAGATAGATAGATAGATAGATAGATAGATAGATAGATAGATAGATAGATAGATAGATAGATAGATAGATAGATAGATAGATAGATAGATAGATAGATAGATAGATAGATAGATACTTTATTGATTCCTGAGGGGAAATTTCATTGCCAACAGCTACGAAAAAACACATGGTAGGTGCAAAACGAAATACACAAAATGACAGATACACGATACATGATACGTAGTGCGGCAGTATGTAAAAGTATAAAAATACAAGAAATCTGGAGTGCAAAAAACTATAAAAAGACATTGCATAGTATGGGTGGATGGCTGAATATGTACACTATACATTGTTAGAGAGTGTTAGGTGAAATAAAAAATTATAAAAATATTGCAAGTTGAAATATATAATAAGGAATATTTGCATGGTTAACTATACTATACAGGTCGATGGCAGAGAAATACTTAAATAACCGAATGTGCGTATGATATAAGTGAGGGTAATAATAGTTTACTTAACACGTAAGTGAATATTTAGCATGGTTAAATTAACTGTACAGGTAAATGTACAGTTAAATGTACAGGTAAGTATTTATTTGCATGGTTACATTAACTGTACAGGTAAATGACAGGAAGAGATACTTATATAGCTAAATGTGCGTATGATATAATTTAGGGTATATAGTTGAAATAGTTGGATAGCACCACCACATTCAATGCTTAAAACTTTGATCCCCTATATGTGCTAATAAATCAACCTAGTATGTCTCCTAATCTTTTTAGATATTTAGGGACAGGCTAGATATTGCACTGCATAACTGCATTAGGGGGCCTTAGAAATGTTACGCTGCACAGTTTATGAGCTTGTCAGCTAATGAAAAGTAAACCAGGAGGACGACTCTATTGGAATCTGACAGGATGCCAAAAATGGGCTAGGCCGTTCCGCTGCTAACCAGTCCCAAAAGTAAAGCAGGCCATGAGTCACTCCTGTAAAATGTTTCGGCCCAGTTCTATGAAAACAGGAGGAGGGATCTGAGGAGCACACAAAGTGGAGTTGATGGGGATTCTTCTTTATATGGAAGTACATCTCCCCCTTTTCCAGTAATGGCTTTGTAAAAAAGTAGTTATTTGCTCTGATGTAAACAAAGGCCTTGTTTAGGTACTTTCCAATCCACTTTTTGACTGACTGGTCCGATATACAGCTTGTGTTAATGCCACTGGATCAAATTGATTTGACTATGTCTATGATATCAGATTTATGTTGAAGAGATGATTGATTTTGAAAGTACATCAATAAGTAACCAATCAATTCCAGGCCAAAGGTCATGGCACATTTGACCACATGATATACTGGACACACTGTATGAACCGGTTGGTTATTCCCAAATGACTCTCGTCTTCCATCCCCTTATTCAAGTATTTTAATTGGGCAGAATTGAGAATGAACCTTGTGAACCTGTTCAAACATGGATTAAGAGACCATACCAATGTTTTGAATTGTTATTCTCAGTTGTTCACTACTAGGGTATACTGCCTGGTACATACAGTGCAGTAAATCAGTCAACATCTATAGTATAAATAGAAGTGTCAGATTGGCAGTTTCAGGAGGAAAGCAGCAAGACCGAGTCATGAACTTGTGTAGTTATGAGATTACTTAGAACACTGTGAACAGACTTCCTGTTTGTCTGTTGCATTTCTCAATATGTTACCCAGTGTCACTATGTGGACTGTACACAAAGAGGGAGAAATGCCCTTTCTGTATCTAGTTACTGTATCTACATTAGTGTATTCACAATGACCTGCAAGCTCAATGTGTACTGAACAAAAATATGAATGCAACACGCACCATTTTCAAAGATTTTGATGTGTTACAGTTCAGGAAATCAGTAAATTGAAATAAATAAATTAACTGGGCAGGGGTGCAGCCATGGGTGGGCCTAGGAGGGTATAGGCCCACCCACCTGGCAGCCAGGCCCAGCCAATCAGAATTAGTTTTAACCCACAAAGGGCTTTATTACAGACAGAAATACTCCTCAGCATTCAATTCTCCGGCAACAGGAATGTCCAACAGCTCTGTTGGACATTCCTGCAGTCAGTCAGCATGCCAATTGCATGCTCCCTCAAAACTTGAGACATCTGTGGCATTGTGTTGTGAAACAAAACTAAGCTTTTTGTGCATATGGAAAATGTCTGGGATTTTTTATTTCCTGAAACATGGGCCCAACACTTTACATGTTGCGTTTATATTTTTGTTCAGTGTAATTTGGAGAAAACACCTTTTGTGTTCATTTTATGTCCAATAAACAAAATCCAGTCTCAATTTATACAATTATGGTCATATATCAACCTAAGTGAGACATGAAACACTTTATTTCTTCTTCATTTGAGAAGCTTGGTTAATCTCATATCTCTTTTGTATTATGAATGCCACTTTTTCAAGTAACTGACATTAATCAATGTCTTACATTAAAGTAGGTACTTAGTCATCATTATATGCAACTCAACTAAGCAATCATTTAATTGCTTGTAATAATCTATACAGTTCCCATAAGGAAACCTGCCACAACATTTCTAACTGGATGTTTTCTACATTTGTAATTCAGGCAGCTGTGGGATCTTATGATTAGAAGCACATTTACCCCCTTGTCTTAAAGGACAGACACATTGTAGAGAGTTTCCCACCAGGCAGTGGGTTGACCTCATGTTCGTTCTTGGCCTAAAATACTTCATAAGACAAACATAACAAATATGAGCTATTGCTCCGAGCTAGTCTAGAGTCTAGAGGCACATGCTACACAGCATGATTTAGATTATGATTCAATCATCAATGTAAAAATTAATTAAAGGAGGAATATCAAGAATGGAAGAAGTGCAGTAGCTGACTTTTTCCATGTCGGTCCATTAGACTATCTTCACCGAATTTCACAAATGACATTATGCAATAGAGTGCTTAGGGTCTGTGCTGACCAACTGTGTGAAATACTCCAGCGCCTCAACCTTAGCCTGAGCCTGTGCTGTGGAAAACATCCTGCCTGGTCCCAGTGCCAAAGAAAAAAGGGCCAGAGCCGACTCTACTTTCTGAGGAGGCTTAGGTTCTTCAACGTGTGCAGTAAACTACATTTATCTGTAATTAAACCCTGTACTAAGGACTATATTTTAAGGGAATTATTATTATTACCCTAAATCATATCATACGCACATTTAGCTGTTTAATTATCTCTTCCTGTCATTTACCTGTAGTTAATGTAACCACGCAAATATTCACTTACGTGTTCATTTAACCAGAATGTATATTAAGTAAACTATTATTACCCTTATATCATAAGCACATTTAGCTATTTAAGTATTTCTCTGCCATCGACCTGTATAGGATAGTTAATCATACAAATATTCCTTATTTATCTATATCAACTTGCAATATTTTTTATAATTTTTTCACCTAACACTCTGTAACAATGTATAGTGTACATATTCAGCCATTCACCCATACTATGCAATGCCTTTTTATAGCTTTTTGCACTCCAGACTTTTTTTCATACTGCCGCGCGTATGTATCTGTCTGTTGTATATTTCGATAAAGTATCAATAAAGTATCTATCTATCTATCTATCTATCTATCTATCTATCTATCTATCTATCTATCTATCTATCTATCTATCTATCTATCTATCTATCTATCTATCTATCTATCTATCTATCTATCTATCTATCTATCTATCTATCTATCTATCTATCTATCTATCTATCTATCTATCTATGATTATTCACAGTTAACGGTTTATACACACTTCTCCATTACTTTTAATAAAAACATTTCATGATTATTATTATAGCCTACATGCATTATTGACACTGTAAAGTTGCTGTGTCTGATCCCATGTAGACCTACCACCTCCTGCCGTTGTGCCCTTTATCAAGGCACTTAGTCCCCCACATAGAACTGCACTGTTAGTCACATGTTAACATGTGGTCAACCCTCCATCTGGAGAGCTCCTTGGTGTGCAGGCTTGGCTTTTTCAACATTACAACCAAATACTTTTGTCTTTATTAAATTATTCCCTCATTGGGCGATAAGGCCTGGCTCGCAGTCGGGATTCCAACTCATACCAAAGGTGTTCAATGGGATTGAGGTCAGGGCTCTGTGCCGGCCAGTCAAGATCTTCCATACCAATCTTGACAAACCATTCCTGTATGGATCTCGCTTTGTGCATGGGGGCATTGTCATGCTGAAACAGTAAAGGGCCCTCCCCAAACTGTTGCCACAAAGTTGGAAGCACAGAATCGTCTAGAATGTCATTGCATGCTGTAGCTTTCTCCTGGCATCCGCCAAACCCAGATTAGTCCGTTGGACTGCTAGATGGTGAAGCGTGATTCATCATTTCAGAGAATGTGTTTCCACTGCTCCAGCTCCTGTTTCCACTGAGTCCAATGGCTGCGAGCTTTACACCACTCCAGCCTACGATTGGCATTGTGCATTGTCCTATGACGGTGCCACGTTGAAAGTCAGTGAGCTCTTAAGCAAGGCCATGCTACTGCCAACTTTTGTCTATGGAGATTGCATGGCTGTGTGCTGGATTTTATACACCTGTCAGCAACGGGTGTGGCTGAAATAGCCGAATCCACTCATTTGAAGGGGTGTTCACATACTTTTGTATATATTGTGTATAAGGCTCAAATATTCATGTTTCAGGGGAGATCTATGCACAGCAAGTTATTTGTCAATCAGGCTATTCTTTGAATATTTTGAACGTTGTCGCAATTGTACATGGCTACTGTTTAACAGAGGGGAATCCCAGCTTTCCAACGCTGTAGATTTATTTACGCTCTACAGAGCTGGTGGAAAGGCAACAATGAAATTAATGCTTAGTTAGCTACAGTTAACTAGCTGTGAAGTCATGTTTTGAATTGGTGATCTAGTTAGTCTGTTATTATGTTGTACCTGCTGCTGAAACATTGCGCTCTCTCGTCGGGCCACTCACACTGGCACACATGCAGCACCTCAGTCATGCACTGAAGGGTCATTCCAATAATGGCTGATATGTTGTTTTTTAATGGAGTGATCATATTTAAAAGTGTGCTTTCATGAATTACATTAAGTAATTTCCATGACTTCTCGTGACCTTACAAACCCTCATTTGACAACTTAGAACAGAGCATCATGCCACTCAGGCTGGTACATTTTAAATCTGCACAATCTCGAACAGCCAACTGTCACTCATAAATTCACAGACTTGCAGCAAATAAACTTGAACAAAGTGTAATCAGGAAATGAATGCCCACTCTCCATTGTTATTCAATGAAGATCCCGCCTTCATTCCGCTTTGATTAACCTTTTTTGCCTTATCTTTTCTCTTAATGTTTCTTAACTTTAAGTCAGTTGCACAAAAGATTTTAAGGTAAATTTCCCCCTTAAATAAAGTGAAAAAGTTATGGGTGCCCATGAGGTCCCTTAAGTGCTTCATTCAGTATGGATATCAATGTAAACAACATTTGTGAGATGAATGTTGCCCTGGTGGCAAAAGGAAAGTATCAACCTTTACTTTTACTATGTTACGTCAAGTCTATGAGATCAGGCTGATCAACCAGCTAGCTAGCTACATAGCTAAACATTGGAAGGTGCACAATCCATGGCTGTAAGTTACCTTGACATGCTAGAAAGATATAGAGAAAGAAACTTGTTTCATTATCTTATGAATTAATTTGCTTCTCCTGTCTTGAATGTAGAAGTTCTATTTTACGATCTCCCAAAATAAATGAGGTTCAGTCAGTAAATCAGGTTGTCTCCATGGTAACCAGCGATTATTTATGTTGTACATGTTTTTTATTTTTTATTTCACCTTTATTTAACCAGGTAGGTCAGTTGAGAACAAGTTCTCATTTGCAACTGCGACCTGGCCAAGACAAAGCAAAGCAGTGCGACAAAAAAACAACATAGAGTTACACATGAGAATAAACAAACGTACAGTCAATAACACAATAGAAGATCTATATACAGAGTGCAAATGTAGTGCAAAATACAGTAGGGTTAGGAAGATAGGACAATAAATAGGCCATAGTGGTGAGATAAATTACAGATTAGCATTAACACTGGAATGATGGATGTGCATATTATGATATGCACATCCATGAAAATTAGCGAAAATAATAAAATAAATATGGGGATGAGGTAGTAGGGTGGGCTATTTACAGAAGGGCTATATACAGGTGCAGTGATCGATAAGCAGCTTTGACAGCTGATGCTTAAAGTTAGTGAGGGAGATAGGAACATCTAGCTTCAAGGATTTTTGCAATTCGTTCCAGTCATTGGCAGCAGAGAACTGGAAGGAATGGCGGCCAAAGGAGGTGTTGGCTTTGGGGGTGACCAGTGAGATATACCTGCTTGAGCGCATGCTACGGGTGGGTGTTGCTATGGTGACCAGCGAGCTGAGATAGAGCGGGGATTTACCTAATAAAGACTTATAGATGACCTGGAGCCAGTGGGTTTGTCGACGAATATGTAATGAGGGCCAGCCAACGAGAGCATACAGGTCGCAGTGGTGGGTAGTATATGGGGCTTTGGTAACAAAACGGATGGCACTGTGATAGATTACATCCAATTTGCTGAGCAGAGTGTTGGAGGCTATTTTGTAAATGACATCGCCAAAGTCAGTTTTACAAGGGCATGTTTGGCAGCATGAGTGAAGGAGGCTTTGTTGCGAAATTGGAAGCCGATTCTAGATTTAATTTTGGATTGGAGATGGTTAATGTGAGTCTGGAAGTTGAGTTTACAGTCTAACCAGTAGTGTATTTGTCACATGCTTATTAAACAACAGGTGTAAACTAACATTGAAATGGGCCCTTCTGAACAATGCAAAGAGAAAGCCCCTTAAGTATTCCCAATGTTTCCTAATGTTTGAGGGTCTCTAATGCCCTTAAACAATTCCTTTAGGTAAGGGATTAAGGTAAATTCTTAAGGGAAACACTTAAGATGTTTTATGCAACCGGGCCCAGAGCCCTGAGGCAGAACGATGAAGTGGGCTGGAGACTTCACATTCACCAGGAAGTGCTTGCTTGGACTCCCTCCAGAAAGGCAGAGAGAGATCATCCAATCATAAATCAGAATTAAGGTCTCCAGGACAAAACATGACTTCGTCTGAGGCTGAAGAAGCAAAGCATTAAGAAGTCCACAGCCTTAAGAGGCACTCTTGTGATTGTGTACAGTGTACGCGTGACATGTTAAAAAATGGGACAAAAGGGAAGGGTTCAAATAGACCCATGGATGGAAGGAGGAAAGGATTTCTACACAGATGATGCCTGTGAGCATCAATTCTAACATGGCTGGGAAGTTCACAAAAGATTGTACTTTTCAGAGTAGTTCTTTACCTTCTGGCCATGTTGTCTTATACACAGATGCTCTCTGTCCTGTGTTATCCCTCCAACGTCACCCACCCTCTGCATGCCATGGTTATGACGCAGAGGAGCACTTTCAGTCACAGACTGATCCCACTATGGTGTGCCAGAGAGCACTACAGGAGGTCCTTCCTGCCGGCGGCTATTAGACTATTTAATGTCTCACCGGGGTGCCGTGCCGTCGGCAACATAGACCTGGAACTGTTGGGGTGTTAGGACCTAGTTTAACAATTATGCATCCATCCGTGAGTAACTCTGGTCTGTAATCACTCATTCACTCAGGACTTATCTATTCATTCAGGTCTGTATAAACATATTCATGTACAGTTGTTATATCATATCACGTGCAATATTGTAAGTAATTCTTGGACTAAACTTACGTAGTCATTCACTCAGGAATGCATATTAGTATCCTGTCAGTTGTATCTTTTTTCATTGCTCTTAGTATATCAATACGTGCATTTATCTGTAACTAAACCCTGCACTAAGGACTGTATTTTAACGGAATTACTATTATATCATACACACATTTAGCTATTTAAGTAATTCTTCCTGTCATTTACCTCTACAGTTAATGTAACCATGCAAATATTCACTTACGTGTACATTTAACTGTATATTTACCTGTACAGTTAATTTAACCATGCAAAATATTCACTTACCTGTTCATTTAACCAGACTGTATATTAAGTCAACTATTATTACCCTCACTTATATCATATGCACTTTTAGCTATTTAAGTATTTCTCTGCCATCGACCTGTATAGTATAGTAAACCATGCAAATACTCCTTATTTATCTATATCAACTTGCAATATTTTTTATCATTTTTTATTTTTTCACCTTTTGTGTATTTTCATTCTGGCATTTTGCACCTAACCTGTGTTTTTTCGTAGCTGCTTGACAAAGAAATTTCCCCTCGGGGATCAATAAAGTATCTATCTATCTATCTATCTATCTATCTATCTATCTATCTATCTATCTATCTATCTATCTATCTATCTATCTATCTATCTATCTATCTGATGGGACTCAACATTAAAGAAATGTTGCTTTGTAAGCATGTCGCCACATGCAAGTCTTTCATAGTCCTCTTTATTAACATATGAAGACCACATGAAGACATACTGTAGTTTGCCTTTAATCATGGCCATTTGCTATTGATGAGCCTTCAGTCATTTGCTGGTAGAGTTGCAAAAATCTGGTAACTTTGGCAAAAATCTGTCACGATCGCTATGAAACAGGACCTGAGGCGCAGAGCTGTAGTGCGAAGACATTCCTTTATTCCAGTAATAATAATCCTAAAACTGAACAAAGGAGAGACCGCGACCATGCACTGCCGTGAAAACAAAAGGAACACACAAAAACCCACAAACACAGGTGGAACAACTAAACTTAAATAGGCTCCCCAATTAGAGGCAATGCGGTGAGGCTGCCTCTAATTGGGGACCAATTCCAACACAAGCATAGAGAATTCCAGAGAGGTCTCTGGACACTAAACCTGGAAAAACATAAAGGTTTCCAGAGACCTCTCTGAACATAAATCCTTACAAAATCCTCCAACTGAAATGTCTGGGAATTTTGAGAAACCTCTGGTCAAAACACCTGTTCAGTACATGACCAACTAGTCTACATTCTCACGGTCAGGTCACACTCCTCGCTGACTACAGCTTCTCCTTAATAGCGGAATAGAGAAAGCAATGTGGTCTCACTGTGGTTGTTGACTTAAGTATCAACTATCTGGGTCAGCAGCTTTGACATTTACTGCCTGTGTTAAACCACAGTTATAGGACTATTTATGTATTTTAGACTCTCCTCTCTCCACTGTGCAGAGAGCGTGCAACATCCAAAAAGCACAGTTGTCAGAGCAGATGATCATCGGGACTGAGCCTTATTGGGTCAACTATTACTAATGACACTCAAATCAAGTACTACAGTACATTGGGATACAGAAAAGAAAAGATATAGACTCTGACTTAAATTAACTGTAATACTACAGATTTTTTATGTAAATCCATACATATTGGCTAAGTGTAATACAGTATGTCCCCACGTCACAAGATGTTTCCTACTACATACAGTCCAATCAAAGGTTCATGACTACAACTCCATGTGATCAGTTCAATTAATGACATCATAAACGTTACTAGATCACTGAGTAAATCATGCCTTACTAGAAGAGAAAAGGTAAGAGAGAGACAGACATATTCTTACCTATTATTTGCCTGCCTCCAATGGAGTTGTCACTAGTATTCTTCATGCCCTGCAGATATTCATGTTGAGTACCCCCACTGGCTTACTAATGTTAGCTAAGTCAGAAGTATCAATGCTGTGCATTAATCAATTTCCGTCCCTCAATTCTCAATTAAGCCAACGTGTTTACGGCACTATTACCCAGTCCAACGGGGAGCAGCACCACCTCCTATTCACTTGTCAGCCCCAATTTGCTTCCAAGGTTCAGTGAGTTGTGAAGCCAATTCAAGCCGCTCAGCCAGGCTTGGGGCTGGTTTTACAGTGCCGCCTTTCATCACATTCAACCAAGTGATCTGTGAAATGACTGGACGGCTGGAAGAGGGGTGAAGGGACCTCAGGACCCATTAATGGTTGGCATCTTTATACAGTATGTGTGAGACAATTGAGTAGTTAAGCAGGAGTACACGTGTTATTATCAGCACATAAGAATACCTATTCTGGTGTTACACTCAAGCTCGCAACAGACAGCAGACATCCAGTCGTTAATGAAGTTTACCCAATGTTACTGTTTGTTATAGGGTCAAGTTCATAATTTTTTACCACAGTATATTGCAATATCTTGTGACAATCTGGTTGTCATATAGCAGTCAGTGACCTTTGCTTTGATTAAGGCAGAAATAATGATGTTTTTCAAAAGCAGCGCTATCCATGTTATATTTGGATAAGGACAGAATATAATAGGCATGGCTTGGGCCTAATATTTTAATATTTATAATTCACACAGTATTGTGCTGTCCTGTTTAAAGTACTTCATGCAGTAATTGTGTTCATTATTTAGTGGACCGTTTCTGCTTGCTAGATATTTTTATTTAATTAATGACTAATTAGAACATACCATTATTATATGCCAACAAAGTATTTATCCGTAAGTGTTGTTGCCTGCATTTATGAATATCAGCATGCTCTCAAATACAGAACTGTATAGTGTTCAACATTATACAATTCTGCAGTGGATACTGCATTGTGTGTGTTTAAGCATGATCCTATGCAAATGGTCATGATGCAATCCTCTGTATACATTATGCTGTAGCAGGATGTACTGTAGTAGACAACTGTGCTATTGTATATGCTAAAGAATGATATCCAAGTTGTCTGTGTCTTTGTCAGGCTCCGAGGCTGTGACCCAAATGGTACCTTATTCACTATGTAATGCACTACTTTTGATCAGCTCTTTATGGGCGCTGCTCAAAAATAGTGCACTATATGTTGAATAGGGTGCCATATTTGGACACAGGCTCCGACTCTGTGGGTCAGTTAGCGTCAAATTTGATGGCAGCCCCTTTGCTGCAGCCACCACAGAGAACTCCATCACCACCACAACACACTATACGTGTGAGTTACTGAGAAGACATTCTTTGTAAAAAAAAATAGGCCAAGAGATAAGAAGAGTATTGAATCATATTCCAGATTGGTGTGAGTGAAATTATTGTTGGATTATTTTAATTTATAAAGCATGTGAAATTCAGTTCAGACAAAAAAGGACATTTGAAACAAGAACTGCACTTGTAAACAGCAAAATTGACAATTGGAATATTTTATTAATATGTAGAAAATGTATTAAAAAAGGAACTATACAGTACATGTTTTAAGTTAAACTAGAACTAATCTCATATGTAATATCCAGGATTATCCAACACAATCCAGATACTCATCAAGGGAGCTTTTCCACGGTCCCAACCTTCCTTCACATTCTTCATGGCAAATAATAGAAATAGCATATAACTCGGATCTTAATCCAAACAGGTAAAGTACACATTTCAACAATCCTTGTGACTATTTCTCAACTAAATTATCATCAACTGACAAATTAATTACATAGCTGTGTCTAGTAGTCATAAATACGATGAAATAAATAAAGGACAGGAAAGGATTCCTCACATGAACTATGCCTGATTAAATCACACAACAGAGGAACAGATTGTGAGTTTGAGTTGTGATCCAGTGCGAGTTGTTGTTCCAGTACATTGTGAAGCCGTGATTGGTAGAGTAATGGGGGGGAAGATGGACAATTCTGAAGCAGTAGATGAGCTTTTACCATCTGCTATGCAAATGAATAATAGAGTGAAGTCTGTCCTCAACATTGTTGGATAAATGCAGTCTTTTAATTACACTCCCCTCCTCACACAGAAAAATCTTCAAACCTTCTCTTAGATTTAAATACAAAGATCTGCGCGCTGTGCACCAGATAAAACAGAGAGACACTAACAGTATCTCATCTGTTCAAATAGAAGAGCAGACCACATGTTAATTTGGCCTCTGGCTATAGCGTTCGAAAACATGGCTGTCCCAAATGGCGCCCTATTTCCTATTTAGTGCACTACGTTTGACCAGGGCCATAGGGCTTTGGACAAAAGTAGTGCACAAAATAGGGAATAGGGTTCCATATGGTATGCAGCCCAAATTCGACTATTTATCTGATCCTCCTACTTTAGCTCCTGGGTGTAACAGCAATGTTAGTCCTACAGCATATCAATTAGTTAAATGTATAATTCGGATTTAAAAAAAATGTATGTAGGCTATTTCATGTTTGATCATTTACTTATCTAATATGAGTGGCATGGGACATATTCATGTTCAAGCACTTATTATTCTAGGACAATGTAATCATTTTAAAGTGATGGCATAATTCACCCATAATCTGCATGATTTTTGTACAGCCATGCAATTGTCCCTTAGTTCATTTACATATGGACTGTGATGAACTGTGATTAGAGCATTACAGTATTTTCTTTGAGGTTGAACTGCAGTTCTATTATGTCAAAATCTGTTTCTACCCATGGATCTATGAGGCATCAGAACCATAGAAACAGAATCACAGTGGTCTGTGTTATTCTAGTTATTCTATAATCAGAACTATACATTCACCCTCCTTCAAGTGATGGCATGGGAGCAATAGTAGGTGGTGGTGGCTATAAGGGGCCATACTGTTTAGTAGGTGGTGGTGGCTATAAGGGGCCATACTGTTTAGTAGGTGGTGGTGGCTATAAGGGGCCATACTGTTTAGTAGGTGGTGGTGGCTATAAGGGGCCATGCTGTTTAGTAGATGGTGGTGGCTATAAGGGGCCATACTGTTTAGTAGGTGGTGGTGGCTATAAGGGGCCATACTGTTTAGTAGGTGGTGGTGGCTATAAGGGGCCATACTGTTTAGTAGGTGGTGGTGGCTATAAGGGGCCATACTGTTTAGTAGGTGGTGGTGGCTATAAGGGGCCATACTGTTTAGTAGGTGGTGGTGGCTATAAGGGGCCATACTGTTTAGTAGGTGGTGGTGGCTATAAGGGGCCATGCTGTTTAGTAGGTGGTGGTGGCTATAAGGGGCCATACTGTTTAGTAGGTGGTGGTGGCTATAAGGGGCCATACTGTTTAGTAGGTGGTGGTGGCTATAAGGGGCCATACTGTTTAGTAGGTGGTGGTGGCTATAAGGGGCCATACTGTTTAGTAGGTGGTGGTGGCTATAAGGGGCCATGCTGTTTAGTAGGTGGTGGTGGCTATAAGGGGCCATACTGTTTAGTAGGTGGTGGTGGCTATAAGGGGCCATGCTGTTTAGTAGGTGGTGGTGGCTATAAGGGGCCATACTGTTTAGTAGGTGGTGGTGGCTATAAGGGGCCATACTGTTTAGTAGATGGTGGTGGCTATAAGGGGCCATGCTGTTTAGTAGGTGGTGGTGGCTATAAGGGGCCATACTGTTTAGTAGGTGGTGGTGGCTATAAGGGGCCATACTGTTTAGTAGGTGGTGGTGGCTATAAGGGGCCATGCTGTTTAGTAGGTGGTGGTGGCTATAAGGGGCCATACTGTTTAGTAGGTGGTGGTGGCTATAAGGGGCCATGCTGTTTAGTAGGTGGTGGTGGCTATAAGGGGCCATACTGTTTAGTAGGTGGTGGTGGCTATAAGGGGCCATACTGTTTAGTAGGTGGTGGTGGCTATAAGGGGCCATACTGTTTAGTAGGTGGTGGTGGCTATAAGGGGCCATACTGTTTAGTAGGTGGTGGTGGCTATAAGGGGCCATACTGTTTAGTAGGTGGTGGTGGCTATAAGGGGCCATACTGTTTAGTAGATGGTGGTGGCTATAAGGGGCCATACTGTTTAGTAGGTGGTGGTGGCTATAAGGGGCCATACTGTTTAGTAGGTGGTGGTGGCTATAAGGGGCCATACTGTTTAGTAGGTGGTGGTGGCTATAAGGGGCCATACTGTTTAGTAGGTGGTGGTGGCTATAAGGGGCCATGCTGTTTAGTAGGTGGTGGTGGCTATAAGGGACCATACTGTTTAGTAGGTGGTGGTGGCTATAAGGGGCCATACTGTTTAGTAGGTGGTGGTGGCTATAAGGGGCCATGCTGTTTAGTAGGTGGTGGTGGCTATAAGGGACCATACTGTTTAGTAGGTGGTGGTGGCTATAAGGGGCCATGCTGTTTAGTAGGTGGTGGTGGCTATAAGGGGCCATACTGTTTCCCCCCAAACGTAAGTATTAGTCACATTATTCAACATATTATTCTGCTTTAGCGATGTCTGGTGGAGGTCTGACGACACCTGGGAGAGGTATACTTGATCTACATGACTCGGTTTTCACAGCTTATGGAGTTAGTAACAGCATTTCATATACTCCTGTGACATATGTGTAACGTATTGTCTACAGTAGTCCTGAAGTGCAAAGGCATGAAAAACAACTTTATATTCAGCATATTGAGACTCTATTATCTTTCCTACTGGCAACACATTTTCTTCTGTGAAGAGTTTATCTCGCTTTTATTTCCCTCAGTATTACTCGATCTGTTTATTGTACTTTAGCACTCAGCATTTTTGCAGCCATCATTGATTACATGCATTTGTATTTGAGGTTCCCTCAGTAGTTAGATGTGCTATTACATCACACACCAATGGAAACCTCTTAACGCGCTAATACCTTTCATTCAAAATTCAAGTCGAATTTTTTACACATTCTCTCTTTTGCTCCCCTGAACCAACATCAAAGCAGGTAAGGGGATTTAGTCACTCCAATTGAAATATAACTTTACCAGCTCTGACTTCAACTTGAATTCTTGGCAGAGATTCTGGGGGTTACTGACAAGCTTAACTTTTGTGCAAGTCGCACACAACCCTGCCAAGCCAGGGGTGTGAAGGAAAAGGCTACGACTTCCAAAAAGGAATCATAACATAAATAAGAAATACAGTATCCTGTAGCTTGGAATAGGCCTTCTGGATATTCTTATCAGAACACCTCACCTAACCAAACGTGTTTGTGGACAATAACACTGTACAATTCTGATTGACTGACAATTATAAATTCTGAAATTCTGAAAGACAGCATTCAGGTTAGATTTTGGGCACCTTTTGTTACATACAGTACCTTCCATCTGTTATCTACAGAGCTTCATCATTCTGCACTGAGACATAGTTAGTCTATGTAGTTAATAAATAAATACACATCCTATTCTAGTAAAAACTAAACAATGTCTTGCTCAGGGAGTTCGAATGCATTGCATTAACAACTCTGAAACAGTTACTTGACAAGTGGAATTCTGAGGAGAAATTCAACACTTAAATACTAATAATATTCTCATGACACGTGTTATTACCATGGAGGTGTTGCTCATACTGTTAGCATGCAGTAGGCTCATCCCTTTTCAAAACAAGTCTGTCTTAACAACTATGATTAGAACAATAGGGAAGAAGTATCATTGTTTAATAATGTTCCTGATTCCTATACCAATATATTAGTACCAGCAGTCTACAGGATGAACAATCACCATTGTTTTAAGTAATCAAATCTAAAGGACAGTGAATAACAAAAAATATACACAGTTATTATGCAAACACATAAAGTTAGTAGAGATTGGGTGAGCGAAAAATAAAGTTAATTGGTCAATAAAACACCCCCCAAAAAACGGAGAACAATAGTAAATTAAATGGTTTGATGAAAATGATTGGATAAGTAGAAATACAGTGTATCCATCCGTCAAACATACATTGAGGACATGAGGGGTTCGCTACAGTAGGCCAAATGTTACTTCCACTGGTGGCGTAACACAGTTGGGCATTAAATACAAGACAGGAAGAATGTACTGTATATAGGACGACTATCGAACACCAACATACAGTAAATGAGCTTATCAGTTTCAAATAATACTGACAAAGAAGAAGTGCTCAGAAAGTAACCATGACAATTGTTTCTGAGATTAAAACCAAGTATCCGAATAAAAAATCTGCTGAAGTCATGGCGAGGTTACAAAGAAAGGGAGCTCTGTCGACAGTTTCTCTTCAGCAAATCTTTGGTTTCATGTCAGAACTATTATTAGCACCATCACCGTAAGTAACATAATGGGGAAACATTTGAGAGTGCTAACTCATATACAGGGTCTTTATACTTGTTTGTGGAGTTGGAATTTCCTCAAGGAGAATACCGTCTGGGAATATTGGTCAATAATGTTATATATTTGAGTTATGCAGGCCAGTATGAAGACAAGTATTAAATGACAGTGGACATACGACTGTATTACCTCAGTGCAAATAACTTGCTCACTGTTATTTTCTTACTAAATGGGCACAGGAGCTAGGCTTGTACATTTCAAGTTGAGCACAATCATTGTTTGAGGCTCTACGTTTCTTCCATTCCAACCAGGAAGTGGATTTTTGATTTTATTTTACATTCAAAAGTAAATCTGCCACATGGACATAAATTAATAAATAACTGATGTTGAATCCACTATTACAGGCTGGTATGTCGCTTGGTGATGGCTAATGCTTATTAGCTCATTGTGAGTGCCAATGTTTTGTCTATGTCCAATGAATTGATCCATGCAGGCATTTGTCTATAAAACTCATGGATGGTTGCTATTTCAATACAAATCTCAATAACAAGGCATCAAATCATATCATGTAATAAATGGACTTTTACCATATCAGTTATAAAAATAGAGATATCTTACATGTTCATGGGCATATAGAATTTTGTTAAAATTACTATTTTAAACGGGAGAAATAATCCTAGCACTCATATACTTGTATTTTATAGATAGAGAGAAGATCATGAACTCTACTCTGAGCTCACCCCTTTAACTTCCAGGACAGGGCAACAGACTAAACACAACAACCTCATGGTTTACCTCTCTTCCTATTTTAGCAAATAGATAGCCTCAAAATCCAGATCGACTCGCACTATGTTTCACTCGTTTCACTAGTGGAGTGAAACAAATGTGAAACAGAGCTGAATTCAGTCTGGTTTTCCGGGATAGCAAACAGAACCATTGTCATTCAATTGTTTTAATAAATTACATAGCTTGCTCTATTGTCTTTCAGCCTTATGTATAAGTGGGAACAGCTAGCTGGATTGGGAGTAAGAGTGTACAGGGGTAAGGGGTTTATTCTGGAGGAGTGGACCTCCTTCGCTTGCCACTGATGCTGCGGTAGTTAAATGGCCTCATCTTCATCTCCACGAAGGGGATTGAGAACTCATGACCCTTCCAGTAATGCCAGTTGATACCCTGTAAGATCAAGAGAGGACATTGGTTAGAAACCTACGCTGACATATTAGTTATGTAACTTATGATTTCACATGCCAAGTGAGATAGGTTTAGATATTGTTCTCAATGGACAGTTCACTTCTAATTGGAATGTAACATCCTCGTCTGGCTCCTTATTCTCAGACCAACCTTTTTCCTCTTTCCATACAATGGTATTTCCTATAGCCATTGAAATGTTCAGCAACATTCTGGACATTGGAGCAAATGTTCATTACATTTTGTGGTTTGAACTCACTATGGCCATTGTAGCCCAGCATTAAATTAGTGGATACAAATTATGCGGACAGTCTTATCTTACCTGCAGTACAGTGTAGCTAGTTCCTCTTATGTCTGTCTGGTTTCATTTCATGTCATCATAAGGTTGAGGATATTGGGAAACTGCTGAATGTGTGTGATGTTGCAAGCCTTTTGTAGTAGCCTCACCAAAAGCTCTTTACAAGATTTGTACTTTTAACAAAATCACACTGGTGGAAAAGCAGCAGGAGCTTTAAAGTATAATACAAAGGAGCTGGTCTTATTGCCTTCATTTTCTTTTTGTCTTAATTGAAATGACAGGGAATCTCACAGACTGTGGTCTTTATTGTAAGTCGTCACAGCTCAGTCACAGTATGGAGAACAGGGACACTCACCTGACTGTGTCTCGACTCGCCATATTTTCCGTTCAAGTTGGCCCGATGGCAGTTTTTGTACCACCAGGCTCCTTTGTAGGACAGCGCACAGTTGGTCACAGCGATGTCATTGTCTCTGTCCTTGGTGGAGAAGGGACGGCCTTGGTGATAGGTCAGTGAGTCCCCTATGACAGGGAATGGAAATCAATTATGAATAGAAGGAACCAGCACAAGACATGGGCACGCTGGCAGTCTGAACTGAATAATTCTGCAGGGCTGGAGCCAAGCAGTGGGTGGATGGGATTAAATAAGTACTATTCCTTCAAGACAACCTAAGAGAGATGGAAGAGAATGGCTTTCTAAATAAATGTGTTTTGATCGATAATTGCACACAAGGTCCAACCGATACTTGACTTCCTCTTTTAACCCAACCCCTCTAAATTGGAGAGGTGCAGGGCGCTGCCACATTGGGCGCCCAGGGAGCTGTTGTTGTGGTGTGGGGTTAACTGCCTTGCACAAGAGCAGAATGACAGATTCTTCATTTTGTCGGTTCAGGGATTTGAATTAACAACCTTTTGGTTACTGGCCCAACGCTTTAACTGCTAGGCTATCGGTTCAGTATGATGCATCTCTTCGTTGTTAAAAGTAATATACTGTACGTTTAATAGATCAGTTGCTTGATCTTAAATCAGCGCCACATAGAGTAGAGTGTACATAAATGCTCACCAGCTGTGCCATTGTACTCTCCTATCCTGAGTTTGTATAAATTCCTGGCATCTCCGATGGCGAATTTGTCATAGTTGGCATAGACAGACTCCTGGCCATCCTTCATGTCGATCCGGAGCTCGTAGCGACCTTGAGCTGCAAGCTTCTGTATGTTGTCCAAACCTGAAGAAGAATAAGAGATAACCATTGGCCGTTTCAAAACTCACTCACTCAAGTCTGACATTAACTTCTACCTGCACCTTGACATGGTAAAAACCGATGCACACAGGAAATTACATAGAGATAAGAGGAGGCGGACAGTGAAGTGAAAGCTGTCCATATCTTCCAGTCAACAGTCTTTGGTCCATTTGGCCTTGTTGCCACAGCTGCTGCCAGCCCAGAGCCCAGCCAGGCTGTGATGATAAGGTCCAGGGAGATAACAAACCTCCACACTTGGCAGGGATGTTTCAAGTTTAACCTCAAGCTAGGAATCATATGATGTTGTAGATCCGTCATGATAGAAGATAGCAGGCTTTTTTTACCCTACGAAAAACTTCAAGCCTCTGACGATAAGCATTGGGCTGAACGAGGGAGAAACTGGGCTCGGGCTCTGATCCGTCAGCGAAAGATACAATCGGCATTACAAAGCAATGAAAGCCCTGGTGACAGGGGAAAAACAATTGGTCTAATAAGATTTGTTAAACATTGAGTGAAGTCCAATTTGCCAGTTGCATAATGCAGGATCATCTGCTATTAACCTTTTGCGTCGGCTTGATTAGAAATAGCCAGCGGGATTAAAAATGCATTTGGAGGCTGTATTCTGTTCTCATTATATCTCCTAAATTAACATCTCTTATCATTTTATTACCCAGCTTACTCCTACACTTCCACAGAAATTAAGGGGCAAATTAAGAAGAGGGATAATGATCGCATATTTCACAACTGCGTCAATTTCTTTATATTACTTAATCAAATTGACAACATATTTGGCCAGGGTCGGGTCAGTGAGTCAGATTAATGGATAGCACCGCAGCTGAAATAAAAATGTGCTGTTTTTAAACGGCTACTGATAATAGCATCCGTTAATTCCTGTTTATTCAGTGTGAGGCAACCTTAATGTGAAGTGTTTCCCCGCAGAAAGAGCTATTATGTCCATAGCAGGGTAGTTAAACTAAATGTTATTTTGCCTCCCAGGTCTAACACACAGTCTGTGCGGTATTTTTGTAGTGTGGACAGACAGTTATCTATTACTATGAGACTGTGCAAGGAGGAGCACTGGGTGTGCTTGCCAGAGCCAGAGGTGACCTCCTACTGTGTAGTTAATGACAGACAGGGGATACGGGATGGGCCTGGCAGTGTAGACTGGGGATGCATCCCAAATGGCACCCTATTTCCTATACTGTATAGTGCAATACTTTGGTCAAAAGTAGTGCACTATATAGGGAATAGGGAGCCATTTGGAATGCAGCCTGGCTCAGCCAGAGCTGACGCCTACCGTCCCCAGCAGGAGTGAGCACAGCACTGAGTCAGCAGAAATGAAACAGGTCATAAGGAATATCTGCTGGATGAGAAGTGCTTTTAGCTTTTACCAATCAGGAATGAGTCAGGATTCATACTGGTTTCCCAGCGCATTGGATCTGTGTGTCATTAAAGATGATATACTGAGGTATAGCCCCAAAACTAAGACTGTCCCCGGAACAAAGTCAGTTCTGCCAAGTTGTTCTGCGGGAGTTAGCGTTTTCTGTAGCCTGTCAACTATGTCTCTGTCTATACCAAGTGGACATTCTCTCTTTTACCCCTGACCCATCTGTCGATCTCCTCATTTGAATTCCATGCTGTCACAGTCACTAGTCCATTCAAGCTTAAAATCCTTGTCATTTATCGCCCTCCAGGTTCCCTTAGAGAGTTCATCAATGAGCTTGACGCCTTGATAAATTAATTTCCTGATGATGGCTCACCCCTCACAGTTCTGGGTGACTTTAACCTCCCGACCTCTGCCTTTGACTCATTTCTCTCTGCCTCCTTCTTTCCACTCCTCTCCTCTTTTGACCTCACCCTCTCACCGTCCCCCCCCTACTCACAAGGCAGGCAATACGCTTGACATCATCTTTACTAGATGCTGTTCTTCTACTAATCTCACTGCAACTCCCCTCCAAGTCTCCGACCACTACTTAGTATCCTTTTCTCTCTCGATCTCCTCCAACACTACTCACTCTGCCCCTACTTGGATGGTAATGTGTCGTCGCAACCTTCGCTCTTTCTCTCCAACTACTCTCTCCTCTTCCATCCTATCATCTCTTTCCTCTGCCAAATCCTTCTCCCACTTGTCTCCTAGTCCCTCCTCTCCTCCCTTTCTGCATCTTTTGACTCTCTAAGTCCCCTATCCTCCCGGCCAGCTCGGACCTCCCCTCCTGCACCGTGGCTAGACCCCCCCCCCATAAAAACTTTACTAACACTTGTCTTTTGTCTAAACTAACACCTGACATATTATTTCCCTGCTAGCACTGACTTTCCTCACAGCTGCTTGTTTAAAGAAATGTACTTAATGTGATCGAGATGTGGTTGTCCCACTGGATAAGAGCGTCTGCTAAATGACTAAAATGTAAATGTAAATGAACGTATTGGTGATATAGAAATGACAAAGACTGGGGACGAATGTTCTGCAAGGTCACCGATATTCTGCAATGTTCTAAAGCAGGGGTGTCAAACTCATTCCATGGAGGGCCTAGTGTTTGCAAGTTTTAGTTTTTTCCTTTCAATTAAGACCTAGACAACCAGGTGAGGGGAGTTCTTTAATCACTTGTGATCTTTTTAATTTATCAATCAAGTGCAAGGGAGGAACTACACGAAAAGCCCTCGTGTAGTTCTGTCCTTGAGCTTGTCTATTAATGTTCTGTATTATGTAATGTTTAATTTTTTGTGTAGCTGCTCCTTTTGCAACAGCTAATGGGGATCCTAATAAAATAACAAACACCAAACATTTGTTTGACATGTGTTCTAAAGGTTAAATTCATGAACAATCCTTGTTTTGGTTATGAAAGTGTAGTGTACCTTAATTCTATTTTTCTAATTAAAATCACAAAAACTAGTTCTCAAGGTTGGGATCTCTGTTATGAAATATTTGTTGACCTCATCTTTTATCTATTTGCAAAAACAATATCACTGGCCCATGAAGAAACAATGTTAATTTCAAGCTTTTCTAATTAATATAATTATAGATTTTAGAATGAGTGCATCAAAGGAGAGAGCCCTTTTGTTTTGTATCAAAATCAGAGAATTTATGAAAAACAATTACCATGTAATCTCAGTGAAAAATGAGAGCTGAATACATCCATTAATAAATCACAGAGCTAGTATTTGTTAAGTGAAGTAATGAGAAAGAGATGGGAGAGAGAGACTAGAAATAACAGACTACAAACAAATGTGTAAATTAAGTAAATTAAGTAAATTAAGTCAAGTTCATTCTGCTGTGGGAGAGATGAGCAGAAGCAGAAACTGCAACACAAACACTTGGCCTCCTACTCCTAACTTAAGTAGTGTACGAAAATACACACTCTACCCCAAGAGTGGGGGTATCTTTCTACAGAGCTAAGTAGCCCTGAGAGATACCTCAGTGTTATTGGGTTAAAATGGGCCTGTTGAGAAACCTTACCGAGCCAGAATTCATCCTCTAGGTTCCCAAAGCCGACCCTGTAGTCATTCCACTTCCTGGAGAAGTCGGTAAGGCCGTTCTGACGACGTTGGAACACCTGGAACACAGACCAGATACAGATACAGCGTGAAGACCAGGTGACAACACTTTGATTCCTCCTACATATTGACAAAGTATATGTCCCAAATGGCACTATAATGTTGGGTGTTGTTGGGTTATGTCTGCAAGGTATATCTCCTGCTATGATACACTTACGATCCAGCCTCCTTCGTCTGTGGTCATATCACAGTAGACCTGCACTCCCTGATTGGCGTCTCTGTTGACGTAGATGGTGTAGACGCCGCTCAGGGACTCCCCATTCAGCAGATGCTGGGCACAGTTCTGAGGGGTGGCAAACAGACGGTTTCCTGGAGCAGAGAAGAACAGAGCACATGACATCTGCTGATATAGGGTCAGTATTTAGTCAGTATTTTAGATCATAATGAATAAGATTATATGGACAGAGGGGATCTGATCCTAGATCAGCTATCATACTCTGAGATACTGGAATGTGTATGTGTGTGCGTTTACCTGTTGTGAAGGCCGTAGAGACGATATCGCTGGTCTCTAATCCCCTGGCAGCCTGCAACCTCACAGTGTATTCTGTCGTCTCTGCCAGGCCCTCCAGACGGATCCACGTGTCTTCTGCATCCAGGATCAGCTCCTGTAGCACCACAGACACGCGCGCACACGCGCACACACACACACACACACACACACACACACACACACACACACACACACACACACACAGAGATAAGGGAATGGTAACTGATCCTAGATCAGCACTCCTATTCTGAGGCGCTTGTGAATGCAGGTCCTGATCTGATAATCCCACAGCATAGACCTAGGGCTTTTAACATAATTTATGGGCCTGTGAGTGGATACGGTACAGCAAACAGTTTTTACTAGATCCAATCCAAACAAGGTTACAGCAGAAACAGAAACCCTTAGCAGTGATACTATCTGACTCTAACCAACAAACAGCAAAAGCACCCAGGCACATTTCCAGAAATTAAAAATGTATGTCAGGCCCATTTAAATGTTGAATTCATTATTCATTACCCCTTTTTCTCCCCAAATTGGTAGTTAGTCTTGTCCCATCTCTGCAACTCCCGTACGGACTCGGGAGAGGCGAAGGTCAAGAGCTGTGCGTTCTCCGAAACACGACCCCGCCAAGCCGCACTGCTTCTTGACACAAAGCACACTTAACCCGGAAGCCAGCCGCACCAATGTGGCGACAGTGTCAGCGTGCACCTGGCGCCCCGGCCCGCCACATTAGTCACTACAGCGCGATGGGACATGGGACATTCCGGCCGGCCAAACCCTCCCCTGACCCGGACAACGCTGGGCCAATTGTGCGTCACTTCATGCGTCACCCGGTCGCGGGTGACTGCGACACAGCCAGGTATCGACCCAGGATCTGTAGTAACGCAGCTAGCACTGTAGTAACGCAGCTAGCACTGTAGTAACGCAGCTAGCACTGTAGTAACGCAGCTAGCACTGTAGTAACGCAGCTAGCACTGTAGTAACGCAGCTAGCACTGTAGTAACGCAGCTAGCACTGTAGTAACGCAGCTAGCACTGTAGTAACGCAGCTAGCATTGCGATGCAGTGCCTTAGAGGCTGGAGGCTGCCCTGTGATTTTCTAAGTGATAAGAAGGAGAACTAAAAGCGCAGACAGAGGAGAGGATAATGACCTTATCTGACACTGGTGCTATGAGGAGCTACCAGGAAGAAGAAGAATGGCTATTTCGGTCTAAAACTCAAGACGGCTCAATTCCCTTTCATTGTTTTTGACAAATCCACTTTTATCAAGCGGATCTTCTGTCGCAGAGTGGATGGCATCCCATTTTTCACAGAGATCTCTTTTTCTGGTAGATTAAATAAAAAATAGATTTCGGTGATGAGCTCTCTAGGAGCTGGCCGTGACAGCAGTGTGAACTGCTGAATCTGATGAGGCTTTGAGCCACATGAAATATCTATGAAGAACTGGATTAAATATTCTGCCATTTTGGAAAAAGTCACATTTTAAGACAACCTGTTGAGTGAATTATGTAGTTAAAGCAGCTTTTTAAATAATGTTTCTCTCAAAATGGAACTGATACTGTTTTGTTGTAGTTTTTTTGTTGATTTACATAAGACATTTAATAAAATTAAATAAGACATTTACTGATATAAAATATTTTCATGTATGGTATTGTTGATAATGTACAAGACACAATTTACAATAGATTGCACGTTGTCTAATCTACAATATATTATCTAGTATTGCTCTAATCTAGAAGGTCAAAATATGATTCATAATCAAACTAACACAGATTCCTGTGGTGGATATATTTATGGGGACTGAAATGAACCTAAGCAGAGTAAAACAACAGAGTCTGAGACTAAAACCAAATCCTCTGTGCATCACTGACACCCACTGGACAAACACCAGCACCAAAAACACAATATACTAAAACACATGCATGTGAGCAAGAGTGAGTGAGTGAGTGAGTGAGTGAGTGAGTGTGTGTGTGTGTGTGTGTGTGTGTGTGTGTGTTGAAAGATATAGAAAGAAACAACAGATTAATAGCTAGATAAGATAAAGACAGTGAGAACAGTACAGTCTTGGGCTCCGTCTGTGACTTCGTCCCAAATTGCACCCTATTCCCTTTATAGTGTACTATTTGACCAATATAGGGCATAGGGTGCTATTTGGGACGCATTCTTGGGCTCTGCCTGTATGATGTAATTAGTTGAGAGAGATATTGGCTGTAGAATATCAGGGGAAATTGTTCCTAGTGAGTCATTAATAGGCGTATTGCAATGGAATAACCTTGCTAATCTACTTTATTAATATTACTCAGCTACATCAAAGAATGTAATTAAAACGAGAAACGTTCCAGGAGGCAAATTAAAAGATCTAAAGGGCTCTATTGACTGGGCATTCACTGTGGAGTAGAGCTGTGCAATGGGTCTGTATTAAGCTGCCATTTGTCTGGGAGATATTTACACTGTTTTGGTAGCTTCAAAACACTACCGGTAACTCTCATGTTATGGCTCATATATTATCAATCATATCTCCTGTGAGGACCTTTGGCTTAACGATACAGCATAGAGGCCTACAGTGTGTGAGTTTGATTGGAAACTCAAAGATAACCCTTACAAAAAAAGTAAAAGTACAGTTTTAAACTGCAGTAAAAGTTCAGTAACTGCAGTCGACTGTGGTAAAAAAAAAGGCAGTAATTGCAGAATAACTACAGTGTACTGCACTCTGACAGTAATCTTATTTCGTAAGGGAAGGCAGCGTTTTGGAAGCCTGAGTGCCAGTCTGTTTGTGATATGATGCCAATTCCTTGTCACTCATTCTCATGCCAATGTTTGGCTTGGCAATGACAGCAATGGAGAAGACAAGAGCACAGACAGATCTGGGACCAGGCTAGTATTTTGGCAGCTTGAAAACACTACATATAACACTTATGGCTCATATCAATTTCCCATTTGAGCCTCTTTTGGCTTGATGCTACATTATATACAGTTCAGTGTGTGTCTGTGATTGGGAACTCTTGTTGATAAAGTTAGATAAGCCCTACTGTATTCTGCCTACCTTTCTGCTGCCATCGGCTGATTTGTATGTGAGCATGTAGTTGTCGATGTCCGCTATGGGCGGTTGCCAGGAGATGAGGGCGCTGCGGTGGTTCACCTCGCTGGCCGTCAGGTTCAGAGGAGCGTCCATGGCTACAGGGGAGCAATCAGATAACAGGTAACTACATCACTGTTCCATTGAGTCAAACCATTAGAGGCTACTGTATGTCTGGAGGTCCATTTCTAGTATCCAAATACTACTGTACAGTATTCTTAAAATTGGGAAAGTGGCCTAGAGGCACAGACTAGAAATCACTGGTCACTTTAAGGTATGGAACACTGGCCACTTTAATAATGTCACTCATCTCATATGTATATACTGTATTCTATACTATCCTTCTGTATCACAGTCATTTAAACAATGTTTACATATCTTGCGTTCCCCATCTCATATGTATATACTGTATTCAATACTCTTCTACCGTATCTTAGTCCATGCCGCTAGTCCTTATGTATATAGGCCTAATTCATTCCTACTGTTAGATATTACCGCACTGTCGGAACTAGAAGCACAATCATTTCGCGACACCCGCATTAACATCTGCTAAACATCTGTATGTGACCAATAACATTTGATTTGATTTGAGATTAGAAAGCACCAGCCACTTAAGGAATGAAACACTAGTCACTTTAATGTTATGTTTCTGTATCTTGCACTACTCATCTAATATGTCTAACTGTACGCTATACAATTCTCTGTGTCTTAGTCACCTAATCCTGTTTACAAACTGCATCACCAATCTCTTATGTGTATATTGTATACTTTAAAGCTTACTATTCCACCTGATCTTAGTCCAATGCCGCCCTGGCATATGTATATATTCTCAATCCTTTCTTACTTACTTAGATTTATGTGTGTTATATGTTGTGAAACTGTTAGACATTATTGTTAGATAGTACTGCACTGTCAGAGCTAGAAGCACAAGCATTTCGCTACACTCGCAATAACATCTGCTAACCATGTGTATGTGACCAATAATATTTGATTTGGCCCAATAACGATCTATCTCCTAATTTGATGACCTTCTAGTGGACATAAGTTGGAGTCACCTTTCTGAACATGCATTCTAATGTCCTTTACCCAGCATCCTTTACTGCAAAAATGTGTATCTGCCAAAGATTCATGCAAAAAAATGATCATTCTACTCAGACAAACATTTTTGCCAAAGCCACTAATTTTACAAAACACTCTTATCCAGGGTGACTTACAGGCGCAATTAGGGTGATGTGCCATGCTCAAGGGAAAATCAACAGCTTATTCACTTAGTCAGCTTGGGGATTTGAACCAGTGACCTTTCAGTTACATGCCCAACACTCTTAATCACTAGGCTACCTGCCACCCACTCTATTCCCTACCTCACTCCTTTTCCTATCTCACTCTCCTCCTGTTGTCCTCAGGTGTTTTCAGGGTAGATCTATGACAGTTCATTAACGAACAGTGTGTTTCACCACTGAAAGCCTCAGGCCTCAGGACTGAAGGATTTTCTACATGAGTAGTGCCCACTAGAGAAAATTACAATGTGGGTGTCCACACTGACCTATCTGCCTCTTCCGGGTCTTATCTGACAGACTGCCATTCTCCTACTCTCTCCTCAACATGACTGCTATGCCCGAGAGGGTGTTTATCTTTCCTTTCCTTTCATCCCCCTTTAATTGGGATTGAATCTTTTCAAGCCATCACAATGCCTACACTTCTGTTTCCTTCTGTCTCTCTCTCTCTCTCTCTCTCTCTCTCTCTCTCTCTCTCTCTCTCTCTCTCTCTCTCTCTCTCTCTCTCTCTCTCTCTCTCTCTCTCTCTCTCTCTCTCTCTCTCTCTCTCTCTCTCTCTCTCTCTCTCTCTCTCTCTCCATCTCTCTATCTCTCTCTAATTATACCCAGTGTGAACACTATTCTGAGAGATGGAGTTTTTCGACATCTAATGTAGAGGTGTCTCAATAGGCAAACAAATGTCAAGTGCAGTAACGCATTATTCATATATGATAAGAAGATCTTTAAATCTCCCTCCTGTATGCATTGTACTGAGATATATAATTCATTTATTTCCATCAAGAAAAAATTCATAAGTGAATCCCCATGCACTGGTTCAGGTGGATACTAAACCAAAGTACATATTTTGAAGACACATTATAATTTCTAAAACTTCCATAAATAACATATCTCTCACTGGTCAAGTCTTTTAGAAAGTGAGTCAGCAAATACCTTTCTGTTCATAAGAGGCCATCAACACTGGCACATTTTTCTCAGAGCATAACAGCCAGCCATAACAAAGCATAACCACATCAAAAATTAAATAACAAACAAAATTGTGAACTTGGCTACCCCGTCCAGTGATTACGTGTCAACATCGGAGAACAAGGCTGGCCCTGTAGCAAAGCCAATGGCCTGTGACACTTTTAGACAAATTAATATGGCGAAAAACAGTGTCTGTAAATTAAGTTAAGCAAAAGGAACTGGTTGATTAAATAAATATAGGGGAATTGCCCCTCCCACTTTTACCACAAGACAAAAAAGCCACAAAAAAGTACTGGTTGTTCTTTTTATCTGGACATTAGTTTGTGTACACTACAGAGGCAGAGCAGCAGCCCACTTGTTCTGAAAACGTTCATGTGGTTTCACTGTAGTTCAGCCTGGGCCACTCTGCTCCCTTGGGGATATTAATGCCCTGCTGCTGACAAGATCATTTTTGTTAATGAAACACTGAATATAAAGTTCAGGGCCTGGTTGTACAAAACATCTTAAGTACATTTTCCCCTTATATTTTCTCTTAATGTTTCTTAACTTTAAGTCCGTTTCACAAACTTTTTTAAGGCAAATTAAGTTACAGGTGCCCCCTTAAGTGCTTCATGCATTATGTATATCAATGTAAAAAGCATTTGTGGAGGTACATTTTGCTTTCCTCTACCCTGGTTAAATAAAATAAAGCATCCATCAGCAAGCTAGGTAGCTAAACAATGAAAGGTGCACAATCCATGGCTACATAGGTAGCTGTCTAGCTAGCTACTTACTCTGCTAGCTTGACGTGCTAGAAAGTAATAGAAACAAGTTGTGATCACAAAATAAATGTCATCATCATATGCCCTTACCTAAGGAAATGTTTGTGGGGCTCTACGCAACACCCTTAAACAAACTACATTTAGGGAAACATTTAAGATGTTTTATGCAACTGGGCCCAGAGCCCCAACTCTGCTAAACTGCACCATCTTCCTCCTCTCCTCTTCTCCCTTCCCTGCCGTAGAGTAGGTATGATCTCATTGGCTCGTGAAGGTCGATAGCTAGTAGTACGGTGTACACATTAGGGCAGCATCAGTCTTGGCAACTCCTGCAGAGATTTATTTAGTTTTTATGAGAGTGAGGTTGTCCTAATTTGAACAATGTATAGCAGCATTAGAGACATAGTCAGTGATCACATGTCAAGGACCTCAATAAGAGGGGCAATGATTCCGGTTACTAATTAGACACACTTTAACTAAGAGGTGTGAGAGGGAACCCGTTAATTGAATAGGAGTTTTAAGTAGCTTGCCTTTCTCTTAATAGTCTGTCTGTGCAGCTTCTTGAACCGGTATATGTAGCTTGCTTGCTCTTAGTAGTCTTTGTGGGCTGGTTCTGAATGGGTAGGTGGTACAGTAAGTAGCTAGGCAAGTAAAGTACGTAACATACGTGTTGCAAAGTTGGCGATGACCGTTCCACTGGTCAGGGGTCCCTTGGTGGCATAGAGGGCTACAGAGTAGGTGGTGCTAGGCAACAGCTTAGTGAGCTGGTGCTCCTGTTTCACACCCTCCACCAGGAAGGTATCAGCTGTCACTAAAGGAGGAGGAGGAAAATAAAGATTTACATTAAAATAAGATGAGATTGTAAACAAACCTGGCTTTTATGATTATATTAAATGATTAGAATGTATAGCAGTTGCCCAGGAGATGAGATTGTAAACAAACCTGGCTTTTATGATTACATTCATCAATTTGAATGTATAGCAGTTGCCTAGGATATGCACAATTGCGGTCAGGGTTGGAAGATTGGGGTTCCTATGGCTGTTATATTGGTCAGGTTTGATTGCATGTTGAATGTTGCATAAATATATTTGTCTTAAATTCACAATTTCCTATTTGTTTGCATGGGTAAACTTTGTATAACCAATCTACATAAATTGCCTGTTTAATGAATGGCTTACTATATCCTTAGAAATAGGTTCCGTGTTGATGATTAAAAATAACAGGTTAACAAACCATTTCTGCCATGATTGTATTGCCTAGATGAGTCTGGATTAGTAAATGAGAAAGGACACTTAATGAACACACCAAAGAGTCAATAGAGCACATTGGTAAGAGTGCTGAATAACTATAGATGTCTGAGCTGATTTCCAAGTAGCTGTCCTAGGCTGTGTCCCAATTGGCAGCCTATTCCCAATATAGTGCACTATTGTCTATTAAGTAAACTATTATTACCCTCACTCATATCATACACATTTTTAGCTATTGAAGTATTTCTCTGCCATCGACCTGTATAGTATAGTTAACCATCCACCAATGTATAGTGTACATATTCAGCCAACCACCCATACTATGCAATGTCTTTTTCTAGCTTTTTTGCACTCCAGACTTCTTGTATTTCTATACTTTTTCATACTTCCGCTCTATGTATCATGTATTTTGTATCTGTCTTTTGTGTATTTTCGTTCTGGCATTTTGCACCTGCCCTGTGTTTTGTTGTAGCTGCTTGACAAAGAAATTTCCCCTCGGGGATCAATAAAGTATCTATCTATCTATCTATCTATCTATCTATCTATCTATCTATCTATCTATCTATCTATCTATCTATCTATCTATCTATCTATCTATCTATCTATCTATCTATCTATCTATCTATCTATCTATCTATCTATCTATCTATCTATCTATCTATCTATCTATCTATCTATCTATCTATCTATCTATCTATCTATCTATCTACTTTTGACCAGAGCCCGATGGGGAATAGGGTGCCATTTGGGACATACCGCTAGACTTTCTCTCAGAGTCGACCTGGCAAGAGTCCAGTCCACCTACAGACTCAGGGTGCTCCACACACTCCACCCCTGTGGCGGAGATACAGAGTTTGTGAGAAGAGAATAAGTCTGCCTACCCTGGTTGCAGGTGAGGGTGAGCACGTAGTTATCAACGCTAGACAGAGGAGGGTTCCACTGCAGTAAAGCTCCTTGTGGGGTAATGTTGAGGGCTGTCAGTTCCATTGGCATGTCCATCGCTGTATCAAAGAGAGAAAGAGAGAGATGAATACAATAAAGTGGGTCAGAGTGGTTCACAGATCCCACCCCATCACTTTACTAAATTCCATCTACTGTATTTTCCAATTACATAACACCATGTGGACTATACGGTAGACTTCTGCAGAGAAGTATATAGTCCACATGATATTGCAAGAACCAAGAGAAAGTAAGAATTTAAATACACTACCCAAGTGGTGCAGTGGTCTAAGACACTGCATCTCAGTGCTAGAGGCGTCACTACAGACAACCTGGTTTGAATCCCGTCTGTATTACAACCGGCCGTGATTGGGAGTCCCATAGGGTGGTGCACAATTGGCCCAGCATCGTCCGAGTTTGGCCGTTGTAGGCCGTCATTGTAAATAAGAATTTGTTCCTAACTGACATGCCTAGTTAAATAAATAAATATATATATATTTTTGGCCTTTATATTGAGAATACAGAAGAAAACAGCTTGCATCCAAACGTCTGAAAGCAATAGTCCTAGACCACACCCTTATGGAAACGGCTAAGATCATATATAGGAATTATAATCACACTGCCTCACATTTCACACTGTGGATAGAAGGGGTTTAATTACACTCATTACTTTAATTACAAAAATATTTAATTGAATCCAATGAAAGCTGGCAATTTGAAATGAAATAAAATTCAATTAGATTAGATTGAATAAGCCGAAACGACTTAATCAATCAAAGCGTGTAATAATATAATCATCAATCTCTGTCTAGTTATGATATGGCTGACTATGTGCCTCAACAGACCACCTGACAATGTAAAAAAAAAAAACTTGAAGGGTATCCAAGGATTTCAGCACACATTCAATACCCTATATAAGCATTGTATAAATTAAAGTATGTACTGTAGCCTATGGGGTAAGAATGTGTTATGAAGTTCTTGGTACCCTTCAAGTACAGTGTTACACATTGCCCT
The DNA here is from genome assembly GCA_023634145.1 of Thymallus thymallus. NCBI lineage: Eukaryota > Metazoa > Chordata > Actinopteri > Salmoniformes > Salmonidae > Thymallus > Thymallus thymallus. The sequence goes on along the minus strand of CM042382.1, from coordinate 21,351,426 downwards.
GATGGTTTGAATGCTGGTCAGCTACAGTATTAATACAATGCAGAAAAAACACCCAGAGTCTGCTGAGCCACAGTACGTCTCTGTCCCAGCCACAGCCATCAGCTGGACAGTTGACTCCGGTCCAGTGAATCGTGGACACTCATTAACTTTGGAATTGCAGCTAGCGCCTCAGTGCCTGACAACGGTCGCTACCCGGTCGGCCGGACTCTCCAGTGACCGCCCACAAACTTTCCCTTAGTGCCAAGGTTCTTAACAAGTTGCCTGTGTTCGTGTTTCTGGCCTGCAAGTGGGGCGCCAGCCCAGTTCGGGGCAGAGCTTCTCATCTGACAATCTGGATTTCAATGCACTTTTATCAAATTCTCATCTCTCTCTCATATAGAAGGTGAGAACCCTCTGCGCCTCATTTGGCAGAGCAAACTCCTCTCTCCATAATATGTTTTATCTCGCTCTTGCTGAGTCACACCACAGTGGAATGATATTCTTCGGGCTATGACCCTGTTTTAATGAGCCCTACCATTTGTCGTAAAGTGCTCCATCAAACCACTTTGTGAAACAAGGCCTGAGATTCATCATAGCTGCTGCGTTAGCAGAATTCTAGTGTTCCTCTGACAATAAGTTATTAGCAAAGTAAACCCTATTACTACGAAACGGTATTGTGGGCTTTTTTCTAGTTTTGAATTACACTGTGATACTGTACACTCTTAGAAAAAAAAGTTACAAAAGTATTTTGCCACTGTCCCCATAGGAAAACCCTTTTTCGTTTGAGGTAGAACTCTTTTGGGTTTCATGTAGAATACTCTGTGGAAAGGGTTTTACATGGAACCCGAAGGGGTTCTTCAAAGTTTTCTCGTATGCGGACAGTCAAAGAACCCTTTTGGTTCCATATAGAACAATTTGTTCTAAGAGTGTAGTGAAAACGGGGATAGTTTTCCTTTTTTTGTTTATTTGGGGCGTTATGTAGCAGCAAAGTATTTACTAGGCATTTGTATTTTATTCAAGTGTAAAAAAAATAATACAATCAACATAAATTAAAGCGGCAATGCGTCACCAAATTCACATAGAAATGTGAGTATTAGATCTGTTGTTTTTGTGTCTTTTACTTTCGGTTTTATACACCCGTTCAAACAGCTGAAAATACAATATTTCTGGTTATAATATTTTTGCTTTAGATGATACAATGATTCTCTACACTTTGCATTGCTTGTTTTGTCAAATAAACTGACATTAGGCAAACTATTAGAACTTTAGCAACCAGGAAATGGCGGAGCGATTTCTGCATATTGCACCTTTAAATGAATTTAATGATGCCACTCTGGAATTGTATTTCTCCAGGCAATCTTCCGGAGCTATTACAGGTGCAGCATGTCAAACGCAGAAAGTTTTTTTCCGCTTTAAAGGGGAGAGCAGCACAAGCAAAGACACTTAAATTGTTCTCATTCTACCTCTCACTCTATCCATGTCTCTCACTCTATCTGTGTGTCTCTCTCTCTCTCTCTCTGCCTCTCTCTCTCTCTCTCTCTCTCTCTCTCTCTCTCTTTATCCCCCCCTTCTCCTCTCTCTCTCTCTCTCTCTTTATTCCCCCCTTCTCCTCTCTCTCTCTGTCTCTCTCTTTATCCCCCCCTTCTCCTCTCTCTCTCTCTCTCTCTCTCTCTCTCCCTCTCTTTATCCCCCCCTTCTCCTCTCTCTCTCTCTCTCTCTCTCTCCTCTCTCTCTCTTTATTCCCCCCTTCTCCTCTCCTCTCTCTCTCTCTCTCTCTCTCTCTCGCTCTGTCTCTCTCTTTATCCCCCCTTCTCCTCTCTCTCTCTACCTCTCTCTCTCTCTTTCTCTCTCTCTCTGCCTCCCTCTCTCTCTCTCTCTCTCTGCCTCCCTCTCTCTCTCTCTCTCTGCTCCCTCTCTCTCTCTCTCTCTCTCTCTCTCTCTCTCTCTCTCTTTCTCTCTCTCTCTGCCTCTCTCTCTCTCTCTCTCTCTCTGCCTCCCTCTCTCTCTCTCTCTCTCTCTCTCGTCTCTCTCTCTCTCTCTCTCTCTCTCTCTCTCTCTCTCTCTCTCTCTCTCTCTCTCTCTCTCTCTCTCTCTCTCTGCCTCCCTCTCTCTCTCTCTCTCTCTCTCTCTTTATCCCCCCTTCTCCTCTCTCTCTCTCTCTCTCTCTCTCTCTCTCTCTTCTGTCTCTCTCTAGTTATGAGCCTGCTGGTTTTGGAGAAGAAATCTCTAACTGGATCATCAGTATGCGGTGGTGCACTTCAGGATCAGCTGGAGGATTATGCATGCAGTGGCAAACTGGTTAAGCCCAGGCTAGTGGAGTTCACTTCACACACAGAGGAGCTGCTGCAGCCTACACCACTCTCTCTGGTGGTTCACTAGCAGTGAAATATATCTCACATCTCACACAGATCAATGCTGAGAGATCCATCTGACTGACTGACTGGCTGATATACTTACATAGGAAATGCAGAGACAGTTAGGAGGAGAGCCTACCAATTATAAGGTCAATGGGTTAACAGTAGCTACATCCACTGCAGCAGGAATGAGAGGCAGGTAGCCAGATTATTCTAATGTCTGTATGTCTGTGTTGCAACAATTTCTCAGTGTGCAGCTGGCGATGTGAGCTCTCCACAGAGTTGGTACTAGGAATAAAATTCACTGAAAAGACAGAACATTCCATTTATCTTTGAAATAGGCAATGTCTGACTCCAGAACATTTTGTCCCCGCATCTCAGACCCCTAGGCGCAGACATATAATAACAACTCTAGATATCATTTTGGTATACAAGCTAAATTTGCAAACAAAACAGAATTGTATTGGTTGTTCTTTAGAATTGTGCAGGATGTGGAGACAAAGATTCCATAAATATAATGTGTGCACAATGTGTGCATTTAACTTTGGAGCTAAAAAACGTAGGTAATTGTGCAGACCCTTTTTATGATCACTTTCTATAGTGGCAGAATGTAGAGACAAAGATTCCATAAATACAATGTGTGCACAATGTGTGCATTTACCTTTGGAGCTAAAACATTTACGAATTGTGCAGTCCCTTTATATAGTCACGTTCTATAGTGGCATTGTGGCTGAGATTGAAGGGGTGAGAGGTACGAGGTGGAATAAGATGTGGAGTAGAATGTGGAGACAAAAAGGATATAATACCATGTACATTTGGACCAGTAAAAATGGACAGTGGCATTGTGGCTTAGATAGTAAGCGGTCAGACATATGGTGATTACTTTGAAGTTTGCCCTTATTGCGACCATACTGACCTGTGAAGACACTGGTGGTGATGGACTTGCTTTCCTGGCTTCCCCGCACGGCGTTCAGGTTGATCTCATACTCCGTTGCCGGGTGGAGGCTGGACAGGGTGTAGTTGGTCACGTCGTTGTCAATCACTACGCTGTCCACTCGCCCTGAGGAAAATAAATGAAACATTAGTGTATAGATAGTGTATAAAATATTTGTATATGATTTCGCACTGTTACTGCTGTCATGCTATCTTTCCTCTATGAGACTATGAGTTTCCTTCAATGCCAAACAATAGAACAACAGTTTTGTATTTTATTTAAAGGTTACACATACCTCCCATTAAGACCCTCCGCTCTGGTGGATTGATCCACACTGCGGTTTTAATGCACCGCTTTGGCGCCCTTCCCCTCCCCACTCAGACCACTCCCAGACAGTCTTGACAAAATTATTGCTTGAGAAATGTTTGTTTCTTTTTGACCATTGAATGGACAACTATTCCAGTAAGTTATTTAATTGTTACCCAGAAATGAGTTGATATTAAGAATTGGATGAAATGGATGCACTGGGCCATTAAGTAACTTTTAAGTAGCCTACCTCTTGCTGATTGGTAGGACATCTTGTAATAGTCAAAGGGGGCAAAAGGTCTCAACCATGATATGATGACAGAGTCTTCAGTGACATATGACACAGTCATCTCTTTCGGTGGGTCCATTCCTACAACAGAAAATAATAGTACATGATAACCCCTTACACGTGGAAATTGGCCTATATGGATACAGCCAAATAACTATAAAAACCATATGTATGACCATGCTAGCAATTGAATGAGAACACTTTGGAGATTATGGGAAAATTATCAGACCAAAGGTGAAGACACAACAGTTCACCTGACACACGACTGAATCCAAACATTACACTGTTGATTTTACTGTATGTGCATTTAGTATTTACAGTACTTTTCACAGCATTTAAAAAAAAAAAGAAATCTGAAAATACCCTGGATACTTTCAGTAACATAATAAGAATATGAATCTACATTTTGGAGAAGGTGCAAGATACGAAAAAACTATTACAAAGGTTTGAGTGAGAGGTCTAACTGGTGCCTCCGAGTGGCTCCAAACTGTGCACAGTTCTTAAGTCATTTTAATGCACTTTTATGACTCAAGTAAAGAGCCTTCAACTATACGTTTATTTTTGTACTCTCCTAGCTTTGCCATTGAGGAACTGAAGCAAGCACACTTTTTTTGTTTGGAACACAGCCCTGCATCCCGACCATCACACAATTACTGTTGTTGTTTACGCAATCCAAAAACGTTCCATTATAAATCGCAATCTGGATCAGGTGGACATCATTTTAAAGCTTATTCTATCCGCAACATGCTTAGCTAAATTATAAAATACAACTGTACAGATGTTAGGCTTTCAAAAGGTTCAAAAAAGGTTCAACAATTTTTTATTTTGGAAAACGTTGTGAATAGAAGTCATGAGTGCATTAAAGTTTTCTGCTGCAAAGTTTCTTCACAATATGATAAACATAGGCTCATTCTGTTAAGGACAACACAGGGTATACCGCATGTCATCCTTGTAACTGTGGATCAAACATAGTTTTCAAATATGGAAATGTGAAGTGCACATTTGGAGTCGTATGTGTGGTTTGCTTGTATGACATCAAAGCAGTATTTATTATAATCCTCAAAGTCTCATCTTTCAGAACACATCGACTCCTCTCGGTTACAGCATTTCCCTCACTCAGACAACAAATGTGCAAAAGTAGCCCAATTAGTGGGAGGGATGAGGGCTCTTCTGGTTGCACGCTGGGCTCAAGTTTAGAACGGCTGTCAGTCAAAACCGTTACAGTGATGTGAAGCGAAGAACCTGAGCCGCGCAGTTAGAGCGTTGGGCCCGTAACCGAAAGGTTGCTGAATCGAATCCCCAAGCTGACATGGTAAAAATCTGTCGTTCTGCCCCTGAACAAGGCAGTTAACCCACTGTTCCTAGGCCATCATTGTAAATAAGAATTTGTTCTTAACTGACTTGCCTAGTAAAATAAAGGTTAAATAAAAAATGTAAAATATGTATATGTTACTGTAAAGCCACTGCGTTCAATTTAGGTGCTCATCAATGACAAAATCAGTCATTTTCAACCTGTATACGGGAAGACGGGCTGTGAGTGAACACGAGATGTCCTTGCTATTAAGACACACACTATAGACTCATAAAAATACATTTAACTTAACCTTCTTATGAAAGCTGCTAGCTCCATGTGTTCAACATATTTCAACACTTTGTAGCCTATGCTTTCCGTATATGGAAGGAAAGGGTGCTAACCCGTTAAATTTAACTAAATGTAATTGAACATGTAATCTACAGTGCATTCGGAAAGTATTCAGACCCCTTGATTGTTTCCACATTTTGATATGTTACAGCCTTATTCAAAAATGTATGAAATCATATTTTCCCCTCATCAATCTACTCACAATACCCCATTACAACAAAGCAAAAACAGGTTTTTAGAAATGTTTGCAAATGTATTAAAAATAAAAAATTTAAATATCACATTAACAGAAGTATTCAGATCCTTTGTTGAAGCAACTTTAGCAGCGATTACAGCCTAGAGTCTTCTTGGGTATGACGTTACAAGCTTGGCACACCTGTATTTGGGGAGCTTCTCCCATTCTTCTCTGCAGATCCTCTCAAGCTCTGTCAGGTTGTATGGGGAGCGTTGCTGAACAGCTATTTTCAGTTCTCTCCAGAGATGTTGAACTTTCATCCCAGTCTGAGGTCCTGAGTGCTCTTGAGTTTTCATCAAGGATCTCTCTGTACATTGCTCCATTAATCTTTCCCTCGATCCCGACTAGTCTCCCATTCCCTGCAGCTGAAAAACATCCTCACAGCAAGATGCTGCCACCACCATGCATCACCGTAGGGATGGTGCCAAGTTTCCTCCTGACATGACACTTGGCATTCAGGCCAAAGAGTTAAATTGACCTGAGTGCCTTTAGGCAAACTACAAACTACAAACTGTCAAGAGGAGTGGCTTCCGTCTGGCCACTCTACCATAAAGGCCTGATTGGTGGAGTACTGCAGAGATGGTTTTCCCATCTCCACAGAGGAACTCTTGAGCTCTGTCAGAGGGACCATTGGGTTCCTGGTCACCTTCTCCCCCGATTGCTCAGTTTGGCAGGGCAGCCAGCTCTAGGAAGAGTCTTGGTGGTTCCAAACTTCTTCCATTTAAAAATGATGGAGGCCACTACGTTCTTGGGGACCTTTAATGATGCAGACATTTTTTGGTACCCTTTTTATTTAACCTTTATTTAGGCAAGTCAGTTAAGAACAAATTCTTATTTACAATGACGGCCTACCGATAGGGTCAAGGTAAGTGAGGGAGGCCCCGCTCTCTTGCTTGCCCATATGTTAAGTTCATTTTATTCCGATCTCTTTTGCATTATTGTAGCATTTTCTGTAGCCTGTCAACTATGTGTCTGTCTATGCCTGTTCTCTCCTCTCTGTACAGGCTATACAAACGCTTCACACCACGTGGCTGCAACCACTCTAATCTGGTGGTCCCTGCGCACACGACCCACATGGAGTTCCAGGTCTCTGGAAGCCTTTGGAACTGCCGTTCTGCGGCCAACAAGGCAGAGTTCATCTCAGCCTATGCGCCCTCCAGTCCCTTGACTTCTTGGCGCTGACAGAAACATGGATTACTACTCCTACTGCTCTTTCCTCGTATGATCATGTGTTCCCGCATACCCCGAGAGCATCTGGTCAGTGTGGCGGTGGCACAGGAATTCTAATCTCTCCCAAGTGGACATTCTCTCTTTTACCCCTGAACCATCTGTCTATATCCTCATTTGAATTCCATGCTGTCACAGCCACTAGCCCATTCAAACTTAAAATCCTTGTCATTTATCGCCCTCCAGGTTCCATTGGAGAGTTCATCAATGAGCTTGACGCCTTGATAAGTTTATTTCCTGATGATGGCTCACCCCTCACAGTTCTGGGTGACTTTAACCTCCCGACCTCTGCCTTTGACTAATTTCTCTCTGCCTCCTTCTTTCCACTCCTCTCCTCTTTTGACCTCACCCTCTCACCGTCCACCCCTACTCAGAAGGCAGGCAATACGCTTGACATCATCTTTACTAGATGCTGTTCTTCTACTAATCTCACTGCAACTCCCCTCCAAGTCTCCGACCACTACTTAGTATCCTTTTCTCTCTCGCTCTCCTCCAACACTACTCCCCTACTCGGATGGTAATGTGTCGTCGCAACCTTTGCTCTTTCTCTCCAACTACTCTCTCCTCTTCCATCCTATCATCTCTTCCCTCTGCTAAATCCTTCTCCCTCTTGTCTCCTGATTCTGCCTCCTCTCCTCCATTTCTGCATCTTTTGACTGTCTATGTCCCCTATCTCTATGTTCTCTATCCTCCCGGCGGCTCGGTCCTCCCCTCCTGCTCCGTGGCTAGACGACTCATTGCAAGCTCACAGAACAGGGCTCCGGGCAGCCGAGCAGAAATGGAGGAAAACTAAACTCCCTGTGGACCTGTCATCTTTTCACTCTCTCCTCTCTACTTTTTCTTCCTCTGTTTCTGCTGCTAAAGCCACTTTCTACCACTCTAAATTTCAAGCCTCGGCCTCTAACCCAAGGAAGCTCTTTGCCACCTTCCCCTCTCTGCTGAATGCTCCTCCCCCTCCCTCCTCCCTCTCTGTGGATGACTTCGAAAAGAAGGTTGACGACATCCGATCCTCATTTACTAAGCCTATTGACACCACTGGTCCTGCTCACACTGCCCTACCCTATGCTTTGACTTCTTTCTCCTCTCTCTCTCCAGATGAAATCTTGCGACTTGTGACGGCCGGCCGCCTAACAACCTTCCCGCTTGACCCTATCCCCTCCTCTCTTTTCCAGACCATTTCCGGAGGCCTTCTCCCTTACCTCACCTTGCTCATCAACTCATCCTTGACAGCTGGCTGTTTCCCTTCCATCTTCAAGAGGACGAGAGTTGCACCCCTCCTCAAAAAACCTACACTCGATCCCTCCAATGTCAACAACTACAGACCAGTATCCCTTCTTTCTTTTCTCTCCAAAACTCTTGAGCGTGTCGTCTCTAACCAACTCTCCTGCTATCTCTCTCTGAATGACCTTCTTGAGCCTAACCAGTCAGGTTTCAAGACTAGTCATTCAACTGAGACTGCTCTTCTCTGTGTCACAGAGGCTCTCTGTACTGTCAAATCTAACTCTCTCTCCTCTGCTCTTATCCTTCTAGACCTATCTGCTGCCTTTGATACTCTGATCCATCAGATCCTCCTCTCCACCCTCTCCGAGTTGGGCATCTCCGGCGCTGCACACTCTTGGATTGCGTCCTCCCTGACAGGTCGCTCTTATCAGGTGGCGTGGTGAGAATCTGTCTCTGCACCATGTTGTCTCTCCTATCATTGCTACGCAGACGACACTCAATTAATTTTCTCCTTTCCCCCTTCTGATAAACAGATGGCGAATCGCATCTCTGCATGCCTGGCAGACATATCAGTTTGGATGTCGGATAACCACCTAAAGCTGAACCTCGGCAAGACGGAGCGGCTCTTCCTCCCGGGGAGGACTGCCTGCTCTATGATCTCACCATCACGGTTGACAACTCCATTGTGTCCTCCTCCCAGAGTGCAAAGAACCTTGGTGTGACCCTGGACAACACCCTGTCGTTCTCTGCTAACATCAAAGCGGTGACCCGATACTGCAGGTTCATGCTCTACAACATTCGCAGAGTACGACCCTACCTTACACAGAAAGCGGAACAGGTCCTAATCCAGGCACTTGTCATCTCCCGTCTGGATTACTGCAACTCGCTGTTGGCTGTGCTCCCTGCCTTCGCCATTAAACCCCTAAAACTTATCGTTATCCCGTCTGGTGTTCAACCTTCGCAAGTTCTCTCATGTCACCCCGTTCCTCCCCACACTCCACTGGCTTCCAGTTGAAGCTCGCATCTACTACAAAACCATGGTGCTTGCCTTGGAGCTGTGAGGGAAATGGCACCTCCTTACCTCCAGGCTCTGATCAGACCCTACATCCAAACAAGGACACTACGTTCATCCACCTCTGGCCTGCTAGCCCCCCTACCGCTACGGAAGCACAGTTCGGGCTTATCCCAGTCAAAGCTACTCGCTGCTTTGGCACCCCAATGGTGGAACAAGCTCCCCCAAGACGCCAGGACAGTGGAGTCACTGACCACCTTCCAGAGACACTTGAAAACCTACCTCTTTAAGGAATACCTGGAATAGTATAACAGCAATCCTTCTACCCATTTTCTGGAATTTTTCAAGCTGTTTAAAGGCACAGTCAACTTAGTGAATGTAATCTTCTGACCCACTGAAATTGTGATATAGTGAATTATAAGTGAAATAATCCATCTGTAAACAATTGTTGGAAGAATTACTTGTGTCATGGACAAAGTAGATATCCTAACCGACTTGCCAAAACTATAGTTTGTTAACATGAAATCTGTGGAGTGGTTGAAAAATGAGTTTTAATGACTTCAACCTAAGTGTATGTAAACTTCCGACTTCAACTCTATGTAAATGTACATGTAAATGTCAGCCCTTGGAGCAAAACTAGTTAGGGTTAAGTGCCTTGCCCAAGGACACATTGACAGGTTTTTTACCTTGTCGGCTCAGGTATTCGAGCCAGCAACCATTCGTTTACTGGTTCCAACGCTCTAACCGCTAGGCTACCTGCCACCCCTTTCCTAGATCTGTGCCTCAACACAATCCTCTCAGAGCCCTACAGACAATTCCTTTGACCTCCCGATTTTTGCTCTGGCATGCACTGTCAACTGTGGGACCTTATATAGACAGGTGTGTGACTTTCCAAATCATGTCCAGTCAATTGAATTTACCACAGGTGGACTCCAATCAAGTTGTAGAAACATCTCAAGGATGTCCAATGGAAACAGGATGCACCGGAGCTCAATTTCGAGTCTCATAGCAAAGAGTCTGAGTACTTACTGTCACACCCTGATCTGTTTCACCTGTCTTTGTGATAGTCTCCACCCCCCTCCAGGTGTCACCCTTCTTCCCCATTATCCCCAGTGTATTTATCTCAGTGTTCTGTGTATGGCTTTGCCAGTTCGTTTTGTTTGTCAAGCCTACCAGCGTTTTTCCCCTTTGCTCCTGTCTTGCTATAGTGCCTGTTTTCTTGTTTTCCCGGGTTTGAACATTCCTGCCTGCCCTGATCCTGAGCCTGCCTGCCGTCTTGTACCTTTGCCCCACTACTCTGGATTACCAAACTCTGCTTGCCCCTGACCTGTCTTTTGCCTGCCCCTGTTGGTGTAATAAACATTGTTATTCTGACGTTGTCTGTGCCTGGGTCTTACCTTAAAATGTGATAGAGAAGCTGCCCGGAAATGAATCCAGCTCTGACAGGGCTCGCATAGCATGGCGGATTATGCGGTGGATTTCCTTATGTTAGCAACAGAGAGTGCCTGGAACCAGGAAGCGCTATTCGACATGTTCCTGCACGGAGTCTCGGAGGAGGTCAAGGACAAGCTTGCCGCCCGGGAGTTACCGACAAATTTTGATTCCCTCATCGCCTTAACCGTCTGGATTGATGGGCGACTCCGGGAGCAAAGGAAGGAGAGGAGATTCGATTTTGCTCGCCCGTCTAGGGATTCCACCTCACCGCCGAGGCATCCTGGAAGTCCCCGACGGCCTCATTGCCGAGAGAACCCGAGGCTACCCAAGCCTTTCCAAGGGGCGTGGAAGACGGCAGAGTCACCGCTTCCCGAGCCTATGCAACTAGGCAGAGCTGGATTGTCTCCAGATGAACGGCTTTACAGGCTCAACACTAATAGTTGCCTGTATTGCTCCCCCAAAGAACACGTGCTCCACGTCAGACAGGTTCTTCAACGCCTCCTGGACCTCAAACATCGCTTCAACACTGCTCCCATACTGGTTTATCCTGACCCTTCCTGTCAGTTTGTGGTGGAGGACGATGCTTCGTATGTCGGAGTGGGGGCTGTCCTTTCCCAACGTTCTGCCCTAGACCATAAGCTTCATCCTTGTGCCTTCTTCTCCCACGGAGAGGAACTATGATGTGGGGAATCGGGAGCTTCTTGCTGTGAACATGGTGTTAGAGGAATGGAGGCACTGGCTAGAGGGGGCGGAACATCCGTTTATTGTGTGGACCGACCACAAGAACCTGGAGTATCTCCGCACCGCCAAGTGCCTCAACTCCAGGCAAGTGAGATGGGCTCTGCTATTCACTCGGTTCAACTTTTCCCTCTCCTACCGGCCAGGATCCAAGAACGTCAAGCCATATGCATTGTCTCGCTGCTATAGCCCCATGGCTATCACCCAGGATGGTGGCCGACCATGGTCCCGGATGTCACCGCATTCGACACTGCCTGCACAGTCTGCACACAGAACAAGACTCCTCGGCAAGCTCCGGCTGGTCTTCTGCAACCTCTGCCTGTCCCTCACCGTCCCTGGTCCCACATTTCACAGGTCTTCCCCCGTCTGAGGGCAATACTGCCATCCTGACAGTGGTCGACAGGTTCTCCAAAGCCCCCCACTTAATTTCTCTCCCGAAGCTACCTTCGGCCAAGGAGACAGGTTATGGTGCAGCACGTCTTCCGGATCCATGGACTCCCGGTGGACATGGTCTCCGACCGGGGTCCTCAGTTCTCATCCAGGTTCTGGAAGGCGTTCTGCACGCACATTGGGTCATCGGCCAGTCTGTCCTCCGGGTTCCACCCCCAGTCTAACGGCCAGTCAGAGCGAGCTAACCAAGACCTGGAGACGACTCTTCGCTGCCTGGTATCCACCAACCCCACCACCTGGAGCAAGCAACTGATGTGGGTCGAGTATGCCCGCAACACCCTTCCCTCCTCTGCCACAGGAGGGAAGGGTGTGTCAATTTGTAACTATTTGTAGATTGCTGAGGATGTTTTTTTATTTAATCCATTTTAGAATAAGACTGTAACGTTACCAAATGTGGAAAAAATCAAGGGGTCTGAATAGTTTCTGAAGGCACTGTACGTAATCCCTAAAAGTAATTATTTATTATGACAGCGCCATAAATAATAACTAGTCATGCTGCACACTCAAAGAAAGGTCACTTTTATGGTAAAAATTGTTATAAAGTGCTGAGATATAGTCACTTTTGCGGACACAAGCTCAAGTAAACAGTGCAAATAAGATATAAATATGAAATATTTTATATGATGTATTTCCTATTCAACAAAACTGTATAAATAAGGCTTGAAATGACCTTTATGCTTTATAAATATAGCATAATCAAATTATAAAATGACTATAACATTTCAGCTCCTCATAACTGTAAAATACATAGTTGTATGTTTAGTGAGAGAAAATGTGCATATTTTCTAAAGGTCTCTCTTGATCAAAACGTCTGCTCCCCAACCCTGTGAACGTCTCACAAAGCTATTGATTGGCTTCCCAAAGTCGTTAGGACTTCGCCTTTCATCTTATTCATCATATTAATCTTGTCCATCCACAACAAACAGAAAGTGTTTTTTTTTCTTTAAAATCTATGAATTGTTTTGGATTAATGGCTATGAAGTGATCTCTGAATGTGCTACCGTGAATTTATTTGATAAAATATTGAATTTGAGCCCATAGAAACGCATTGAATAACACATTCATAAATTACAAAAAAAGACAGTCAAAAAATAAATCATAAGGAGTAAGGTTTTAAGTGTCTGTCCTATATCTATGAGATATAAGAAAGCTCAAGAAATATTTTGTCTTTTTGGACACATATTTAACCCCTTATTTTTGTTGGCACAAAACTAGCTCCATACTTTCATTTGTGTCTATGGGTTAACTTCAAACGAGTCCCGTGACACTTGTGGGGGTTGTAGAGCAAAGCGGAGAACACCATCATGTTCATGAGAGTCTCCCCTTTCCTACAGACGTTTTAGTGAGAAGACCGATATTTGGGCTGTCTCATGGTCTGACAAACTCTGCTGTAGCTAGGCCGACATATGCGGATGAGGTGGATTGAGACGCAGCCCATGCAAAAACCTTAAACTGACGGACTTTGATGGGGATTTTTTTATTATGTTAGATTGACACACGGGTGCGAACGCGTGGCTCTTAATTAAAGCGACATAAGGTTGGCATCTATTATGGAGGAGAGGGATAGAGGGATTGGTTCTCTCTATTGTTGTGGACTGAAGCCATAATAATTTTTTGTAAAACCAATAACGAATATTATTCACCAACATTTTATAAGTTAGGCTTCAGCTTAATTTAAATTCTGCTAGTATGAAACAGCGGTGTAAATAAGTTGTGATTATTCATGTATGCCTATTTTTAATTATTTCCCAATCAGCAATGGAGGCGGCTGTAATAGCTCTGAATTTAGACTCAATATTCATGTGACATAATGTGGGAAAACTGAAGACAGAATGCAGCAATGTGACCTGCATTCACTTATGTCTTTAAGTCCCTATCGCCTATATAGTGCATTACTTTAGACTTTTTGTCAAAACTAGTGCACTCAATAAGTAATAGGGTACCATTTTCGATGTGCTGCACTACAACATATGGTACATTAAACATGTTGTCATCACTTGATTCAGACTTGCCACTTGAAAACATAAATAAATACTTTCAACCTTCAAAGACAGTCAGGCACCACAGCATGCCAACCAACCCTGTGGTTAATTTGCATATAATAACGTGGCTTGATAACAACAAGCTGAAAATAGCAACGCAATAACAAGAGCAGTAATCAGACGGCAGTATGCAGGTGGCTCCATAGTGTTTAGAGAGTTGTACTGTCCTCCTCAGACAATTCATATTTCCTTGGACCTGGCAGCTGTGACTGTGAGTAACAGCCTGCTGATGTGATAGCTGAATATTCCCGACACCTCTACGTTCAAGCAGGGGTAATTAAGGGAGGATTACACACAGAAGCATTAATAAAGAAATGAAAGGTGGTTCTGTGGTTCAGCAGTAGTGCAGCTGTGAGTGTAAGAATCTTAATGAGCAGGAGACATGCCATAAAAGTGTCTGGATGGTGTTCTCTTCTGAAACTAGACTACTTGCTGACAAACAGAACAAACCACATCAAATTCCAAGAACGTACTGCATGTACACTGTGATGTGTATCCTAAGCACGGGAAGTTTGTACTGGAAGTCTAAGTATGGGAAAATGTTGTCCTTCATTAGCAACTGTCTTCTGTCAGCAAACCGTCGGACAAAATCAGTCATCAATGCACCCTGTGGTGAGTGTGGTCAATCAATGTACACGGCGTTGCAGCAGTATTGCATTAGTCAGTAGATGTTTAGCCTTGTTGTTTTCCCTGAATTACCCATATTGAACCATGGGAACCTTCAGCGTAGTTCTGGGTCGTATGCAATAGGGCACACCGTTTTGGTCATTGGACAAGTTTGTTTGAGTTTGTTTTCTTCCATTTGGTGACTAACGAACACAACCCTGTTTCCCTTGCAGAGACAAATAGCCTACCTGTGGTGAGTGTGGCTGTGACAGCCTCAGACGTCACCTCTCCTTGTATGGTGATAAGGCTGACTGTGTACTGTGTGGAGGGCAGGAGACCCTCCACAGAGGACCGGGTCTTGGATCCATCCAGTGTGACCTTGGAGGTGTCAGTGCCGTCCTCAGAGCTGTAGCTGAGGATGTAAAGGTCTGCGGGTGGCGCCGGGGCGCTCCATGCCACCGTCACTGAGTCCCACGTGATGTCAGACAAGTAGAGCGCAATGACGGGGCTGAAGCCTGAAAGTCAAAGGTCAAAGACACCAGCTGCATGGTCATAAATGGCTGATTTTGCTTTTATTTTATTTAAGGGACATCTGCTGTCAATATGGATGGTGGTGCTGGGGTTCTGAGGCAGGCAGTCATGCAAAGGAGAGTCAGTCAGTCAGTGGATGGCTGGTTCAGAGGCAGGCATAGCAGGGGAGAGTCAGTCAGTCAGTGGATGGCTGGTGATTAAGAAGCAGAGGACAGTCAGTCAGTCAGTCAGTAGATGTCTGGTTAATAATGTACAGGTCACACTTGAGGCTCTCTCCCGCTCTGTGAGACTGGCAGTAAAGTAATGAGGGTGATGTGGATGTGAATAGCTGAAGGTGACAAACACACCGAGTAGCACACCAGTGACAATGGAATGATGATTAACACAAAAGGAAAGAAGGATGTCAATGTCAAAACACGTCCGTCAACGAGGCTTGGCTGTTTGAGATGCTGAAAGACGTGTGTTGTCAAAAAGATGAAGCCTACCAACACACCTTGCTGTACATGTGTGTGGAAGAAAGAGGGACAGGAAAGCTAAAGAAAAAAACCCAATAAATAATATTTTTTCTCCGTTGGATGGATTGATGGATGAAGGATGGTGATGCGATTAGCAAGCACATGTAATGAGCACGTTAGCTAACTGTGAATTATTTACATGAATTGTTGCATCAAAGATTAGCTTGATTTGTATTCACCTTCCCAACAGTAGTTCCACATTGCATGCAAGGCAAGCCTATTCTGTAGTACAGCAATCATTTCTACTTTTCAGCTCATAATTGCCTGTTCGGGTATAATGATGTGGGAGCTTCACTGAATAAGCTGACCTTTAACCAGAGTTATTAATAGACTACATATTTAATTAATCTAATAATACAATCTATTGTCAGGTTCCTGGAACTTGTACAGGTGCAGTTACAGTACAGGCTGTGTCCTAAATGGCAAAGTGCACTAATTCTGACCAGAGCCCAATAGAATCCCTAGAAGGGGAAAATAACCTCTCACCATGGCAGTTTGACCTGTTAACTCATGGTGTAAACACTGTTTATATGGTTAGACTACTTGTACCCCTGCTATTTATAATAGTACAATGTGATGTCAGTTATGTCAGTTACTTGGTACATTGCAGTTACAGTACCTGTGAAGGCATCGATGGTGGCTGCAGTGCTCTGCTGCCTGCCTCTCTGGGCAGCTACAGTTATGGTGTATTCTGTGCCTGGCTCCAAGTCAATGAGAGTGGTGGTGGTCACGTCCTTGGGGACAGTCACCTCCATGGTCAGCCCAGATGAGGAGGTGTAGGTGACAATGTAGTTGTCGATAGGCCCCTGGACCACCCCCCACAGCAGGGTGATGGTGTTGTCTGTGGACCCTGTCACAGTCAGGTCCATGGGGACATCCAGACCTAAAACAGTAAAGAGTAGTTCAAGTATAAGTGAACATACGAATAAACCTCTTTATACTTAAGATTAAATACTTTACTGCCATACCAACCGAAGTTGTTTGGAATTTGATTTAGTGCAGCTAATTCAAAACAGAGACAAAAATACACATAGTGTAGCTACAATAATTTGCATAGCCTATAAGTCAATTTATGTACAGTAAATGGGTATTTTGACCCTGTTTTTTTATGCTTCAAAGAAATTCAAACAAACAAAACATGTAGGGCACAAAAGAAAACATGGTGGTGAATTTCTGTTTACTGATACTGGTAGTTGTGATGTTCTGTGTCAGATCACTGATTTGCACACATGAGCCAGGCAATTAACTCACTTACCAGTTCTGGCGTTCATTGTGGCAGGAGAACTCTGGTTGGTGCCAAGCATGGCCGATATGCCAATGCCATACTCTGTACCTGGCAACAAGTCTGTGGGAAGAGAGGGAGGAAGAGAGAGGGAGAGAGTGAGAGAGAGAGGGAGAAAAAGAGTGAGTATGAGAGCATGACAGATGGACGATGAGAGAGACAAGACACATAGAGAATACCGGGCCAGCTATTGATTTTAATTAGTATGTGAATAGAAAACGATTAAACATTAGCTGGTGATGTGAATGAATCTCTCCATGCAATACCCTGGCGGACAATACAGTATGATGATATTAAGAGGAAGAATTAGCAGGCAGACGGAGCCTTACAGACCTGCCTATTAAAAACTGCATTAATAATGAAAAACTTGCCAAATACCCCGTTCATCTAACCTTTTTTCAACTTCATAATTAATCAGAGTAAAAATCGATATTACATCAGTGAGCTTATAAGGTTACAGAAATGGAGAGAGGAAGGAAATGATAGTTCTCATCCCGCAGACAAGGCGTTCCCTTATGCTGATAATCACTTTACATAAGACAGACATCTGAAAACTCATGTCTGGAAACCTATCAATACTTTGATAAAAATGTTAATAAAATCCACAACGTTAGAATCTCAATTCAATTCAATTCAATTCAATTCAATTCACTTTATAGAATCTCTCTCAGTCCTTCAACAGACATCCTTATCATATTACACTATAGTAAAGCATGAAAATTATATTAACATTTTTTTTACTACAATTGGTAGTTACGATCTTTTCTCATCGCTGCAACTCCCCAACGGACTCAGGAGAGGCAAAGGTCAAGAGTCATGCGCCCTCCCAAACTGCTCGCTTAACCCGGAAGCCAGATGCAACAATAAGTCGGAGGAAACACAATCCAACTGACAACCGACGTCAGCTTGCAGACACCCAGCCCGCCACAAGGAGACACTAGAGCACAATGAGCAAAGAGAATCCCCCCCCCGGACAAACCCTCCCCTAACCCGGACGACGCTGGGCCAATTGTGCGCCGCCCCATGGGGCTCCCGGTCACGGCTGGCCATGACCTGGCCTGGGATCGAACCCGAGGCTGTAGTGGCGCCTAAGCACTACGATGCAGTGCCTTAGACCACTGCGCCACTCCAGAGGCCCCACATTATATTATTTTGTCCTAAAAACAGAGGTGTAACATAAACTAAAGTTATCCCCACCTGTTAGTGTGGTTCTGCTGGTGGGTCCATCATTGCGTGGGACGATGACCTTCTCGTACCGGTCCCCAGCCAGAGTGCTGTAGACCACCTGGTACCCCTCTACCTCCGCCTCACTGTTGTCCCACTCCAGCTCCAGGGTGGTGGAGGCCTTGGACAGCACCCGTAGGTTCTTGGGTGCGTCGATCTCTGAGAGGAACAGCAGAACTGACAATGTTGGGGCCACTGAGACCAATCATCAGAAGTGGGACGTGGCTTCCACATGCAGTTTCATCAGTAAGTCAGATAGTAAAACAGCATGATATGACCATAGAAATAGAATAGAATTATAGATAATAATATAATTTTAAATAATACATTCAAAGCTACACTTATTTCGATGGCTATGACTGGTATCATTTCTGCCCTGAATACATCTTTAAAAAGCATGCCAGCAGGCCTACAGTACATTATAAAAATGTTATCCCTTTCCACCCCAATTTCGTGGTATCCAATTGGTAGTTACATTCTTGTCTCATCGCTGCAACTCCCGTACGGACTCGGGAGAGGCGAAGGTCGAGAGCCGTGCGTCCTCCGAAACACGACCCCGCCAAGCCGCACTGTTTCTTGACACAATGCCCGCTTAGTTTAACAAATAGTACAGTATATTTGAAGGATGTACAGGTAAGTATACAGTGCTGTATGTGTTCACATGAAATAGACTTATTCAATCAAACATGGCATGAACAGTGATCTACAAGCAGCTGGTTGTATGGTCCAGTTGTTTGACGGTCCTCACCGGTACTGAATTCTGTGGAGATGGTTCCACTCTCATTGCCCTTGCGAACACCACTGATGGACACCTCGTAACGCGAGCCTGGCCTCAGCACCTGCAGGGAGTACTGGCTGAGGGTGGGCTGCAGACGGAAGGTGGTTTTAGGCCCGCCCCCCCCCACCAGGCCATAACGCAGTACTATCTGGTCGATCTTAGCCTTGGGATTGGTCCACTCCACGAAGGCCACCGTGTCCGAGACGTCACGCACTATCAGCTGAGTCGGCCCATCAATCACTGTAGGGCATAGTAGAGATAAATCTGGAGACAGGGTTCATGATCTAAAGACCCATATGGGTAGTTAGCATATGTACAGTTCACACTAAAATGGCATGAGGTAGTCACGACTAGTTTTGGACCAAACAGCACCAGAATGAATAAAAAACCACTGCTTTGCACATTTAGAAACGTAAGCTTAAAAAAAAGTGATATTAGGAAGAGCAGTGTGCAGATTTCTCTTTTCTTTTAAATGATCCTTTTGTGCCCATGCACATGCAACAAGATACATCAGATGTGCGAGTGCCTTTTTGAAATTTGAATCACATTTAGAAAGGTAAAATGAAGGTGAATTGAGTTTATTAATTGCTGACCATGTAATACAAAACAAGAGACTTGGGGCGTTATAGAAATAGCTACCAAAAGTACACCCAATAATCAAATTGTCTCCATGGCAATTGCGTGGATCCAACAATAATTTGATTACGTCTGAGAAAAACACATTATGCTGTTGGCTATACGAGCATAAAAAAACAAAAACATTATTGGAGGTGGAGGAACATTTGCTGCAGTGTAGACCTACTGAACAGTACACTAGGTTTATAGCATTGTCATTCTGGGAGGGAACAATGTCAGTGTGGTGCCCTCTGATTAGTCACATGTCTCTCAGAGAGTGCTAATTGGCTTTCCTTATAATTAACTTGTTTTCACTGAGGCTGCAGCAGGGAACATCTGCTGCTTCAATAGACCTTGTAACGAAGCTAAACCCCATGCTTCTGACCCAAACATTAACACCTGGAACACCTACTGTACCTTACTGCAAAACTCTTCTTGAGGCAAACCTGACAGAAAATAGTGTACCATGTTTCCTTGAAAATCACACATGGGGTTTATAGATTCTTGGCCAAGAATTTGTCTTTCTTTATCCAATAAGGTATATGAATTATGAATGCCTACTTAATTACAACTGACATTGGGCCAGGGTTGGAAAATGAGTGGTGTTTTCACTGCGGACACGTAATTTGAACTGTTATGGAAAAGTCCAATTGAATCTTATCCTACTGTCTGGAACTGTCACTCTGAGGAATTCCTGGGTGAAGTTTACATTAAGTGCATAATTGCTGGCAGACCAAGCCATTCGTCAGGGTGACATTTCCCATTAGTCTCGGCTGTGTGATGCATGTGGTGTGTGTGAGATTTGTATGTGTGAGTTCCCCCATCTTGAGTGGTCTTTTTCTGAGCTACACTGATTAGCATAAAGACTTATCACATGGAGATAACAGGGTAGTGGGTGGGGATACCAAAACACACAGAGACAACATATTAGAGGCAAAGAGACCCATTTTCAGTGACTGGGAGTTTAGCCTGAAAACTATGGGACTTCCTAATATGGATGCCATACACATGAGACTTCCACAGGTCTACACACTCAAACAAGCAAGGATATTTCAACAACCAAATGTTTATGTATAATAATAGATGGAGAGAAGTTTGCTAATGATGGCTTGCTGAGGTTTATGGGATCACTGACGGAACCATACATACATGTGGTGACGGTGGCGGATACAGGCTGGCTGCGGCCCTGGTCCCTGAGAGCTACCAGGTTGACGGTGTACTCCTCCCCTGGCCTCAGGCCTGTCTGGTGGAACGAAGTGATGGTGCTGGGCAGCTGGGCTGTCATCCCTCCATCATTGTCCTGTCAGAGAACATAGACAGGCAGAACCCTCTGGCTTCACTTGGGCTCCTCTTGTCATATACTGTATAGTATGGTTTCCAAATGGAACCCTATTCCCTACATAGTCCACTACTTTTGACCAGGGTCATTAAGGCTTTGTTAAAAAATGTGTGCACTATAAAGGGAACAGCGTGCAATTTGGGACACACTTTCTGGCCCTGCTCCTCTCATATACATACACAGGTAAACAATCCCACCTGCTCTTGATGGAGGGGTGGTGCGTGGTTCCACAGGGGCTACTCCCCCAGACAGATGTTTATGCAGGGGAAGGATCTGAATAAAACTCAAATCTCACTGTTCTGGCGAGCACCAAGCTATGGCATCTATACATATGATATTGTGAATGATAAATTCACCAGGTGTTGGTTGTTCTTTTGGTGGTTAAGCTCCAGGTCTTGTTAAGAGTTCTGTGCTAAGTGACTTTGTAAAAAGGTTGACATACCATCATATTTGATTGACAGGTTGATGATTGATTGATTGATTGATTGATTGATTGATTGATTGACACATACACCAAATAGGTGCAGTGTAATGTGCTGATTTTTCGGTTCCTAGCCCAACGGTCAAACAGCTAGGCTACCTGCCGACTGGCTGACTGAAGTGAACCATCCTGATAAGTACATTTGTATAATAATATTGAGTAAAAAACTGTGAATATGTTAATTCCAGGGCTACTTTGTCTCAGATAACTGCTGTTGGTGTGGGGTGACACAGTGGGCGAGCTCTCATCTGTCCCCAGCCACCACTTTTAGGCTCACATCCATTACGTTATTGTTCATCTTTGCTTTTGAATTAAATCCAGAGGGGTTGAGACTCTGACTTTTAATATGATTTCCCAAGTGACAACGTTGAGGTTGAACTCAGACCCCTTATTGGGACGGAGTTAGCTAGCAGTAGGCAGCCTCACACCCAATGATATAGATTAAAGTGCACTGTGACCCAACTACTCCCATGTCGCTTTGTATTCATAATCTGTCACCTCCAAAAGAGCTTTCCCGAGTTTGTTTCCATGGCATTTATGCTTTTCATCTAAAAGCCCCAGTTTTAAGTCCTTGAGCCCAGCCAAACTTCTATCCTCCTAGCCGGGAACACCTAAAGGAGAAAGCCAATTATAGAGAAAGGGACTGAGGATTAGAAC
Organism: Thymallus thymallus; assembly: GCA_023634145.1. Taxonomy (NCBI): domain Eukaryota; kingdom Metazoa; phylum Chordata; class Actinopteri; order Salmoniformes; family Salmonidae; genus Thymallus; species Thymallus thymallus. Next base: position 21,329,535 of record CM042382.1, on the reverse strand, counting down.
CCGGTGTTTATGGAGAGAATTAAAGGGAAAGCTCTCCTAACTTTGAACCTCTGGCTAATACGGCTATGGGTTTGAAGATGGCTCCTGCTTGCTGATCCACCTAATCATCAATAAGCCTTGGGCAATCCATCATCTAATTTGGTAGACTTTAAGTTGAAGGGTAAGAAATCAATCTCCTCCCCAAATGTTCCACTATTTCAACCATCCAAAAATCTAACCATGGATGGGCATATCAAAAATGTAATATAATGTAGTAATATACAGTGCCTTCGGAAAGTATTCAGACCCCTTTACTTTTTTCACATTTTGTTAGGTTACAGCCTTATTCAATTGTTTTCTTCCCTCATCAATCTACACACAATACCCCATAATGACAAAGCAAAAACTGGTTTTAATAATTTTTGCAAATTTTTCAAAAACTAAAAAATAACTGAAATATCATATTTACATAAGTATTCAGAGTCTTTACTCAGTACTTTCTTGAAGCACCTTTGGCAGCAATTACAGCCTAGAGTCTTCTTGGGTATGAAGCTACAAGTTACACCTGTATTTGGGGAGTTTCTCCCATTCTTCTCTGCAGATCCTCTCAAGCTCTGTCAGGTTGGATGGGGAGCGTTGCTGCACAGCTATTTTCAGGCCTCTCCAAAGATGTTCGGTCGGCTTCAAGTCAGGGCTCTAGCTGGGCCATTCAAGGACATTCAGAGACTTGTCTCGAGGCCACTCCTGCATTGTCTTGGCTGTGTGCTTAAGGTCATTGTCCTGTTGGAAGGTGAACCTTCGTCCCAGTCTGAGGTCCTAGCTCTCTGGAGCAGGTTTTCATCAAGGATCTCTCTGTACTTTTCTCTGCTCATCTTTGCCTTGATCCTGACTAGTCTCCCAGTCAAAGCCGCTGAAAACATCCCCACAGTATAATGCTGTCACCACCATGCTTCACCATAGGGATGGTGCCAGGTTTCCTCCAGACGTGACGCTTGGAGTTCAATCTTGGTTTCATCAGACCAGAGAATCTTGTTTCTCCAAGCGGGCTGTCATGTGCCTTTTACTGAGGAGTGGTTTCCGTCTGCTCTATCATAAAGGCCTGATTGGTTGAGTGCTGCAGAGATGGTTGTCCTTCTGGAAGGTTCTCCCACCTCCACAGAGGAACTCTAGAGCTCTGTCAGAGTGACCATCAGGTTCTTGGTTACCTCCCTGACGATGACCTTTCTCCCCCAATTGCTCAGTTTGGCCAGGTGGCCAACTCTAGGAAGAGTCTTGGTGGTTCCAAACGTCTTACATTTAAGAATTATGGAGGCCACTGTGTTCTTGGGGATCTTCAATGCTACAGAACTATTTTGGTACCCTTCCCCAGATCTGTGCCTCAACAAATTCCTTCGACCTCATGGCTTGTTTTTTGCTCTGACATGCACTGTCAACTATGGTACTTTATATAGACAGGTGTGTGCCTTTCCAAATCATGTCCAATCAATTGAATTTACCACAGGTAGACTCCAGTCAAGTCTTAGAAACATCTCAAGGATGATCAATGGAAACAGGATGCACCTGAGCTCAATTTCAAGTCTCGTAGCAAAGGGGCTGTTTTTTATATTTAATACATTTGCAAACATTCCTACAAATCTGTTTTTTCATTATGGGGTATTTTGTTTAGATTGCTGAGGATTAAAAAAAAATGTAATCCATTTTAGAATAAGGCTATAACGTAATAAAATGTGGAAAAAGTCAAGGTGTCTGAATACTTTCCAAAGGCACTGTATGTAGTAATATAATGTTGGTATTTCAAAGGAAACTCTTCCGAGATGTAACCAGACTGAATTGAAAATTACTGGTTTTATTGTACAGTTTGTTTGTTGTTGTTGTTGTTGTTGTTGTTGTTGTTTAGCATACTGCTGTGTACAGTACCACGCTGCTCTTCCAGAACATTGCCAGCCATGAATGTTTTCATCTCTATGGAGAAGCTGCATATGCATTTTGACGTTGTATTATTTTAGTTCTTGAATACATTTTTCTTTCATAAATACTGTAGGTGATGTCAACATTTATAAGGTGTTGATTCATCTTTTATACAAACTTCTGTTTTGTTCAAATTCAAAACAGTTTTCCACAAATCCCTAGGCAGAAAGATTATGTGCATGGTGGGGGATTCTAGAGATAGGGTGGCAGGTAGCATAGCGGTTGAGAGTGTTGGGCAACTAACTGAAAGGTCTCTGGTTTGATTCCCTGAGCTGACTAGGTGAAAAATCTGTCAATGTGCCCTAGAGCATGGTACTTAACCCTAATTGCTACTGTAAGTCACTCTGGATAAGAGCATCTGTTAAATATAACCAATGTGTCTATGTTGTAACAACATTTATTAATTCAAATGTTTAGCGATGTAGCCAGTATTGAATAAATATCTGTCCTCTCTGTTGGTGAAACCTTACCTTGGGAATGAAGCTTATTTCCCAGCCATCAAATGAGTAGTAGAATGGTTGCCACTGCACCTCCACGGACGTCTCTGTGATGGATTTGAAGAGTAAACCGTCTGGATTTGAGAGATCTAGGAAGCAAGGAGAGCTGTATTATAGGCCTACATCTTCTGTATGCTCAATACATCTCCCTTTTTACAGAGCTCTCCATGCATAGGGGCAGGAGGAAAAGGACCTCAGCCTGTGGCTTTAAAGCATGTTTTTGTCATAGTGGACGACAGGCCAGGCAGCAGTTGCACATCCATTACTTTTGAACAATCTGTTTAATACAGTAATTGTTCACATGGTCCCTATATAAAATGTTTCTTCATTGGGTCAGCTTTGAGCTATAAACACAACATAAAATGTCCAGATACAGTATATCAGTCTAATGAAAACATAAAATTACTATGCAAATAACTAACTATGCAAAGCTTCACAATTATATTATAGGAAGTGAGAAATAACCTTGAGCATAATTGCATGAACGTACTCCTGACTCTATTTACTTGATCATTTCAGAATTAATGATAATCTCAGAACCAGGAGTGTTGCTTGCTGATTTTTTTAGCGAAGGCCCAATAAGTCTGTGACAGATAATTGAATGTGTACTGTATAAACATGTTCTATTCTGGGCCTGAGTGAGGGGTTTTGCATATGTCTGAGAAATATTGACTGGAAACTAAGAGCCTGCAGGAATTTGCCAATCTGGCATTTATACCCTGCAGGTGGCAAGAGTCTAATCAAATCCTGTTGGCATAGATGGGCCTCATCCTTCCAACAGGATTTTCCTCCAAACTTGTCTGTGAATGTATGTGTATGTGTGAGTTTTAGTGTTGTTGTTGAAAAAACCTAAGTTCACAGATCTCAATGGTGAGGACAAGGTGCCTAGAGTATACAGTATAACAATGGTTGCAGGTAAAATGTACGTGACATGCTTCAATTCTGGCAAGAAGCATGTTTTTTTTCATAGCATCCATAGTGCAGTCCCTTTTGTGTGTGAAAAGTTTCAAGTGTTCTGACCTTGGCGTTGGCTAATGGGGATCCTAATAAATCAAATCAAATCAAAAATGGATTGTCTGTGACTGTATACTCAACCTTCTAAAACCACTTTCCTGTAAAGGAAGAAGTGTGATAAGAAGATAGTGGTTGTCTGTATGTTGTAGTACTCACAGGTTGACACCTGAAAGGAAACCTAAGCAGAAAAAAGTGGACCTTGTGGAGGACTTAAGCAGAGGTCCACTTGAGGATGAGGCCCAAATAAAATAGAAATAGAAAATGGCTGCCTGTTGTACTCACAGGTTGAAACCTGAGCATTGGCAGGAACACTGATGACGTTGTTGAGCACAGCGTAGACGTTAATATTGTACTCGATGCCAGGCTCCAGGTCTGGAATACTGCAGGTGGTGGTGTTACCAGGGACCCTGATCTCCAGCTGGACCCCACCTGGGCTAGTGGCCACGTAGGTGACCAGGTAGTCTGTCATCAACACCGACCCCTCCCACTCCAGGTCAATGGTACGCTCTGTCACTCCCCGCACACGCAGGTTCAGATTCGGAGCCGCTGTAGATGAAATGCCGTTTGCATAGTAAGAAATCAAAACCTTGCAAACTCGCAGCACCATGCACCATATTGCACATAGCAGGTGAAGACTGACTTACTTATTTTCGCTTATGTCCCACTTTACCCACATGTACTGTATAAACAACACATTCTGATTTGCTCTTGACTTCCAAATGTGTGTTGAAATCACTCAAAGTGACCCAAAATGCAGAGAAAACCAGTTAATTTTAACTTACAATATCCAAGTGGTGCCACTACCGCAATTAAGCTTCTATGTGAGAGTGGATTCGTGGAAGGGATTGATATTCTTGGGGGCAAAGCCTGAGAGGGTTTAAGTGTAGAATGCAAATTAAGCCCTACATAAACAAGAGTGGATAAGTTTACAGCTCAATCAGAGAGCGTGAGTAACAGATCTTGTCCTGAAGGCAGCTAGTTGTGTGGGACTTTCCTCTGTAGATTGGGCTCAGTGGTGATGGTGGTGGAGCATTAAGCCCTCCTAGGGGAGCAGTTGAGGGACTCGAGGAAGCGTTTGAGTTACTTCCACACGCACATGACAGATGGAGCTGAGCCTGCCTCCTCCTCGAGACTGACCCTGGAGTGAGGAGAAGTCCTGCGGCATTCACTTAGGAAGATTTATCGCATGGACCAGATTCAGTATTAAGTAAGACACAAAAGGGAACCAGTAGTAAAGTGACTGATATGGGGTATAGGGAGTGAGCACTTCAACTAAGCCTTCTAACAGAATGAAGAGAGACTCCACGTGAAGCCAATGCTTAGATACATAGAGCAGCGGTTCTTCTGAAGGGCTTTGCATACATCCCAAATGGCACCCTATTCCCCTTTATAATGCACTTATTTTGACCAAGTCCCATAGAGCTCTGGTCAAAAGTAGTGCACTATAAAGGGAATAGGATGCCATTTCGGACGCAGCCTTTATTATTATTATTATTCTTTTTTAGGGAGTAGATCAGCTTCAATATTGCAGATAGATTGTGTGTTATATGAATGTAATTTCCAATCCCCCATATATATATACACACTACCGTTCAAAAGTTTGGGGTCACTTAGAAATGTCCTTGTTTTTGAAAGGACATTTTGTCCAATAAAATAACATCAAATTGATCAGAAATACAGTGTAGACATTGTTAATGTTGTAAATGACTATTGTAGCTGGAAACAGCAGATTTTTTATGGAATATCTACATAGGCGTACAAAGGCCCATTATCAGCAACCATCACTCCTATGTTCCAAAGGCACGTTACGTTAGCTAATCCAAGTTTATCATTTTAATTAATTAGAAAACCCTTTTGCAATCCAGGTTAGTCGAGGTAATTTGTACATGTAAGTAGGGGTGAAGTGACTATGCATAGATAATAAACAGCGAGTAGCAGCAGAGTAAAAACAAATGATAGTTAGGTTGTTATCCAGAGAGGTTAGAGTATCTAGATTCTATATAAGGCTGTGCAAGGACTCAAATTGCAAATTTGCCCTGGATTTCTAGCCCCTTGATATTATTGTTGGATAACATTTTAATAGATAGAATATCTATTTATTATGGCCATTGAAATGCTAACAGTGGACAACCTTGTTTCAATCCTCTTGACAGTACTTTCTGAGAAGTAGTCATTATTTACAACTGGGGTTTCTATACATAACTTTAACCCATTCTATAAGCCATTCTCCAAAATTAAAATGGTCCAGGCATTTTTATATAAATTCTAGTCGTACTTTATCAAAGGCCTTTCAAATCAACTATGAATACTATGACGCAGTCTTTGAGAAAGGCCCTCCCTCCAGTAATAGGCCTACAGTATATCTGCCTCTCATTAATGACAGAGTTATATAGGCTCATGAATAGCTTCTACCCCCAAGCCATAAGACTTCTAAACAGTTAATCAAATGGTTACCCGGACTATTTACATTGACCCCCTTGCACTGGCTCTATGCACACTCACTGGACTCTACCCACCCACTTTCACATACTACACTGACACTCCTATACACACACATGCATATTGACACAACACACACACACACGCACACACACACTCTTTCACACTCTTTCACACTCTTCACATACGCTGCTGCTGCTACACTGTTTATTATCTATCCTGATTGCCTAGTCACTTTTACCCCTACCTACATGTACATATTACCTCAACTACCCCTGCATATTGACTCGGTATCAGTACTCCTTGTATATAGCCTCGTTATTGTTATTTTATTGTGTTACCATTTCCTTTTTTGTTTATCAAAATGTTTTAACTCTGCATTGTTGGGGAAAAGCTAGCAAGTAAGCATTTCACAGTAAAGTCTACACTTGTTGTATTCACTGCATGTGACAAATACAATTTAATTTGTATGGATCAGTAGAGAGTGGAGGGGAGTGAACCATTGCACTGCTGCACTGCGCTATACTGAGGGTCAGGAGGGTCAGGACTCTGGCATGATGTGGCCAATGCCCCACACCACAGCTGAGTACCAAATCACATCACTGTTTCCATCCACTTCACTTGCTATTGCTCACAGGAAACAGACTCCCTGCTTGACTGATCTTCTGTTTACGGGGCAGCTTTTGACTTATGAAAGCGTAATTAGAGTTTAGTGTTTTGGTACTGTTTATCTGAAATTCTAAATAGGCCATAGGTCATTGTATTATACAACATTATGGAATATTGTTGCATTGTTTAAACTGCTGTAATGAGGTTAACCTAAAAATGACACACAACATTGAAATTCGCTATACTTTTTGGAGTGAATACATTAATGAGGACACAGTGAAGCAAAGCTACTTCTACCTCTGGTAGCTATCGATTCCAAATTCATATTCTCCACCATTTAGTTCAGTTGAGCAATAATGGAAAAGGGTGATACAAAATGCAGGTGTCATGAAGACTGAGAAGAAAAATCTATTGTCTATTTAATGCAGCTGAGCTACTGTATGAACATATAGGCTTTGTCAAAGAATGTTTGAAGTCAAAATTGTTGGTTCTATTTCTGTGGGGCATTCTGGAAAGGCAGGGTCATTGATGTGTTTTCTCTGTCTGAAAATGTCTGCCAGTCAGTGAACAACTCGGTTAACAAGAGGAGGTGACAGGATTGACAGGCTCACATGCAAACGCCTGACTACTAGTGAGTGCTCCTGTACAGTATTTCTCTGGCACAATCTTCAAACCATTTGCATTAGGTATATTTGTTTTGGGGGGGTTAAAAACAATTGTAGTCATGCGTAATCATTTTCCAATGTGAGACGTTTTACCAAAGTGGTGGAGTCATAATGACTAGCATTTGGAACGATAGTGATGTTAAGGCAGTTAGGATTCTATGATAGGTAAAATCATCATGTGAATGCAGCTGCTTTGTTTTTACATTTTCACCTCGCCAAATGCCTCATTTAAATTCCATAGTGTCATTATTCTCATAGCAGGAGGAAATGGGGCCACAAAAGCATTTCCTGATTTTTCTACTTTGATAATATGAAACACTTACAATGCCTGCCACCCTATGAGTCCTGAATAAGCGCTGGTAATTGAATGTCCTCTTTTTGCATTCCGCAACGTCTCCCACACGAGCCTCTGCTATTTTACCCCTAATTGCAAAGAAAGAAGCAATCTTAGCTCCAGCAGGTCCTGCTGAAAATGGAGGGGAGCGGGCTAGAGTATAGGTAGTATGGGCTATTTTTTTCCTTTCTCTTGTGAGATAACAAATGTCTACGGCAATAGGCGGAATCAGCACTGGCGCACCGGGATGGCGGAGAGGAGTGGTGGGGAGGGGGAAGAAACTGCGTTACGCCAGTGGGAATCAGAAGTCTTTTTCTGAGAACTAGCTGTGAATCCAGGCTAGTGTGATTCAGATATTGCCTCAGCTTCACTTAATGTGACACAGTAAATGTGACTTTTGGCAAATGAATGCTGTTACACCGCAAGCCGTCACCATTTCTATAGCTACTATTTGAAGCACAGAGGGGCTGCAAGAGGTGTTTGACTCCTGTTTTGCAGGGCAAGGTCTGTGGATTCAGCTGCTATTGCATGGAGAGTATTTTTCAATTATCTGGAAAAACACCATTCTTGGAAATATTTGGCAGATATGCAGGCTTAGATATCCCCAAAGAACCAATTGCAGACTGGGACCACTTCTTACTATAACTGTGAATATTAACTTTCTCTATATATGATGGGATGCAGAGCCTTACATGCTGACCACACCACTCACGTTACATGCGCGAGCATTGCAAAATAAATGTACACATGCATGTTATTCAATCTTTTCATCCAAACTGCTCGCACACGTCAACGAGCGTCCACGTAGCCAGGCGATAAAATAGAACTAAATAGAACGTGTGTGCCTGGTCTAGTCAGAATGGTAGGCCAAAGTTTGTCTCATATAACCAAATATCCACCCATATATCCACTCTTGGGAACTGTCAAAAAGTATAAAGCTAAATAAATATCTCTCAGAGGAGCTACTGTATGTTTTCCTGTTGTTCCCTTACTCTCACCTGAAGAGCAGTCGTCTCCAGCGAAGCCCTCTTGGCAGGCACAGAAGCCCTCCTTACAGATGCCCTTCTGACTGCAGTTGTTGGCACAGTAGGCCAGGGAGCAGTCTTCTCCCACGTATCCTGGGCGACACTGGCAGGTCCCGTTGGTGCACAGGCCCTGGTCAGAGCAGTCGTTGAGGCAGCGACCCAGCATACAGTCCTCTCCAGTGAAGTTCTCCTCACAGATACACTCCCCGTCCATGCACAGCCCTCGACCGGAGCAGTCCGCCGGGCAGCGGGGCTCAGAGCAGTTGTCCCCTCCGAAGTCGCGGTCACAGACACACTCGCCCTCCATACACACTCCCTGTCCAGAGCAGTCGCCTGGGCAGCGAGGCTCAGAGCAGTTCTTGCCCGTCCAGCCGTCCTCACACACACAGCCACACAGGTCCATGTTGAAGCTGCCGTGGCCACTGCACTGGGGAATGAAGTCCAGGCGACCTTGATGAAGAAAGAAGGAAACAAAATCACATCACTAAATATACTGTATGGTTTACTAATGCTAACGTCATCTGTTGTAAGAGTGTACATTTTGAAACAATGTACCACTATAACAGTGTAAAATTAACCTATTAACCTTAGAAACGCTGTATAACTTTGTTCTCAAGCTGTGTCCACAACCATTGGATGTAGTGATAATAATATAGTGTTATATCAAGAAAAGCAAATGTTCCAAAGGCTGGGCTTATAGTAGTGTATAAGAGATCAGACAAAAGGTTTTGTAGTGATTCCTATGTTGAAGGTTTGTTGGTCTGATTCATTTTTTTGTCGATGTGCACTTGATGAATTTATGAAATAGTTTCTTCCAGTTATCAATAAGCATGCACCTATTAAGAAACGGCCCAGCAAACAGGGGACATCCTGAGGATATTCGACGACGTTCCAATAAGGTCCCTTAAGGGTTTTGGCGCGACGTTATCCCACTGACGTTCTGAGAACATTCTAAGAATGTTGCGTAATGGTCCCAAGGGAATGTCCTCTGGTGGACCTTTGTCTAGTTTTGTTTATATTCTCAGGACATCACTGAGGACAATGTCAGGACCATGTCAGGAACTTTTTAGGACATTCTCAGGACTTTCATTTGACTAATCCTTAGGACATCACTTGATGGTCCCAAGGGCACATTCTCTGGGGGACCTATTTATAGTTCCCGTTTTTTTTAAAGACGTTCTTGGGACGTTGTGTCATGGTCTCCTGAACGTCCCCTGAACATTCTTGTGGTTTTGTCTAGTTCCTGGTTTGTTCCGGGGACGTCCCCAAGGAAATTTGTAGGATGTTCTTTGGACATTGTCATGGTCCCAGGGAGGATTTTGTCTAGTTCCTGGTTGTCCCGGGGACATCCCTTAAGACGTTTTTAGGATGTTCTTTGGACGATGTGTCATGGTCCCCCGAAGGTCCCCTGAGCATTCTTGGGAATGCATTCGTGTCATGCTCCCCTGGACGTTTTTGTCACGTGATGGTCCCAGGTGTCCCAAACCATTAAAAGAAAAGTAATGGTATGGGAGTTTTAAGGTAAGTGGTACACTCTTTCATCAATGACACTATTTGACATGATCACTTAATACTGACTTTTCAATATGAGCCCACCTGGGATTCAGTGGAAGCTGATCTTTCTACTGCGCCACAAAGTCTGAAGAATTTACCCTACACTTTTATTACCTATAATACATCTCTGCACTTAGAAATTATTTTATTATTTTAGCAATTATTTTATTATTTTAGCAGTTTATCTGACTATTCTTTCATTGATTTAATTTTATATTTCATCAATTTGGGTTTTCAGTATAGTTGTCTAATGTTGGTGTGGTATATTATTCTGACATAGTGTTACTTCTGATATTATTCTGATAATATTTTTTCTTCTGTGTATTTTTTAGCTGAGATTTACTTTGAAGTGCAAAGTGTAGGAATAAGCCTACAGGTGAAATTAGACGTTGATACAGACATGGTGGCATAGAGGAAGATTGGATTGCTGTGAACCAAGTGAGTTCAAATCCCAGGTGAGGACATGTTAAGTAATAATTATTTTATGAATAAACATACACAATGTAATCAAATATGTAAGTTGAAAGCACTGTTTGTGTGTGGGTGTCCCTAGCATTGCCAAAAGACAATGACCTGTGACTGGATCAGTGGTTCACCAATCAGGGCCTGGATGAGCCTGGCAACAGTAACAAGGGGTGATGTGTAATGAAACTAGGGTGTGCATGCTCTGGGTAAAAACAAAAATTGTGGGTGAAAACATTTGTTTGTGACCATCAGGTGATGTCCCTGGGACAAATGGGGAACTAGACAAAAACATCCAGTGGACCATGACACAACACCCCAAGAATGTTCAGGGGACCATGACACAACACCCCAAGAATGTTCAGGGGACCATGACACAACACCCCAAGAATGTTCAGGGGACCATGACACAACATCCCAAGAAAGTCCTAAGAATGACCTCGGGGACCATGGTACAACGTCCTAAAAATACGTCCCCGGGACCAACCGGAAAACGTTTCTTTGCGACCATCAGGTGACGTCCCCGGGACAAACCGGGAACTAGACAAAAACATCCAGGGGACCATGACACAACATCCTAAGAATGTTCAGGGGACCATGTTGCTCAGTTGGTAGAGCATGACGCTTGCAACGCTTGCAACAATTAGGTACTAGTATAAAAAAAAGTATAAAAATGTATGTAAGCCGCTCTGGATAAGAGTGTCTGCTAAATGATGAAAATGTTAACGTTATTAAAATTACACAACGTCCCAAGAAAGTCCTAATAACATCCCCAGGAACAACCGGGAACTAGATAAAACCTGCAGGGGACCATGGTACAACATCCTAAAAATGTCCCTGTGACCAACCGGAGACAAATGGAATGATGTACTTTGAATTGCTTGGAAATGGATTTGTAACCCCTCCCAGACTAATGGGCATCAATAATCTTGCTTCTGAGGGCCTCGGGTAGGTCTTTTGAGCTTTGAATGGTGTGTTACCACACACCCATATGGTTAAGACCAAACCAGACCAATTTTCTTATCGTTTCTCTCTAATGTTTTCTAATTATTTGCACTTGTTTTGATACCTAATTCTAATTCTAGATAGATAGATAGATAGATAGATAGATAGATAGATAGATAGATAGATAGATAGATAGATAGATAGATAGATAGATAGATAGATAGATAGATAGATAGATAGATAGATAGATAGATAGATAGATAGATAGATAGATAGATAGATAGATAGGTTCTAGCCATTTTATGTAATGGTAAAGGTAGAAGTGTACTAACTTTTTCCCCATAAGGAAAAGGCATTTTTGTTTATTTTAACTGCATAACATTTTCAACTTTTTTTTTTTGGTGTGATTTGTTAAATTGGGTAACCTTTATCTGTCAATAGTGTTGAAGTGAAGATTACATATCCATCTGTCCAAATACGTAAAAAAGGAAAAAATAAAAAAAATAGAACTTTCCAGGGGGTGTACTTACTTTTTCACATGACTATGTATGCAAGCATGAAATTGATATACTGTATGTGACTGAATGTAGGTCTATAGGTCTCTCTGTCTTAGTATTTTGTCATTAAAGGACCTTTTTTATTTCTATATTCTTATTTTAAATTAATGTAGTTCTGTTCTTGAGCTGTCTATTGTTGTTGTGTATTGTGTAAAGTTTAACGTGTTGTGTGGACCCCAGGAAGAGTAGCTGCTGCTTTTGCAACAGCTAATGAGGATCCTAATAAAATAACCTAGCAACCCCCCAGGCTTTATATCCTGGTGCTATCTACTTGAACCAAGACGCTCATTAATTGAATGAAGTGGAAACCTAACATTCCACATTGGCCTCAAAGTAGCCTATGACCAAGGTACAGTAACTTTAATAATACTGTCAAGCTGTACTATTATTCTCCACTTACCCATAGCTGAACTCTCCTCACAGCCACAGTTGCCAGAGCTGCACTGGGCTCTGAGCAGCGACACCTCTCTCTCCAGCATCTCGATGCGGGTGGCCAGCTGCTGCATGGTGTTGGCTGCGGGACAGGCGCAGGCCTGTTTGGGGATGTTGATGCGGTGGGTGAAGGTGACCTGGCTGTCTGCGTCCACTGTATGCCCTGTGAACTCTGTGGGGCCCTCCCCACCCCCACTGGACACGGCTCCCCTGGAGGCCTGACTGGGTGGAGGCGCTGCTGATTCAAGATCCACAGAGCACAGAGACTCCAGGGGAACGTTGATGTTGTACACATGGTTGAAGACCATGGGCTGCTCCCTGATGGTCTGGTTGTTAGGTGGGCTGGTGGGGCCACCTGGAGGGGCCTGTCGTCTGACTCTGGTGGTCCGGACCAGCTTCCCCTCCTCACCGGAAAGGGATGGAGCAGCCTGGGACCCAAGAAGGAATAGAGCCAGAGCCAGGCCCAGCAGCCAGCCACGTGCAGGGGCCATGGTGAAACACCAAGGCATTAGAACCATGGGCCTAGCTAGGGCTCTCCTGACACCACCGTACCTACCGGCAGACTTCTGACAGGATCTACAGAGGAGAGAGAGAAACAGTGCTGGTAGTTGAGTAGGGGGTTGGGGAAATGGAAAATAGTATTTGATCTATTGTGAAAGAATAATTGCCTTGGAAAATAACTGGAAGCTTGTGGGACATTTTGAATCCTTAAATATACGTATTTTAGAATCCTTAAATATACGTATTTCTGCACAGAATACCAAATATTTTATTTTTCCCACAGGGGAGGGATGATGAAATAATGAGCACATATTGATATGGATTCAATAGAGCCTGGCTTTAGATTTTTCCTTCCTTTCACTGTAATCCTCTCTCTCCAGCAACTGGGTTTGAGGACGGGAACAAACTGCAGAATGAATCACATTGAGGGACTGATTGCTGTCTAGAAAAGCCTGTGGTCAGAAAGTGATTATCTGCGATGACATTTTTCCATCTCTGTTAGACTAGACGGAGGGATTTTCTAAAATGACAGTCTTTTATCAAAGCTCAATCAGCAGAATAAAAATGTGAGACGTACACTAAACGACACATTCTTAGTATCAGTTCATGGAGGAAAAAAAATACTTTGTACAAGGACACAAATCAGGACTCAAAGATGTATCTGTAGGAGGTCAAACACAGCATGCCAAGAAGCCTATAGAGGCTGAATACATGCAGCCTTTTCAAAAGATTGCATCTGATATTGAAAATCGTCTTGTTATTTAACAGAAAAGCCAACCTTTCATGTTATTTCCTTGTTTTGTTTCACAAATCAGGGCAATTTCCCTTGAAAACCAACCACTGGCGTGAGCTTTGGTTCATTGTCTTTACTACTAATCTTTAAAGGTTACTTATGACCGCGCTACAACCTCAAGGTGAGAGCGTACAACATTCTAAAACTAAAGAGGCGTGTAAATCACTCTAGGGATTTGAGAGGTGGGAGATACTGCCTGTTCAAATATACTGTGTGACATACTGTAACATATTAGGCTCGCCTGCTATACCTTCATATATGGCTTTGGCTTTGGGAACGGGTACATTCTTAAACCTTCCCCCACACCCGTAGAGAATGGGAAATGTTCCCAACTCTCCTCATGCGAAAATATCCTGTTTGACACGATACAAGCCATTTAACCAGCAAATCCACCAAATAAATGAGAACCAGAAAGATGAGAAAGAAATCAAATGGACAAACCCAACTGGAACATTCTTTTCACACCCATTAACTAGTGCAGGGTCCCTTTGATTAAAGTGAAAACGTGGTACATGCAGTTCAAGTTAAAATGACATATTCAATTAATGGCCCGGAATGGCTCTCTGACTCACTCTCAGCCACACACACACACACAGGGACTTGTATAAGAGTCTTGCTCCTCTATGCCACAGCAACTGAGATACACCAACATGCCCTGATTGCCCTGTGCTCCAGCTCAGGCATCAGGGGCATTGAGACTATGGGCTGCATTTGTTGAAGTTGTATAGAGACCCGATAGTCATAGGAAGTTTTCCTCAGGCCTTTAGGTCTCTGAAATTGCAGTGGGCCCACCGTGTTTGGAGACAGTTGGGTTTCATCAAGGCCTGTTGTCAGGCCTAAATTAGGACGCCTCTCAATAAGAAGCGACAAAGAGGAGGATGAGGATCAAAGGCTCGGGGCAACAGCAACGACAATCTCAATTTACTTTTCAAGAGCAGGGTGTTTTAGCACACATTTCCGCCTGGATGCACTCACTGGTCATCCTCCTGACTTGACCGTAATGAGAACTGACAGCGCGGAGACTCACAATCCGTCCATCGGGGCTCCTACTGCTGGACGAGTGGAAGTGAGGAGGCATTGTGGGAGCTGGGAGCATGTTGAGAAGTCATGAAATGAGTTTGACACTACTATAGCACATTGCCATTACATTGCCCACTGAGGCATAAAGCTATTCTGTTCAAAGTTAATGATCATGAACCCTAGAAAACTGGCTGCCAGAAACAATATTTAAAAAAATATATACGAATTGTACATAATACACATTTGGGTATACCCCTCTGACAAAACCCTCTGACAGGACACTCAGTAAGCATCGGCAGCTTTGGGATGCCATTGACAAGCATTGGACAGAAATCAATGTGTCTATTTGTGAACATGACCTGAGCAGGCAGATAATTCACAAAGAAAGCCATTTCAATGTCATTGTAAACCCAAAAACATTGGGTTTTGATCTTAGCCAGATACATTTCCCTTTAATTTATTTTCTTTCAGAGACTATAGTCATAAGCTGAATATCCCTTTTATCCAAAGCTTTCTTTTTATGTCTCTGGCTGGAGATGATACAAGAGAATATATGAAATATGCTCCAATTATGCACAGAATCAGGTTTTGTCTTAATGATGTAGAGGGAGAGAGGTTAAAAAAAACTTTTCTCATAAAGTTGCAGTGAAGACAGTGTAGAGGGATGACTAGAGAGATACAGTAGATGACTTCACTTCCACTGGAGATAAATGCTCCACTCCTCACCACATATCTTAGAGGGAAAAAAAGCTGAGTATCATTACAGGCAATAATGAAAACACAAACGTTGTCACGCATTTTAAGCAGCCATTGCAATAACACATTTACTGAGCCTCCCTTTATATCAAGAGCATCTGCTTTCACCTTGGTATGAACATAACATTACCATCAAGCCGAACCATGCAATAACTCCTGTCTGTTGATGGCCAATAGCACTTTTCACCTTCATTCTCACAGAGAACAGATAGCAGACTGGCTGGCTTGATTGAAATGTCAGGAAGAGGAGCATGTATGACAATAGCTCATGTGGAATAGCATGTCTGGAAATGTGTAAATGGAGAATTCCGTTAGTTGTTCTTATACCTGTGTAACAGTGTATTAACAGTGAAATTTCAAAAGTAGCACCATTGTGTTTATGTAGGCTGAATGCAAATGGAAAACTTACATCAGTATCTGATCAACAGTAAATATAATCAAAACCCTGAGGTGTTCTTGTGTTTTATGTGAAATTAGTCTATGACTCTGACTCTGAGTGTATTTACATCAGTAGGGAAGCATAGACAGACAGTTTAGGTTTAAGATGCTGAAAGCTACACGGTGTTACTGCTAGAGTTGGTCAGAAAATACATGAACCTTTCCCTAACATAACACCCAATCCTATTTGTCTGCTAAGCGTTTCATCTGTAGATGCTCTAATCATACTGTATTACGTGTGTAATAATGATTGACATTCTGAATGACCTGCAGTAATGTTTTATGTTAGACAAAAAGCCACAAAGGTGGATTGCTCTCAAATCCAGGCACAGCACACTTCTAAAGGATATGAAGGCTGGGATACACCACAACGCCAGGACCAGATCATTGTTAGAAAGAAATCATGTTACTAGGCTACCTCTAATCAACTTCAAAGAAAGGAAAATCAGATTTCAACTGACATCTGTTGGGAATAGATGTTTTTGTAAAAATGTTCTATTCAACACTTTGCTCTCATTTCGATTTGCTTTCATTTTTCATTCAGCTGACATTACACTGAGTGGTTCTTAAAGAGGGGTTACACAAGCTATTACACCACATGCTGCATTATATATGAGAGTGGCATTGATGTTCCTAACCTCCCATGTGCCATGCTAGATCACAGTGTCTCCCAGTGCCCTTAGGGAAGAGCATCCTTGTTGAAACAGTGAGGCGACGTTCTGCATATCTTTATAAATTCAGCTTATCTAAGTGGAACAGAGGCCTAAAGCCTTTTGACTTCTCCTCTCTTCTCCTCTCTTCTCCTCCCTTCTCCTCTCTTCTCCTCCCTTCTCCTCCCTACTCCTCTCTACTCCCCCTTCTACTCCCTACTCCTCTCTACTCCCCCCTTCTACCCCCTACTCCTCTCTATTCCCCCCTTCTCCTCCCTACTCCTCTCTACTCCCCTCTACTCCTGACTTCTCCTCTCTTCTCCTCCCTTCTCCTCTCTTCTCCTCCCTTCTCCTCCCTTCTCCTCCCTACTCCTCTCTACTCCCCCTTCTACTCCCTACTCCTCTCTACTCCCCCCTTCTACCCCCTTCTCCTCTCTATTCCCCCCTTCTCCTCCCTACTCCTCTCTACTCCCCTCTACTCCTGACTTCTCCTCTCTTCTCCTCCCTTCTCCTCTCTTCTCCTCCCTTCTCCTCCCTTCTCCTCCCTACTCCTCTCTACTCCCCCTTCTACTCCCTACTCCTCTCTACTCCCCCCTTCTACCCCCTACTCCTCTCTATTCCCCCCTTCTCCTCCCTACTCCTCTCTACTCCCCTCTACTCCTCCCTTCTCCTCTTACTCCTCTCTTCTCCTCCCTACTCCTCTCTACTCCCCCCTTCTACCCCCTACTCCTCCCTTCTCCTCCCTACTCCTCTCTACACCTCTCTTCTCCTCCCTACTCCTCCCTACTCCTCCCTTCTCCTCTCTACTCCTCCCTACTCCCCCTTCTCCTCTCTACTCCTCCCTACTCCCCCTTCTCCTCTCTACTCCTCCCTTCTCCTCTCTACTCCTCTCTACTCCTCCCTTCTCCTCTCTACTCCTCCCTACTCCCCCTTCTCCTCTCTACTCCTCCCTACTCCCCCTTCTCCTCTCTACTCCTCTCTACTCCTCCCTTCTCCTCTCTACTCCTCCATTCTCCTCTCTTCTCCTCCCTACTCCTCCCTACTCCTCCCTTCTCCTCCCTTCTCCTCTCTACTCCTCCCTTCTCCTCTCTACTCCTCTCTACTCCTCCCTTCTCCTCCCTACTCCTCTCTACTCCTCCCTTCTCCTCCCTACTCCTCTCTTCTCCTTCCTACTCCTCCCTTCTCCTCCCTACTCCTCTCTTCTCCTTCCTACTCCTCCCTTCTCCTCCCTACTCCTCTCTTCTCCTCCCTACTCCTCTCTTCTCCTCCCTTCTCCTCTCTACTCCTCCCTTCTCCTCCCTTCTCCTCCTTTCTCCTCTCTATTTCTCCCAGTACTGAACATTGTGAGGCGTTTTAAAATCCACATGTGTTTATATACTATATATCTCCTTGAGGACTTTCTCTCTACAAAGACAAGTGAGCCTTGGGGGCCTAGTGACTACCCGGATACTTCAGTAGGTCCAACTTCCTGTTAAACATACTGTACTAGGGCCTTCCAGAATAATCTACAGTATATTAAGTGTCAGTGTCACTTCATACCCAATGTCCTGTGTCATAATGGAAAAAGTGGGGGGTAGAGCACCAGAGCGATGCTGTGATTCTGCTGCTCCCTATTCCCCTAGGCTCTGTTCAACTCCATCTTTCTCTTGAAATCTCTCTAGCTGTCCTCCTTTATTTCACACAGTATATCCGTCCAGACCAGAACTGCTGAATAAAGAGGTGTCTGTGTGTACGCTGCTGAATCCCTGATGGAGCTGGGTGAGCTGGGTTGGTACAGAGCTCGGCCAGGCTCTAGCTAGCCGCACCACAGAGAGGCTTAGACAGGCCCAGCCAGGCCCTGGGAAGTGAATCGGTAACCCCTATTTGTACAGGTTAATGTGCAAACATCCTGACATGTACTCTGTAACAATAGCCAGCCTCCACAGGCGCTCTGCCCCTCTCTACCTTGTAAATCTCTGTATTGCAACATTACGATTCAATTATCATTACTCCAGTAGCACTTGGCAAATTGCCTTGTCTTTCAGGATCATTGGCCACCGTTCATTTTCAGTACATGCGACCTAAAGGGTTTGAAGATCTCAATTTCTCCCCACTCATTAGGTCTTTTTCACATAACGATGTGAACCAATACTACCTGATCACATTGTTTAAAAAATAAATACAGGGACTTCCTCAGTGGCGCAGCGGTCTAAGGCACTGCATCGCATGCGTCACTACGGACCCGGGTAAGCTTACCCAGCCATGGTCGGGAGTGCCATAGGACGAAGCACAATTGGCCCAGCGTCATCCGGGTTAGCGGAGGTTTTGGCCGGTGGGGCATTACTTGGCTCATTGCACTCTAGCGACTCCTTGTGTTGGGCCAGTTGTATGGGGGCTGACCCCGGATGCCAGTTTAACAGTATTTCCTATTTCCTCTGACGCATTGGTTTGGCTGGCTTCCGGGTTAAGCTGGCAGGTGTTATGGAGCGTGGTTAGGTGGGTCATGACTCGACCTTTGCCTCTCCCGAGCCCATTGGGGAGTTGCTTCGATGAGCCAAGATCAAAAAAGGGGGTACACATTATATAAATACAGCTAAACAAAGTAAGATTTGGATAAGTTTCTTCTCTGCAAATAACAAGGGAAATAAATGAAGTACCCTGTCAGTCCTCAGTAGCCTCAATAGATGAAGTACCCTGTCAGTCCTCAGTAGCTTCAATAGATGAAGTACCCTGTCAGTCCTCAGTAGCCTCAATAGTGCAGAGTGAGCAAGAAGTCACATTGACTTATATTGCAATAAAAGAAACATGCCATCTGCAATTTAAATTGCAATCTGCAAGAATGTTACCTAGTTCTTTGATAAAACTTAGACAAGATAAAGATCAAGAACATAATGCAGAGCTGCTATCATTGTTCCCATCTGTCTGAGGAGAGACTGTGGGAGCAGCTACAGATACAGAGGGCTTGGAGGGAACAATATGAGTAATGACCAACCAAACGGTTCCCTGTTTAATGGAGGGACAGTAAAGCACAACACAGGCTGTGTCCCAAATGGCACCCTATTTAGTGCAGGGCCCATAGTATATAGAGAAAAGGGTGCCGTTTGGGACGCAGGCACAGTCCATTTAAATGCTGCTGAAGACTCACTGTGTTCATGCCGGTATGATTCAGGGAGAATTTAATTTCATATTTGTCCCACCAGGTAAGAGGCTGCAGGCATGCTGGGCACCATGCTGACGGTCTGCTTTTAGACAAACTACTTATATTGATCTATTGTTTCAGAGCCATATATTTAGAATATTTCAAAATATATGTCTCTGTACTGTTTTCCATTTATGCTAATTTTCTTGTGAGGAACGTTTGTTTTGTCCAAGTCTAAAATAACACATTTTTGTGGAAATATGGATGCAAAAATATTGAATGTGTGATCCACAAGGTGTCTTTTGAGTGGATGCATTTTCTGTAACTCAAAGACTGAATTCTGTCCCTTGGGTCCTGCAGCAGTTTGCTAGGCCTAAATCAGCGAAGTATTGCTGTCGTTAAAGCCTTTGGGAATCCCCATAAGCCAATGACTGCTAATGATTTCATTCCAATGAACCCATGTTTTCGTAACTCCTTTTTATTTGCTAACCTGACAGTGAATCCCACTTATACAAAGCATCAAATAATCTGTCAGTGCTGTGGCTTGACAACCATTATATCCTCTTTTTCCCTTTTAGGCTACAGCACTGTTCTGTCCCAACCCAACCAGCCTTTTGAAACAGTCCTGTCTCTGTCACCCCCTCTCCTAAGTCATTTTCTCCTTTCATCTCCCTCTTTCAGAAGAGGCTGTTTCCTGTGGGCCAGAACTGACAGTTATTGTTCTGCCTTTCATGAAAATATAAGAAATGTCTTCTCTCTGCCTTTGTGCCACGAGAAAGAGTCACGGAGCAACAGAACACAACAACATAATACCACAAGTTGCCAGAGAAATGATGAAATAACTACCGGAATCAAGATGGGATAGATGTGTTTTGTTGTTGGTGCCTGTTTGAGTTAGATGCCAAAGAGGAAGACATACATCCATTTACCTAGTTAGGATTTAATTCAATGATTTAAAAAAAGATAGGTTTCTATACACATCACAGTGATAAGCCTCCTGTATGCATCCTCCAGTACTGTTTATGCCTCTTCCACTCCTGTAAATGGAAATCTGTACATTGCTAGTAGTTGCTGACTCATAAAGCTTTGTTTCATCCTGACTTCCACCTAGTAAGATTTGACTGGTTATGAATAATAGGACATTTGGATATACCTATACACGTTTGGAAACAGGCAGTGTAGAAAGTGGAAAGTGTAGAAAGTGAAACCAATCCTTTCCTAATCATCCATTATTGATCAAGCCAGGGTTATGTTGGGTTGAATTGAGTGAGATTGATCATGAATCACCACTGCTTGTACCAGGGGCATTAAATCGTGATTGGTCCAGTTCCCAAAATATCTCAGAGAGGTGACTCCAGGTCTAACTCATTAACAGGCAGCCACCTGTTAGACTGCCAGGTCTGTGTGTGTGTGTGCGTGCGTGTGTGTGTGTGTGTGTGTGTGTGTGTGTGTGTGTGTGTGTGTGTGTGTGTGTGTGTGCGTGCGTGCGTGCGTGCGTGCGTGCGTGCGTGCGTGCGTGTGTGCGTGCACTTAATCATGCCTGGAGCATTCATTATGATGGGGCCACTAATCCCCATTGGTTAGAAATCAGAGATCAAAGGCTTCCAGTGGCTTATTTCACCTCCATCTCATGTCTGCCGCTCCGCCACAATAACAACAGTTCCTCTAAGTATTTTAAAGATGCATTATCCCAGAGGGATCTAGACTAGAGTCTCTGATTCCACTAATGCACACCACACATAAAAAATACGTATCTGTACTGTACTTTACTACTTATATTTTTGACAACTTTTACTTCACTACATTCCTTTTAGGAAAATAATGTACTTTTTACTCCATACATTTTCCCTGACACCCAAAAGTACTCAAAACAATACTCGTCATCCCTACTGCCTCTGATCTGGCAGACTCACTAAACACAAATGCTTAGTTTGTAAATGATGTCTGAGTGTTGGAGTGTGCCCCTGGCTGTCAAAAAATTATAATTATAAGGTAATTGTGCTGACTGGTTTGCCACTGTACTTAAGTACATTTAAAACCAGATACTTTTAGACTTTTACTCAAGTAGTATTTTACTGGGTGACTTTCACTTTTACTTGAGTAATTTTCTATTAAGGTATCTTTACTTTTACTCAAGTATTGCAATTGAGTACTTTTTCCACCTCTGGGAAAGAATGCATGAATCTCTACAGTACGACATTACGGACTCACTGCTAAGCCCTGGCTGTCTTTTTGTGATCACGAGTAAAAAATGAAGCGTAGCCGCGTGAGTCAGACAATTACTCTTGGTCTCTTGATCCCCAGAATGCTCTGCAGCATGCTAGAAGTGATTACTCACTTTTTGAACCAGTTGAGGAAATTGGAGGTTTAATTAAAGATGATAGAAAACTGCTCTCTAAATGCTTTATGAAAATGTGTATACTAGTACAGTATCTTTATTTAAAAAAACAGTACTCTTTCAGTTCAATCCCATTTTCTGTATACCTGAGGGATGCACTTAAAAAGCAATACATGTCAACACAATATGCATGCTGAAGTCCAAACCATAAGTACTGAATAATAATATGGATGATGTTGTCTTACCTTGTGCGCAAGCAGTGGTCCTCTTGTGCCAATGTCTAATCCTGCACCTATCAACACACAGAGAGAGGTGTTTTAGTCAGACACACACACCCACACACACTCCCTCTGGCCATGAGCTCTCTGTCAGCCAGGAAAAAGAACATACACTTCCCACCAACACTCTGCTGCAGGGATACACAAAATAGTGAGCAGGATCCTTGTCTCAACATGAAAAGAGAAACCATCCTCATTTGCTTTCCTCTCCTTGTCTCTTCCTCAGGGCCTTTCCTTACCTACTGGGAGATAAAGTGGCAGCCTTTGCAAGTTGTGTTGTCAGCTGTAAGGAATTGAAAATGCACTTTTTCCTTCTTCATTTTCTCTCCCTCTTCGACAGCTGTGCCGTTTTATTAAATACACTGAGGATGGCCGTAGGGTTAGATCTTAACATGCCATGGTGTTGATGATACCTATCTCAGTGTTCCTAAGAGGAAGGCACTTACACGTCCCATGGCTACATTGGGAATCCCTCCACTCTGCACACACAGGCGCGTGTGCGCGCGCCTAGGCATGCACACTAACGCACCCACACAAGCACGCCCTGACATAAGCACGCACACAGACACACACAGTTTAGTATTTCTCTGCTGTCCCAGTCCCATGGGAGAACGAAATCAAACACCCTGGCACACGAGCACACACA
Organism: Thymallus thymallus; assembly: GCA_023634145.1. Classification (NCBI taxonomy): domain Eukaryota; kingdom Metazoa; phylum Chordata; class Actinopteri; order Salmoniformes; family Salmonidae; genus Thymallus; species Thymallus thymallus. The sequence goes on along the minus strand of CM042382.1, from coordinate 21,306,517 downwards.
CACACACACACACACACAGGCGTTCACATCGACGCACTCACACACGCGCACACACACAGAAACACACACACTGTTTAGTATTTCTCTGCGGTCCCAGTCCTGGAGGAGGAGAGCGATATAGAGAATCCTGTTTCAGGTAATTCAGTTTTATGTGTTTGTGAGAGAAAGAGATTTTAAATCATTCCAAATGCTTCCTGCCTTATTGAGCAGGTCAGAGCTGTCCTGGCTGTCCTGCAGTGTATCAAACCAGACAGCCAACATGCAATAGACCCGTTTTGACATACTGTACTAAAACAGTACATTTTTGAGATGGTTGTTGTAAGACAAATGCTCTATGTGGCCTACAGGTCAAAAAAAGGTAGCTAGATAAATACATAATGGGCTTTCTGTGGTATATTATCTGTGGCATGCATTAGTGCTTTGCTATTGCAATATTACCTGTACATGCTTGCTTGTATAGTGATCATGAGATATAAATTGCTATGCTCTACACTGTTTTTCAGTGTAACAATAATTCCCTCAGCTTGAGTAAGGCTTGCAGGATTTATATTTTCAACCCAACCCGGTCAATGTTGGGTTCGGTCCTCGGAATATTAGGACCTATTGGTTGCCAATCATTTCGAAAGCTCTGCTATAGTATAATCGTAATTTTGAGCAAAGAGAATTGCATATTATTTTGAACGCAAAATTAATTACACTTCAAACTACTTATAAATGAAACACAATATTGAACACACATGAAACACTTTAGGTTATTGATTGGAACGATGATTGGAAATATTAGACATTATATATTTTGGGGGGATATTTTCACATTGCCAGTGGTACCACCACTGTAAGGAGAGGACCTAGCCTCTACTACTTGCGGCTGGTCTCTCTGTGTGAATCATTGCTGTTATCTTGTAATTTGTTATCTTTCGGAGATCCTATTTCCAATTTGTTGATGAAGCAGATGGATTCACTCTCAGGAACCATTTATCACCTGCCACAGGAAACCTGTTTTGTCCCTTTTCTACCAATGAAAAATGTGCTTTAAACCCGTTTTTCTCTATTTCTAAGCAGTTTCCTCAAACAATATACAGTAAAACTTTCCTCCAAAATGTTATAATGAAACCTTCGGTTCCAACACGGTACCCATTAATATTCTCTCTCTGAATTCTAGTCCATAACTTGGATTTCAAAACCTTGACGATGACACATCAAGTTCAACCTCAATGCATAACAAAATGAAAAGGAAAAGCTACTCAATGTAACAACTTCTCACGCTAGTGAGAATACAAATGACTACGCATAATACAGTACACTGAATGGACAAAACATTAGGAATGCCTGCTCTTTCCATGACATATGCGGACCTGGTGACAGATATGATATACAATTGAGTCATGGATTGTGTATGTGTGCCATTCAGAGGGTGAATGGGCAAAGACAAAATATTTAACAGGGTAGTAGGTGTAGTAGGTGCCAGGTGTACCGGTTTGAGTGTATGAAGAACTGCAACGCTGCTGGGGTTTTTATGCTCAACAGTTTCCCATGTGTATCAAGAATGGTCCACCACCCAAAGGACATCCAGCCAACGGCAGGCCAGTGATCGAAAACAAGTTATTGATGAAAGAGGATTAAGGAGGCTGACGACAGGCTACAGTTAACCCAGTACAACATTGGTGCCCAAAGTCCCAAAAAAGAAGTACCTTGACACGAATGGGGTACGGCAGCTGACGACCTTAGAGAGTTGCAGTGGGCTAAGGAACAAAAACACTGGACACTGGAGAATTGAAAAAACATTGCCTGGTCTGATGAATCCCGGTTCCTGCTTTTTGATGCTAATGGGAGGACTAGGGAATAGAGAAAACCACATGAGTACATGCATCCATCATGCCGCGTGTCAACATTGCAGGCTGGTGGTGGGGGTGTGATGGTGTGGGGTGTGTTTTCATGGCACACATTGGGCCCCTTGATAAAAGTGGAGCAACATTTGAATGCCATAGGATATCTAAACATCATTGCCAATCAGGTGCATCCCTTCATGGCAGCAGTGTATCCATCTGCAAATGGGTTTTTTCAGCAGGATAATGCCCCATGTCACAAGGCTAGGATTGTCCAGGAATGGTTCCACGAACATGACAGTGAATTCAGCTTACTGCGGTGGCCTGCCCAGTCACCAGATCTCAATCCAATTGAGCATCTGTGGGATGAGATGGAACGAGCTATTCGGAGTAGATCCACTACCAGTCAACTTGACACAATTGTGGGAAGCATTGGAGTCAACATGGGCCAGTATCCGTGTGGAACGCTTTCGACACCTTGTAGAGTCCATGCCCCGATGAATTAAAGCTGTCTGTGGGCAAACGGGAGTGCCACTCAATATTAGGAAGTAAACTGAGTGGAATTACAGTAAATTGAGATTTTCAATTTAAGATATATTTTTCTAGAAATAAAGGATATTTTATGGATTCCTGGCTACTCAAACTCCTTGCTCAGGTCAAACACTATGCCACACCGACGGACGTTCGTTTCTTCTCCGCAATGAGTCTCGATCTGAGCACCTCCCCGACAATTTCTAGAATGCAGACACATTCTAAATCTTCTGATTGTTCCCAGAAACCAATGGGTTGCGACAGAGCCAGAACACACATGGGTAAAGAAGCTTTTAGAAAATAAGCCATTGGATTTGTTACACTGATTGGTTAGAAATGACCCAATTACCCTGATGACTTTGTTTTGTACCACACCCCCGAATTTTGACATCACCACACACAACTTTAATGATGGCAGTCTCAGACTGAAGTATGTAGCGAACACAGAGCAACGGAATAATTCAGTTTGAGTCGTCAGGCAATATTTGGGGCTGGCTGGAGGGATAATTGCAAGCAGAAAGAGCCATTGTTAGCGGTTCAAGGCTATCTGAGGATCTAAACCTTTTCATACCAGCTTTTATTAAAGAAACTACTAACTGGAATTATGAATTCAACACTGGTTGCAAAATCTATTACTCTAGCCAACTTGCTAGCTGAATTAGGAAAAGCGATATAAATGTAGACAGTCGTAGTGTGTTAAGGGTCTACTGAACTATAGAAAATGCTTTTTAGTCCAGAAAGGCTCAATATAGTGCTTTATTTACACAAGCTTGCTTCTCTTGTTGTATCATTCAATTGTCTTTGGAGTTAAAGCAACTATTTAAAAATGTATTTTTAATGTCAGGCCAGGCCAAGTATATCTTGTTAGACACTCTTTAGTTATCAGTTTAATGTAGCTATAAGCCTAGTCCGCGAGAGATGAAACAGGGTTTGTAAGGAAACAAAATAGTTTCTGAAGGGTGTTTACACAGCTAGGCTAGCTGTTAAGTGAATCCTCAGTTAATAAGGATGCTAACTCTCACAGAGCAGTCCCAGGTAGGATTAACCTGAACCCAGCGGACTACAGGCCCTTTCCACAGTCATTAATTTGTGTTTTTCCAGTTCCAAGCAGCCAAGGGTTGAAAAAAATTGGCTGTGAATATCTATGACTATCTGAAATTTCTGCATTCCAAATAAGACAACTGATTAAAATCCATATCTTAATCTCTTAGCAACGGCCGCTATAAATAAGAGCCCTGGATTTAGAGGCAATAACATAAGACAGTCTTTCTAGTGGAGTGATGGGGACAAAAATAATTACCTAATTCAAATGTATCTACACAATGACATACCACTTGCTCTTTCTATAGAGGTGGACAAAAAGTAGACGTTTCAGCATTGAAATAAGCCTTCACCCCAGGAGTTGAGACTTCCTTCCTGCCTGCCAGACTTAAGGCTCTTTAAAGTGCTTTTATCTCTTCAATGAAGCGCAGTTCTATAGATTAGTCAGAAAGTAACAGGGAGTGAACTAGCGATGGGCAACATATCAAAATCAAATGGCTTTTACCCTAAAACCCATCCAGTAAGGTAAAGGTTTGATCGGCACAGTCCATTCAGTCAGTCATTTATTTTCAAAAAACATACAACTTAAAATAAGCCCATCATGCACTCCTGGATGGGAGCTTAGAGCAGTGTTGTGTTTTTAAAGAGTAAATGTATCCATCAAAGGCAGCATAAAAGAACTGACAGTTCAAGTAATGTGCTCTGGGAAGGCCACGTCTTATTAAGAGGTTTTTAATGGCTTTATGGCCCGTGGCAACACAACAGCCTTCTGGAGGCACTCATAACCTGCTACTGCACTTCCACTTCTCATAGCAGCGAAGGTAAAGAGGCATACAAGCCACCACTGACTTGCTACAAGACCAATTCCCTCAATGGAAATATTCCTCATGCTATACACAACATAAGCACCTTAAATACGTGTACCCTGCCTATCAGAGGTACAAATTCTCAAGACCAAACCGATCTACAATACTTGAGAAAAAGGTTTACAGAATTGTTGGATAAAAGTGAAGTGACAGTGAAGTGAATTCATTTGACAAACCTTTTTGAGCATTACAGTACAGAACCTTGCAACAAACCGTCACATGATGTGAGAAACGTTAGACATGATTTTTGATCTATCGGTAGGCTAAAACTTTATACCCAGCGCCTTTATACACGCAGGGTCTTTATATAGGGTTTATAAATCTTATAAAGGGTACCTTAATATAATGTATAACCAATCTATCTGTATCAGTATAGTGAGGCAGGAGCATTCCAATAAAGATAGCATCTATTACCTCTAGTGAAAACCTACCCCCACTTTCTCCTTGGACTGCAGCCCACTCATTGGCAGAGAGGTGTGGGGAGCAGAGAGGAGTGGGGAGCAGAGAGGAGTGGGGAGCAGAGAGGTGTAGGGAGCAGAGAGGTGTAGGGAGCAGAGAGGAGTGGGGAGCAGAGAGGTGTGGGGAGCAGAGAGGTGTGGGGAGCAGAGAGGTGTAGGGAGCAGAGAGGTGTAGGGAGCAGAGAGGAGTAGGGAGCAGAGAGGTGTAGGGAGCAGAGAGGAGTAGGGAGCAGAGAGGTGTAGGGAGCAGAGAGGAGTGGGGAGCAGAGAGGTGTAGGGAGCAGAGAGGAGTAGGGAGCAGAGAGGTGTAGGGAGCAGAGAGGAGTAGGGAGCAGAGAGGTGTGGGGAGCAGAGAGGTGTGGGGAGCAGAGAGGTGTAGGGAGCAGAGAGGAGTAGGGAGCAGAGAGGTGTAGGGAGCAGAGAGGTGTGGGGAGCAGAGAGGTGTAGGGAGCAGAGAGGTGTAGGGAGCAGAGAGGTGTAGGGAGCAGAGAGGTGTAGGGAGCAGAGAGGTGTAGGGAGCAGAGAGGGTTGGGGTGGGAGGTAAGGACAGGAGGCCAGTCATGGATTTCCTCCAGGTTGACACACAGACACAGAGAGTATGAGAGAGAGGGAAAGTGCACTCCTCAATCAATTGCTATTGACCCTTATTGCAGTAGGGATGGGATTAGGAATATGCCAACCTCTCAGAAGTCTTGTTTGGTACCCCTGTTATACAGTACCATCTGTGTTATTACACATTGCTGCCCTCAGTGAACAAGTGAGAGGTCCTGTCAATTAACATTGTGAGAAATGTTTGGGTCGGCAATTGGAAGGTTCATTACTTGAGTAGCCTTAGGAATGAGTGCTTGGATGAGATCATTGGGAACTATAACACAATCAATGTAGCCATCTATTAGCTACCCTTTCTTAACCTACAAAGGAACCAAAAGGTTCTGATTAATTTGAAATGCCTTTTGTGTCTCCCTTAGATATTTGGCAGTTGATTTCAGATCGGATGCCGTTATACAATATTCTTGGATTTGGTTCCCAATTCTACTGAATTTTGCCTTGTTCATATAGTCAAGGCTCAAATGATCAAACAGAGGCATACATTGCGGTCTTTACCAAACTCATTCTTAGATTAGTGAGCCACAGAGATCACTTACTGTAGCAGCTGACCAAAGGGTTGGAGGACCCACATTCAGAGAACATTTAGAGGAAACGAGGGTGGATTCATGTGTAGTGTTCAAGGTTCACAAGCAATATGTTGAAAGTGATTCCTTCCTGTGCCTCAGAACATTTACTGTATGACTCACTAAATGAATTAGGCAAATTAACTCTGGCATTTCAAGCTCTCTGCATTCTATATATAATGTATGCATCTGGGATGGAAATGCACCTGCAATCGACCATTTCCGTGATGAAGCTGTAGTAGGAAGTATTGGTTATTTATTTGACAGACTCTTAAAGTCTGTTGAAAAGTTTGCACACATAAATAAAACCATTTTTTAATTAGCTGATTAGCTGAGACAATATCTCACAACGAGTTCCGCTGAGCACCACAGTTCTCACAGAGACCTACACTTACACCAGGCCTTTGTTCTGGCAGTCAGCTTGATAGTGACTTGACAACGGCACAGGCAGACTTCTGAAGGCTCCTGTCACAACTGTCACAAGCATCTGAGACACTCCAATCACTTCAGAGATGACATTGCCTCTCTGGATGGAGGACGGGGCACAACTAAATGTATTTCGCTATGCGCATAGAGTTCTGGCAGACTGTGTTAGCTGGCAAATATCTGACCTTTTGATTACAGTATATAAACCAAGGCAGCTCATGGAGGTTGATTTCTCTGCTGGGATGAGGTAGCGATAGATGGCTATTTAGACGTGCGGATGCCACAGGCAGTATTCCCCTTCATCATCGTCCGGGACAAGGTTATTGGCTGTGATGTCAAAGTGGGTGACGAAGCCAACCAACCCTCTGGTGGTGTCTAGACTAAAAGTGGACTGTGCTGGCCTGGCTGTCAGATGTGGATTGGTATATCGGACTGGCCTGTAGAAGAGGTCAGGATCTGATCGATGCATTGGGCCATTGGGCTATTGGGGCTGTGTGGAGGGGGAGCATGGGGAGCATTGATGGTGCTGCATGCCCTTGAACACACGCTGTCTCTAAACAGAGATCAGTTGGCCCAGTTTTGTCTGTGGAAGTAGTGCACAAAACAAATGTGTATCAGGGGAACTGTTGGTGAATCAGTCCTAAAATCAGCTTTGTGTTCTTTCTCTCCTCAGAGGGGACCACTGGAACACCAGGGATTTTACTTGATTCACTCTGGCATTCTACCATAACACATTCTCTGTCAATGAACGTTCTACTTCAAAGATACGTATTTCACAGAAAAACCCTCATGACCTAGACTGCCTATTCTTCATTGATTCTTTTTTTGCTTTGTTATCAGATGAGAGTTCCGCTTCATGGATCATCAATGTGCAACTCAGAGAGCATCACTTGATATAGCTGAAATTGCTACATGAACCGAGAAGTATATTTATCTGGTATCTTGAATTGTATTTTTTCACCTTGGTTAAATGATGTTTGTTGGCTTCAAACTGAAGAAAATATGGACACCTGTACTTCTATTGAGGAATGGTAACTGCATAGTGAGACCCAACAGCATTCAAATACTGTAGTGGGAGGATGCTGTCCTCAATACTGACGGCACAAGTCACAATAATGAAATCATCTTTCTAAATCAGTATTCATTAAGCCTCTAATTCAAGACAACTAGGAGAAAGTATTTGCATTGTAATATATGTTTTGCTTTCCTGAACTGGCTGCATACAATGAGTGCTCAAACAGGATAGCAGAGAACAAAAACATAAGAAGTTTAGTGAAAATGAGAGGCTGGCCTGTGAGCATGTGGCTCTGCTGGAGACGAGGGCATCCATCATCTGCAATGTTGAGAGTGGAAATGAGGAACACATTATTCTATTTTTAGGATTTCACATGTGGCGGATACTACTTTGTTATCGTCCAACCAAATTTGTTGGCACAGTTGATTTTTAAAGACAATGGATTACCCCATCTGGTAGTCATTTACTGCTAAGGTCAAAATAAATTGAAAGTCATTTTTACTGGTTTCCGTGCATGGTGGCCACTCACCCAAATCACCATGGAAACTCTCTGCTGAACCCTAAACTTTGTCTGAAAGTTTAGCAAATAGTTAAAAAGTATTATCATAGCAATACCCAGAAATGGTCATCAATTGTATAAAAAATATCTACTTACTCACTAGCTACTCAAGAATGCTGCATTGTAAATCATTACTTTAATTGCCACTTTCCATATTGTGTCATGTGGTTATTTTAATATCTATTGGGCTAGAAACTAAGAACTGACAGGAACTCAGGGCAACTATATAGTGTCACCAGCAGAGGGAGTAGCCTACAACCATGAAACAGTTCACAAAGCCAGAGGTTATTACAAGTACTACAACAGATAGGGAATAGGGTACTACTTGGGATAGAGACAGGCAATTGGCAACTGAAGAGTAAAAATCCATCACCATCACCCCCAATTACACTTTTAACATGTTGAAATCTGGACATAAGTTGACGTCATTAGATACATACTGTACAACAGTGGCCTCCTATTAGTGTTTAATGCATGCCTTGTCACTACTGCTGATAACTTTTTTATTTGCTTTTTGTTTCATGTTTTGTTGGATTGCATTCATTTTCAATTACCATGGAGATCATAATGGAACTTTACAATGAAGACATACAAAGTGTCACGCCCTGATCTGTTTCACCTGTCTTTGTGCTTGTCTCCTCCCCCTCCAGGTGTCACCCCTCTTCCCATTATTCCCCTGTGTATTTATTCCTGTGTTCTCTGTGCCAGTTCGTCTTGTCATGCCAAGTCAAACAGTGTGTTTTTTTTCCCTAGCTCCTTTTGTTCCTAGTCTCTGTCATTCTAGTCCTCCCGGTTCTGACCCTTTGCCTGCCCTGACACAGAGCCCGCCTATCTGACTGTCTGGACCTCGAGCCTGCCTGCCCTCCTGTACTGTTTGGACTCAGCCCTGGTGATTGAACCCCTGCCTTCCCTGACCACGAGACGGCCTGTTCCACTGTTACTGCTGGGACTCTGATCTGGTTGATGAACTATTGCCTGTCCCTGACATGACCTTTGACTTCTCCCTTTATTACAATAAATGACCATCTGCCTCCTATGTCTGCATCTGGGTCTCGCCTTGTATCGTTATACAAAGACCTAAAGCATACCATAATACCCAGCAAGTCAAGTCAACTGGCAGGAGACCCTGCAAGGAACGTGAAAGGTATTTGATATGCATATAAATGTACACTATGTTGCTTAAAACCTCTTCAGTTTGTGTCTTCAGTGTGCATATAAAGTGTTTTGTCTCTAAGCTACAATGTACTCTCAGCCAGCTATGCTCCAATGCCATATGCTCACATGCATACCTTCCAACACAATCGTAATTGAAAGTCAATATACCTAATATGAAAGTTTATAAATAAGTGTTTTAGATTACTCTTTACCACCTACAGTTTCAATCTAAATTATATTGAGAGGATAGAGGGAAAAGGAAAGAGGAGAATATGACAGATGAACTACAGTGGTATGAAAAAGTTTGGGCACCCCTCTGAGGCTGCATAATAATTTACTCTGTCGTCACAGAAAATGATCACAGTGGCATGCCATTCATTTTCTAATAAAAGCTGAGTACTGGGGTATTGTCCAGACAAAGATTTTTAGTGTAGCAATATTAAGTTGTATGAAATTAAAGATGTGAAAAATAGGCTATGCAAAAAATTTGGGCACCCTTGTCATTCTGTTGATTTGAATACCTGTAACTACTTAGCACTGATTAATTGGAACACACAATTGGTTTGGTGAGCTCATTAAGCCTTGAACTTCATAGACAAGTGCATCCAATCATGAGAAAAGGTATTTAAGGTGGCCAATTGCAAGTTGTTGTTCTCTTTGACTCTCCTCTGAAGAGTGGCAACATGGGGGCCTCAAAACAACTCTCAAATTACCTGAAAACAAAGATTGTTCAACATTATGGTTTAGGGGAAGGCTACAAAAAGCTATCGCAGAGATGTAAGCTGTCAGTGTCCACTGTGAGGAACATAGTGAGGAAATGGAAGACCACAGGCACAGTTCTTGTTAAGGCCAGAAGTGGCAGGCCAAGTCAAATATCGGAGAGGCAAAGCCGAAGGATGGTGAGAACGGTCAAAAACAGCACACAGACCACCTCCAAAGACCTACAACATCATCTTGCTACAGATGGTGTCACTGTGCATCGTTCAACAATTCAGCGCACTTTGCACAAGGAGAAGCTGTACGGGAGAGTGATGCAGAAGAAGCCTTTTCTGCACACACGCCACAAACAGTCGCTTGAGGTATGCAAACGCACATTTGGACAATCCAGCTTCATTTTTGAATAAGGTGCTGTGAACTGATGAAACAAAGATTGAGTTATTTGGTCATAACAAGGGGCATTATGCATGGCGGCAAAAGAACACAGCGTTCCAAGAAAAACACAATTTGGTGGGGGTTCCATCATGATGTGGGGCTGTGTGGCCAGTCCCGGTACTGGGAATCTTGTTAAAGTTGAGGGTCGCATGGATTCCACTCAATATCAGCAGATTCTTGGGAATAATGTTGAAGAATCAGTCACAAAGTTGAAGTTACGCCGGGGCTGGATATTTCAACAAGACAACGACCCAAAACACTGCTCAAAATCTACCCGGGCATTTATGCAGAGGAACAAGTACAATGTTCTGGAATGGCCATCCCAGTCCCCAGACCTGAATATCATTGAGAATCTGTGGGATGATTTGAAGCGGGATGTCCATGCTCGGCAACCATCAAACCTAACTGAACTGGAGATGTTTTGTAAGGAGGAATGGGCCAAAATACCTTCATCCAGAATCCAGACACTCATTAGAGGCTATAGGAAGTGTCTAGAGGCTGTTATTTTAGCAAAAGGAGGCTCTACTAAATATTGATGTGATTTTTCTGTTGGGGTGCCCAAATTTATGCACCTGTCTAATTTCATTTTGATGCATATTGCACATTTTCTGTTAATCCAATAAACCTAATTTCCATCAGTTATTTGATAGATCAAAATGAAATTGCTAATCCAAACACCCAATTATTTATAAATGGAAATTGTCAGGGGTGCCCAAACTTTTGCATACAACTAAGTGGTTTAGTTCACTTTTATAACACTAACAAGAACAGTATTTGTGCGTGGGAAATCACACAGATCATTTCGTGGAAAATGTATGCATGCAATGAGGATATGGCAGCTGATGGGCTGAACAGAAACACATTGGTTTAATGTGGAACTTAAGCAAGAGAAGTAAACAAATTCTGATAAATGCTCTGTCCAGTGTGACATTAAATAAGTCAATGAGTGGTCCATCATGTGAAAAACTTTAATTAATGTTTTTAACTAGATAATGATAGCTTCCTCGTTGTCATGCAGCAAGGCAGGTAATTGGTTTTCATGGACTGAGACTTTACTTTATCACGAGGAGGAGAGTAACAAAATGCAATGACGTGGATAATTATTAGTCTCACGGCTGAATTTTGACATGGTTGAATTCCAATCCAATCACCTTAGTCAATGTGATCTATTCATATTTTACCTTCTACTGATTATTAAATATGTATAAAAAAATGTAACTTTCCATAACACCTGGGTTCAAATACTATTTCAAATATATTGATAACATAAACACTGATGTACAAAACATTAGGAATGCCTTCCTATTGAGTTGCACCCCCTTTTGCCCTCAGAACAGCCTCAATTTGTCGGGCATGGACTATACAAGGTGTCGAAAGCGTTCTTCAGGGATAATTGCCCATGCTGACTCAATCTTCCCACATCGAGCTGGCTCTATGTCCTTTGGGTGGTGGACCATTCCTGATACACACAGAACTGTTGAGCGCGAAAAACCCAGCATTGTTGCAGTTCTTGACACACTCAAACTGGTGCACCTGCCACCTACTACCACACCCTGTTCAAAGGCACATCAATCTTTTGTCTTGCCCATTCACCCTCTGAATGGCACACATACACAATCCATGTCTCAATTGTCTCAACACTTCAAAATCCTTCTTTAGCCTGTCTCCTCCCCTTCATCTACACTGATTGAAGTGGATTTAACAAGACATCAATAAGGGATCATAGCTTTCACCTGTATTCACCTGGTCATGGAAAGAGAAGGTGTTCCTAATGTTTGTACACTCCGTGTACATTCAAAGTATTTATATATTTTATTTGATAAGACAATTAGTTAAAAAAATTGATGTATTTAGTAAAACATTTGAAAATGTCAAATACACTCTCATGCAGTTAACCCAGGTATTTGAAATAAGTAGTAGATGTTTTACTAATAACAACTCAAATAAAAGTACTTGTTTTGGGCTGTGTATTTGAAAATACTCAAGTACACATAATTATTTTTCATACCAGATACTCAAATACACATGTATTTGAACCCAGTTCTGCTTTCCACAACAAATATCATGACTATGCATTTCAGTTAGGCATGGAGAGTATAATTAGATGTTTACCTTTTATATGTTAGGATTTATGTGAAGTTCTTATCACACATTAATAATCTATGGTGTCATCACAATGAGAAATTAAATATATGCAGTGCCAGAAATAGGGAAAAACAAAAATATTTCAAATTCTACAGTAATTCTGTTTAGTCTACAGTATTCCTCTATGTGAAGGTATTAAGATTTGATTTGAATTGAGAGCTCTTAACGCTCAGCAGTATCCCCAGTTCTCTTTCACAAGTTCACATTTTTGCTGGCAACAATAGACATTCCATGGTAACTGTTCGTGTTTGCTGTCTATTCAATGGCAGAGGACTTATTATTCAGGCTATTGACCTCTGCAAGCCATTTAATAAATAGGGAGAGAACAACACTTGAATTTAGTTGCTAATATGGTCCATACTGTGTTGGTCTAAATAGTCAGGGAAATGTCATATTCACTGAGGTAAAAGAAAATGAGAATGTTGCTTTAATTCAACTAAAATGGACAGCAGATACTGCATAGACATCTTTCCCCTAACAGTACGGCATGCACGTTGTGACAACTCATTGCATTGATAGGATTGAATCGTGAGACTGATCGCAGAAAGTGCTAACAAGTTCTTTACTTTGACCCAAGCATGAGTGCTTTCCAATTGCGACTCCTTTGGGTTTGTGTGAACCATAGCTTCGTATTAACTCCACTACATGCACTTCCTCAACCCAGTGCTCCTGGCTCTACACCCTCTACAACACAACCAACCCAGACATCCTCTAACAGCATCTATCATGTAGACAGAAGTTCTCATTGGCTATTACTCCTCAGCAGCCCACATAAAACTGAGCAATTAAATGCTATTGGCTGTACAATTGTTTTCATTAAAAAAATAAATCAGGAGTATTGTGTGCTTATTGATACTGCATTGATTGATAGGAACATAAATATTTCGCTGCACCCTCCATAACTGCTAAACTGTGTATGCGGCCAATAAAATTTGATTTGATAGATGTTCTACTTTGCTTCTGTCTCAAATGGGCTCTGGTCAAAAGTAGTGCACTATAAGGGCATAGGGTGTCATTTGAAGCAGAGACCCCTTGCTCACTGCTTTGAAATGTAGATGGAGAATTAAAGACTGTGACAGCTCCTGTGAAATTGGAGCTGATAAAGTACCTCTCACAGGGGCCAAGGACTGCATCAATGGAGATCCTACTAGGAAATAACAGGTACTCAATGTGTCCTCTCAGAGTATTTTCACAGGGAATATTTATGATCAATTTTCCAGTTCAGTGGGCATCTCCATGGTCATTGCCACTCTAGATGGATGCCTCTTTAATACTGTATATTATGGTAGAGTATGTCTGTGCTGTATGTAGGGTAGTTATCTGATGTATCCTGGCTGAACCTGGGTTCAGTGGGCATCTCCATGGTCATGGCCACTCTAAGTGGAGGCCTCTAAGGTGCAGAACTTGTAAGGAAAGATACAGCATGTCTAATGTCTGTCCTGTATGTAGGGTAGTTACTGAATCTAACACAAAGGTATATCCCTCTCTGACTGGGTCTTACCATTGAACAATTCCACCTCTCTGACTGGGTCCTACCATTGAACAATTCCACCTCTCTGACTGGGTCCTACCATTGAACAATTCCACCTCTCTGACTGGGTCCTACCATTGAACAATTCCATCTCGCTGACTGGGTCCTACCATTGAACAATTCCAGCTCTCTGACTGGGTCCTACCATTGAACAATTCCAGCTCTCTGACTGGGTCCTACCATTGAACAATTCCAAATCTCTGACTGGGTCCTACCATTGAACAATTCCAGCTCTCTGACTGGGTCCTACCATTGAACAATTCCAGCTCTCTGACTGGGTCCTACCATTGAACATTGCCAACTCGGCAGCTGTGGGTTTATCTTATGTCACAATTGGGAAAAGGTCTCATTCATTAAAGGCTGTCCTGACTTTCCCAAATAACAAAAAATAAACCGCCAATCAAGCAGGAGATGTAGGTACACAATGCAGCAAACCGTGACGAGCATCGAGCTCCGTTTGAAATTACAAATGCCTCTGTCTCATTAGGCAGGTAAATTACATTAAATATCACCTAAAACCATTTTCAGTTGTTGTACAGTCCTTCTCCAAGTTTCTGTGGGGCTGACAGATTCTCAGTCATTGAAGGTGTTCCATTATTCAAAGCTACCCAGAGAGAGAGGGGTGGGAACAAAGACTACCATAGCATTATTTCCATCTACACATCTGCATATATGCAGTGTCTGTCTACTATAGGTACAAATACAAATGTAGTATCTTAATTTGATCACCTTGTTGCAGAATAAAACATTTTGAGGTTCAAAAAGGCATCTGAAGTTTGTCATTTCCACTTTAAAATGTCAGACTTGATTTGGAAATCACATTAATTATAATCCAAATAATAATCCACATTTCCTGTTGCTGCAAGATTATTTTCCTGCTGGAGCAAACTGACTCAAATTAAAGATCCTACATCTGTAGGTCCTGAAAAATAATAATGCATGAAGAAAAAGACAGGTCATCAAAATAGACACTACACAGGATTCACGACCAAAACAAAGACTTCCTCAAATAAATCAAAGATAGATCACTTCTCTACCAGCAATGAACAATGTTAGAGGAAAAACAACACATTCAAACATAATGCATTCATTCAAGAATAAATCCTGTCTGAAAATAATCATTGCAGGTCTCAGAGACTTGATTCACAATCGTATATCAATGATTGGAGGGAGCCAATTCCTTTCTTTGTCCAATGACTAACCTTCCTGTTGCTGACCATGCTGGGATTGATCTGAGAACACTTGCACCCTCTGCACCTTTAACATCTGTTCTATCCCTCTCACACACAGCCAGAGTTGCACTTTACTCCGATTAATTATTCAAGCTCTCTTACCACAAGACCCATTTAATATTATCAATCAAACTAGTCATATCTCAAGTATGTATGATGCATTGATGCAATCACTTTGCATGTTTAATCCTAAAGAGGCTAATTGGTCATTGGCAATTGACCAGATGCTCTGAAATCACCACCCTAACCTTTCCTAGTGATTTGTTTGGACTAGAGGAAATCTGTGTGATGTTGAGTGATGAAAACAAACACTTTACCAATACTGCCCGAGCCATCTGGATGTGCAAGGTACGCACATACTGTACATTGTTGCGTGGCAGATCAATGTCTCATTGTGGGACCCAAATGCTACCCTATTCCCTACATAGTGGACTACTTTTGACCAGAGCCCTATTGTCCTTGTCAAAAGTAGTGCACTATATAAAGAACACGGTGCCATTTGGGACGAACCCTCACAGACTGGCTATAGACAGGGCCCAAGTAGAAAGCACAGGGTTCCTTCCTAGAGCACCAGGCTCTGTGGCATTCAATTCATACGATACGCCATTAGGATCCCCCCAAATCAACAATCATTGGCCAGTTATTATATGGAGTAATTAGAAAGGAAAACATGGAGGGAGGAAGACCAGGGATGCGTCCAAAATGATTACATTTATTTTATTTTGCATACATGGCAGCTAAAAGCTGAATTGCATATACAAGTTAAAAAAAATAATCAAGAATAAATGGTGAGCATAATGGAACTGGAAGGTATGATGGAATGATCAGGGAAGCATATCTGATGGCAGTGAGATCGGTCAGAGTAGAGGAGACCGTCAGGTCCATAGCCTCAGCAGCGCACCCTGCTGTCCCATCACATCCCCCATGCGCCGGGTTCGTGAAGGTTAGCTTAGCCGGCTAGCCACAACTCTCCACTAACACCGTTGGTCAAAAGTAGTGCACGATATAGGGTGCCATTTGAGATGCATAGCTGTTCTCCCTCCACTCTCTGTGCTGTGTCTCAGACTTCAGCTCCAACAGAAGCTTCTGTGTTCAATGGTGAATGGCCTGTCTGTCCTGTCTGTCTGTCTGTCTGTCTGTGGATGTAATCATTGTCGATTAAAAAAAAAAGGTGTAGAGAAATGTCAATATTAAATGGTGTTTATGCTGTACAGTAAATGGTGTTTATGCTGTACAGTAAATGGTGTTTATGCTGTACAGTAAATGGTGTTTATGCTGTACAGTAAATGGCTTGATCCTCTAGTTTTCTGTCTTGTTATTTCTGACAGATTAACTCTATGTAATCTGCATGCTTTCTCAAAGTTGTTGATTAAAGTGTTAACCTACTGATAACAGTATCAAACATACCATTGGTAATAGCAGGAATTGCTGGCAGGTCAAACCTATGAGGGCACTGTTTTCTGTGTGATGTCTGTGTCGCACTTTCCATTGTATGGTTGGAATGGTGAGAAACCTTGTCTGCCTCAAACAAACACTTTTCTTAGGAGAGGGTTTATACATTGAGATCCTATTAAATTAGTATTTAAAGTAGAATTCCTAATTCTATTATAATATACTACTACACTAAGTCCTTTGAAATGAGTTCTGCATGCCATAGTCATACAGTATTGCATTGAATCGCTCAACATTCTGTGCACAGATTGGATGAAAGAACAAACCAATCCTTCTTGGAGTCACTGAACCATAAATATGTGTTACAAGAGGACCAATGTCCTTTCAAGGTTAATACCACCCAATGTGCTACTGCTGAGAGTGAGGTGTCCACGACAGTGGGAGTTAAGCATCTCTTATGCTAATAATACAAATGTTTGGCCAGCCACAACTGAGACAAAATATCTCGTTATGGGCCATCAGTCATATAGTCAGAAGTGAATCCATGCATTCACTGACAGTTGATCATGTTGACGCCATAAGTCATTTAGTCAGAAGTGAATCCATGCATTCACTGACAGTTGATCATGTTGACCTCCTCTCAAATGTAGCCGATGACAACAGGGCCAATAAACAATCCCATAATGCCAGTTTCAAGCAAGTTGTTTCTCATACGTGACTGAGTGATGTTATTCATCATGGTAAATGACACTATCGCCACCTGAAATTAACCTGAAACCATCACATATCCTTGAAGCATTGGCTCAGTTTGATACAGCTACATATAGCAAACTAAAATGCACCACAGTAGCAATTATCAGCCCTTAGTGACAACATGAAAGACAGGGAAGCATTAGAAAGAAATGGAAACGACCCCAAAGACAAGCTTTTGTAGCATATAGAGAGCTGGCCTTGCCTCAGTCTGCAATGAGCCGTCTCAGTGTTTTAAACCTGCTCTTGAGGTCACAAAGATCTCGGATCATATATTCTCTCTTTAAACGCAGTGCTCTCATGCACAAAGCACATGACATATTCAGCAGCATAGGCCTACCTGTAAGGCCACATAGGGCTCTGGTCAAAAGTAGTGCACTATGTAGGGAAATGGGTGCCAATTAGGACGCACCCTAAGTGTCATGATGTATTTCCCTCACTGCTCTTTTACAAGGTCAGTTCTCAGCTTGAATTAAATATTTATTCTAAAACAGATCGCACAATACAATACACGGTCTAAGGCACTGCATCTCAGTGCTAGAGGCGTCACTACAGACACCCTGGTTCGAATCCAGGCTGTACCACAACCGGCTGTGATTGGGAGTCCCATAGGGTGGCGCACAATTGGCCCGGCGGGTTTGGCTCTTCTGGGTTTGGCCAGTGTAGGTCGTCATTTGTAAATAAGAATGTGTTCTTACCTGACTTGCCTAGTTAAATAAAGGTTAAATAAAATAAAATAAAAATTCTAACAAGTGTTTTTAGAGTGAAGAGGGATGAGGTGAACAGGATGTCAAAGCATTCATAAATATCAGCAAATTCCCCCACACCAATGCTATAAGTGGTTATCCTAACCTGGGAATAAATAGATGTTTAAATCAATAAACCCCATTTCAATCCATTCCGACTGCTTTTCTGGAGTTCAAAGGCAAAACTACAAAAATAAAGAACGGAGCTCAAATGAGAGAGCAATAGAGCACAGGACAGCTGGATTAAGAAATCATCATTCTACAGAAGACATTGTCTTGGGATTTCTGTCAAATTTGAGTGGTGGTTCTGGGTTTTCATAGATAGCTACTCTAGCATCTTTCAGTGGCATCATTGTTTGAAGCACTCCTGTACTTAGTTTATTCCCAAAATAAGCATGTCTTCTGAAACAAAGGAAGGCATAAAAGCAAAACCTTTTAAAAGCAGACCCTTTATACAGGTGGTTAATGATCACACCTCAAAGCTCAGCTGGAGAAAATGAAGAAATGTAACAGTCTTTCATAGGGACACCAATATAAAAGCATTGCCTTTCACCTCAATCCTTGACAATAGTGAAGCAAAGAACAGGCCCGTTTTTGAGGGTCCTTGTCAGATCATTTTAATGGAATCTGGCAGAGAGGAAATCAACAGTGGCTAAATGGATTGCAATTCACACAAGTACACTAGTGTGTTTGAGGGCTGCCAATGGCACATTAAACCTGTGCTTCTCCAAACCGCCCTGCCTGTTTGTCGGCATGCCACGCTCCTCTATCAGTATCACATGGCGTTTGCTCCACGGTTGTGAAGAACAGCATATTAATGAAGCCCAGTTTATTGGAGTGGGTGGACTGAAGGAAGCATGATGTAAGTTGTGGAGCCTGCATTGGAAGAAGGCATGATGCTGCTGTGTACCAGGGAAAGACAGGGCCTCTGAGAGACCACCCACATGTATTCATGAAATCTAGGACACAGAACTAGGGTTGCAAAGATACCGGTAATTTACTAAGGTTGCAGGAATCTTCAGTAATTTGGTTATTTAACAGGTCATCTATGTCAATCTATAGTAACTTTGGTAATATATGCTTGAATTAATTGTAAAACATGTATTCATGTAGTATATCTGTGTCCATATTGTCCATGAGTTTCTACTCGATAGACCATATGGTTCAAGAGAAAATAGACATCTTCATGAAAAAAAGCATCTAATCAAAAATGTTCAATGAGCTCTGCAACTATTGACTCTGTTTACAACTGCCACCAGTTTGACAACAAAGACATATTGGCATAGTAAAAATTGTCTGAAGGCTCACATTGACCTACACTACCATTCAAAGGTTTGGGGTCACTTAGAAATGTCCTTGATTTTGAAAGAAAAGCTCATTTCTTGTCCATTAAAATAACGTCAAATTGATCAGAAATACAGTGTAGACATTGTTAATGTTGTAAATGACTATTGTAGCTGGAAACGGCTGATTTTTTATGGAATATCTACATAGGCATACAGAGGCCCATTATCAGCAACCTTGTGTTAGCTAATCCAAGTTTATCATTTTAAAGGCTAATTGATCATTAGAAAACCCTTTTGCAATTATGTTAGCACCGCTGAAAACTTTTGTGCTGATTAAAGAAGCAATAAAACTGGCCTTCTTTAGACTAGTTGAGTATCTGGAACATCAGCATTTGTGGGTTCGATTACAGGCTCAAAATGGCCAGAAACACATAACTTTCTTCTGAAACTCGTCAGTCTATTCTTGTTCTGAGAAATTAAGGCTATTCCATGCGAGATCTCGTACAATAGTGTGTACTACTCCCTTCACAGAACAGCGCAAACTGGCTCTAACCAGAATAGAAAGAGGAGTGGGAGGCCCCGGTGCCCAACTGAGCAAGAGGACAAGTACATTAGTGTCTAGTTTGAGAAATAGACGCCTCACAAGTCCTCAACTGGCAGCTTCATTAAATAGTACCCCCAAAACACCAGTCTCAACGTCAACAGTAAAGAGGCGACTCCGGGATGCTGGCATTCTAGGCAGAGTTGCAAAGAAAAAGCCATATCTCAGACTGGTCAATAAAAAGAAAAGATTAAGCTGGGCAAAAGAACACAGACACTGGACAGAGGAAGATTGGAAAAAAGTGTCATGGACAGACAAATCTAAGTTTCCTCCTACAACAGTCACCGGATCTCAACCCAATTGTGCTGTTGTGGGAGCAGCTTGACCGTATGGTACGTAAGAAGTGCCCATCAAGCCAATCCAACTTGTGGGAGGTGCTTCAGGAAGCAAGAGGTGAAATCTTTTCAGATTACCTCAACAAATGGACAACTAGTATATTAAGTATATTTCTTGCTGAAACCCTCACATTAAACATCAATGAAATTCACTATGTTGATGGTTTATATTTAGGACAATGTTTTCCAGCTTTGTCATCCTATTTTTTTTATTTAAAATCATCTTAATAGATTTTAAATATATATATATATATATTGCAGGTGATAAGAACTCACAGGGCCAGAGATAATTACAGACACCTGTGATAATCTGAAGTACCCAAAAAGGCAACTAGATGTCACCTGATAAAATTCCATAAATCCCTTTAAAGTTACCAAAATTCTGACAGTTTACTGTTAAACTTAGAAAGTTCCTAGTAATATACGCTCTCTTTGCACCTTCATGACATAAAGGCTGTTAGTGTATGAGACTAGGGCTGAAATTCAATCGGACATGCACTAAGGGAAATCCACATTGCAAGAACAGTAAGATTAGATTTTCTGCAGTGAAGGTTTTGTTTAAACTAACTTTGCCCTAGATGTCAATGTTCCTACAACTGTAGGTGTGACCATTATTCACTTCTTAAACATGCTCGAACAATGGATCGTTATAACAAAAACACTTTAGAGATAGCAGTGCAAGTGGGCCCCACATCACAGATAATGAGAGCTGAAGGCCTTGCGGTGACATCGCATGCTAAGCGGAACACTCATTTTGTCCTCTGCTCTATTTTGATGTGCCACTCGCAATCCTACACCCAACTCACTGGGCGAAGTTGGGTGAAGTTAAGTCTGGCAACTCTGCTAATTGTCAGGAGATGAACTGAGTGCTATTTTTCCTCATTAGAGAACAGCCTCCAAATGCCTCCACTAATTTTACCACCGATCCCTCCGGGGAATCCTTACTGGAGTGACTGGCATAAGTCATTTTTATGGCCGGCACTCTGGCCTCGATCAGCCCGGACCGGTGATGTTTTAAACCCACCTCGACAAGTAAATCTGCCAGTTTTTGTATGCCTTTTTGTCCTCCATGACGGTCCCAAAACTTCAAGCGAGCTCATAGGGCTGACCCTCAGAGATAATTGAGGCAGGTTTTATGACAAGCTTGCAAAATGTTATTTTCCTTGACCTGGTTTGTAAAGTTAAGAACGAGGAAAATAAGTTTGATTGTAATTTTGGATTCAATTATACCAATACTGACAATATGAATACTGACTACAACTAAAATCACATGAGACACAAGGCGTGTTCTTCCAAAAATGGTTCTCAATGGAAAAAAAAAAGAAACACATCCAGAGTCTCTTGTCTGCAAGCCAAAGTCTCTTGTCCATTATATAGCTAATAACAGCACTATTCATATCATTTTTCTTTGCAAATTGTCTGAAGGCTCACATTGACCTACATTGAGTAACTGATTTAGTTATATCATACATCTGGATGGTATTATGAGTTTAGAGTCACATTGCATGTTAAAATATAAGGTACATCTTAAGAAGACAGCATCATATAATTGTTCAATCTCTTACTATCTCTAACAGTGTGATTCAAAACCCAAACTGTAGACTTCACAGTGAAGTATTCATGTCATACAACAGCATACTTGTCAGCCAGCTCCACTACCCTGGCAGATGTGAGTGTCCTTTGAAATGATTTGTGAAAAACAAGCAAACCCCCAATTGAGAACACTGGGCGGGTTGTCAAAACAGAATGGAAGCCCCCCCGAGACAGACACTAACTACCTACCCTCTCCTCTTACTGAGTGTGTCTTAACCAGCTGAGATATAACTTTCATTGGTGGCACCAGAGCTATTATCAGAAGATGACAGAGGGCCCCAGTGTATTATGGTCTGGCTAATACACATCCTTTATGTGGCCAAGTCTACTCTGTAGAGCCACAGCACATAGAACAGTCAGAGCCGCCAGTGGCCCATTGATTTCATTGACAGTTCACAGTATTTACACTTCCACCATTGCTTCCCAGACATTGTACTATTGTTTTTGCCATGCACAGCCCACTTATTCTTTGAGAGATGTACCATTAAGCGTGACTGGCATACTGTATAGTAGGGAGTGGTTACAAGGCTATAGGGCAGCAGCATAATACATTTCCTATCAGTGTTTCTTTATACCTTCATCTTTCTCTTGTTGACACTGCACTTCAGCTACTCTGTGTTGTAGGCTAAATGTTCAATACAGCTAGTGCACAAGAGGTGGCAAAGAGCACACATCACATTCAAAGCATCTGTGCGTCACGCTGCTTCAGCACCCTGGATAGCTAACCCCCACTTACTATTGTTCTACAGAGGCCCACACACACTATGAGGGGACATAAATGCTGCTTGGGCTAGTGAAAGACATTGTAATACCATTACATTCTATTCAACAACATGCTAGAAAAGGCTATATATATATATATATATATATATATATATATATATATATATATATATATATATATATATATATAAGCTGGTGTAACACTGATTGTGTTTGCTGCATTTGGAACTTCAGTCCTAGTGCAATTGAATTATTGATTACTGAGCTGTGGCCAGGCAAGCCCTGTGTTAAACAGACTAACAGGCCTTCACTTAGCCTCCGTATTTATGTCCAAATCATATAAGAAATATGAATAATACAATCAGTGATTTCTTCTGAGATATTTCTTAAATAAGTCAAAAGAACGGAAATCAATATTATATTCCACAAAACAACAGGACTAGGAAGAGAGGTCTTAACGAGAGTCAAAACGAGATCTTCATAAAATCTAAATCTAACAGAGGGAGACAGTGAACCTATTTAAACAATCAAATATTATTTGGCTTTAAAGTTGACCAATAGTACATCTGGAAAATATTGTCCAAAGCCTCTGGACCAGATAAATCCAATAAATCCAATGTTAGAACAGGATAGTGAATGGATCAACACAGACCTTTTAAATCATGTAATAGTACATTTGCCTTCACTGTTGTTACTTTGCTTTTAGTTAGTATTTTTTCTATTCTAAAACAAGATTATAAGAACACTCTCAGGAGTCAACAAAAGCATGGGAGATAATGCACTACTCCATATCAGGTCCTTTCATGAGAGGACAAAGAACTCCGCTGTCTGTGGTACACATATTAGCCTAGGCTTAAGTCTTACTTATGTTATGCTATATTTCAGCATCCAACACAAATGGACTGCCATTAATAAAAACATGTCAAAGCCTATTGAGATAGCACTTATCCTACATATCCAGGATGACTGCTATTCAATAATCTGAGTATACAGTAGCATAAGCTGGGATGGAGACAGATACTATATATTTTCAAAAGCAGTGTATGACCAGATGCTGGATATAAATGAAAGGTTTTCTACACGTCACCGACTCCTAAGGTACAAATTCTATTTACTTTTGACAGGCTGTTACCATATTTATTTTAGCGTGACTAGAGCATCATCTTTGTGACAAAATATTATAGTTGTCTCCCGAGTGTCGTTCAGGTTCATCATGCATAATAGATGCGTCTAACATAAGTTTAGTTCACAGGCGAGGATAGTTTGGCACATCAACAAAAAATGGCAATATGTTTGATAATGGAAGGAGTTTTGCTCACTTTGTTTGTTTGTAGGTTACAGTATTGGGATATACAACTACTGTAAAATATTAAACTACTGTAAAAGATCAAAGTTAAACACGTCTAAACCATTAACAGGGAGCTACTACACTAAATCACATGAAGGTTAAACTACCATAAGGTTTTAAGGTTTACTCGGCATATACCCAAATAGTAAATAGGCCCTCGGACTAACAAACATCTAACCACATCCAGTGGTCAGCTGAGAGAAGCAACCAGGAAGCATCTAACTGCTATTTATACATAATTTTGTATAGCCCCAAGTCTATTTCCAAGAGAAATCAGTCTGAGGTCTTGATGAATTGCTCCGCTGGCAGTGTTTGATGAGAGTTTTATTGATCTACAGATTGGCTGACAGGATGATTGATTAATGTGGTTGTTTATTTTGGTGAACCCTACCCTCCTGATTGAAGATTTGGTAGAAAATAGCAATGACGTGTCACAGAGTAGTAAAGATCTCCTAGTGACAATAGCAGAGGTAGCTATATCTCAACTGAGGAACAGATGACCATGTGGACCAGGATTTCTTCTAAAACTTGAAGTACAGTTTGGGTGATATACTTATACTGTACACTTAATGATAAACATACACCACTATAAGTTATTTCTCATGATGATATTACATGAATAGTTAATGAATTATTGGCAAACTTCCTATTGTGGCATGTTCAAAGCAATTTTGTAAACACTTATATAGAGAAATTGAAAACAAACCAAAAAATAGAGAGGGGTGGGGAGAATAAATATGGTCTCTGATCTGGACGAAAGACCCACATGAACCATTGAAATCAATGGAGTGTTTTCAAAGAGCAGCAGTGCCCTGCAGTGTAAGGATGAAGTGATCTATGTATATCTCATTAACCCCCCCATGATGACAGACGTATGACGCAGTGATTAATGGCCGGGGGTAGAAAGTGCAATTGTGACCCAAATCGCACCCTATTCCCTTTATAGTGCACTACTTCTGACCAGGGCCCATAGGACTCTGTTCAAAAGTAGTGCACTATATAGGGAATAGGGTGCTATTTGGGGTGCAAGCTGAGAGTTATTGACATGACCTTTGCAGCTCTGCCACCCTTTCTCAGAAAAACTTGTAAAACTATTGCTGACAGGTAGCTGCCTGTCCATATCAGAACCCGTCTGCAACAACATAGGCTACAGTAAGGTTTCACACATTTCTTAACTGCCAAATTCACATTTTATATTCTTAGTCATTTATGTACTAAATATGTCTCATTATTAATTGCTAATTGCTCATTGGTGAATATTGGTTCTGGTGGTATTCCGCTGCCCAGGCAAATTCAGAAAGTACTAGAATCTCACTGGTTCTTACTGCATGGCTGAATGGTCAAAAAGTGCTAGAACCACACTGATTCATGCTGCATGGGTGAATGATCAGTTAGTCCTTGGATTTTGTGAAATACATAAAGTGACATTTACAACATCCTTAGACAATGTCATCTTGGATGATGAGATTTTAATGACTAAGAACTTTTCAGTCCCATTAGAGAGCCACAAGAGTACCATGAGCATGGACAATGGTTTGGACGTTTTACACATTAATTCAACATTATCTGCGATGGAATGATTGAGGAAAGGGGGAGGAGATGGAAAGACGCTGAATGCCAGCCATTACAGAATGCCAGCCATTACAGAATGTCAGCCATTACAGAATGTCAGCCATTACAACAAGCCTTTCGATTAATTTCTTCCAACAAACACAGATGTTTGCATTTGCCTTGCCCCCGTTTACCTTCTAACTTTCTCTCTTCGTTCGGTTGTTCAGATAATTATTGATCGGGAGCTTGTGTCCCATTCATCTCACTCCTGCTGTCCTGCTGCCAACTTGATGGGAGGGCCCCAGAAGCTCTCTGCTCATTGATCCAACTTCCTCACTGTGGGAGGGGCCATACTTTAACAGGGATGTGTCCCAAATGGCACTCTATTCCCTATGGGCCCTGGTCAAAAATAATGCACTATGTAGGGAATAGGAATAGGGTGTCATTTGGAATGTAACCATATTCTTAACAGGTCATACACCCCACTATACCCACCAGGGGAATGGCTTATGAGCTGTTCAAGTTTTATGATAATGAAAATAGAACAGACTAAGATGGTCTTTCAAGGTTGCTAGGTACTGCTTTGTCTTGTCATGTTTTAAGCTTTTCCTTTATTTGCATGTCACCCATGCTAGTGGCATCAGAGGTTGTCACTGAATATCTCTACTTAAGGATCGTAAAATGTCAAGGTTATGTAGAAGGTCTTGTGGAAATTCTTTATGGGATGGGAGGTTCAGAACTTGAGATATTAATGACGTCCTTATTAATGTCGAGTTGGGATAGCACCGTAGACAATATACTTTGTGTAATACTATGCACAGTATTTAAGAATATTTTCTGGTCTCAAGGTCCTTGGAATGCTTGTTGGTGCTACAGCTTCTCAAAAAAAGTAGTTTCAGTTGCAAGACTCCATCACCAATGTTTCATTTGATAGTTAGGAAAATCTTATTAAAACCAGCCTTCCACAAATAACTACCGATAAGAAGATATCACTCATTAATCCCAGTCTATAAAACGCCCTACTGGCCTGGTAGCAGATCAGTTTTTAAACAATTCCTGTTGTGTTTGTTTTACCAAACATTACATATTTGGCATGCTTTGTGAGATTTGTTCTCAGCCAGTCTTCGTGAATAAAAGTTTGCAAACCTCAGCATTGGCCATATTGCCAGGGAGATAGGCTTGGTGATTTATTGTTTGGCTATAAAGTGCATTTTATGAAACCATTCACATGTACAGTCACCCAGAGTCCTGTCTCTATTGACGTGCAATAGCAGAGTGATATACTGCTTGCTTATTAGAAGTGGAGGTAGGGTGGGCTGGAAAGTCTATGATATATTAATGGCCTCCATATCCCAATGAAACCAACAACAGAGTGTTATTACAAAGGCTCAGCTCCTGGATGAAGTTAAATGCACTTTTTGTTGATGTAATCCCTATGGTTCTCTATCATAGGTATAGCATGCATTGATAATCTATGTAGCTTCTTGACACACTCTTCATACAGCTCATGTCTTGAGCGGTTTAAAGAATGTAAGAAGGTTCCAGTGTTTGCCAATGAAAGACAATTATTTGACAAGGCTGAACTGAAAGAACACTGGGGTTGGCGGTGTTTCACCCTCTACAATACTACACCACAGAAAAGCAAGCAATCCATGTCAACCATTACAACCCCGTTGCAACAACAGTCAGCTGTTTAATACAAGGTAATTAGTTAGTATCACGCTGAGCTTCAAACTCCGTATTCTGTATTTGCTCCTGTTAGTTAATCTACAAATGAAGGACATCAAAACATTAGTCTTGGACTCTCTGTAATAAAGGACAGATGTGGTAATGGAAATCTAATCCATACAAGCAGATAAATGGTCCATATTGTTGAAACAGAGTTTGTCAGAGCTCCCTATTAGGGACCCTTGGCTTTTGTCATAGTTGCACAGGGTTGACCTTGGGTCGTCTGTGAGTGTTGAACTTCATTTCCATTCCAGAGACATTCTTTGGTCACTTTTGTAACCTCACTCCAAATGAACTATTACGACATGTTTATTTCATAATCCTCTAAGTAAGGAGTCTGAGTCCAAACGGACTACACTGTAGGGATAGTGAACCAGAAGATAGAACACAAAATGTATATCTATCTTCTCATAATCGGTATCTCGGTCATTTAATAATGTTTACATATCTTGCGTTACTCATCTCATTTGTATATACTGTATTCAATACTATTCTACTGTATCTTAGTCCATGCCGCTCGTCCATATGTATATAGGCCTAATTAATTCTTTACTTAGATTTGTGTATATTGAGTATATGTTGTGTAATTGTTAGATATTACTGCACTGTCAGAACTAGAAGCACAAGCATTTCGCTACACCCGCATTAACATCTGCTAAACATGTGTGTGTGACCAATGCAATTTGATTTGATGATTTGATTTGATACCTTGCAACCTCAGAGGTTAGATAATGTCATTCACAAGAGCACAAATATCATTTAGATTATTTGAATTCCCTATGTATGCATAAACTCGCATCTACACTTCTC